>CM076899.1:29202299-29802299 GCA_039519145.1 Kokia cookei
TCCTTTTATTCAATCAAATCCTTTTAACACAAAACATGCAAAACACTCATTTTTTCCTCAATCCATACCATTTGAAAATTCATGGTCCTCACACAAATCCATACAAATTTATTTATTTCACAACAAGTATAACAATTTTATCATTTTAGTCCTTAAACCCTAATTTCATAAAAAATCACTTTACAAAAAGATCTAACCCAACCATCATACATTCAAATATATCAAAAGCTTTCAAGAACAAGAATATTCAAAATTGGCAAGTTTCATAACATTTGACAGATTCACAAATTAGTCCTTACATAAGTAATATTAAGCTAATACATACTCAAAAACATATAAATTACTAAAAACGGATTAAAACCACCTACCTAAAGGTGAATCAAGTATGACAGAATGTTAAAGCTCTCAACTAGGGTTTCTTCTTTCTTTTTCGATGAAGAAGATTATAAAATTAATTTAGGTTTTGTATATAATTATCATTTTTCTATTTACAAATTTACCCTTAAGTGATTTTCTTCATGTTTCACAAAATTTAAAGATTAAACCATCCATCTATCCTCCCAAGGGCATAATTACCACTTAAGTACCTCAATATTCCTTTTAATTAGTCCATAGTGACCTTAATTAAAAGATTTCAACTTTTACGACTTTTACAATTTAGCTCTTTTCACTAATTAACTATCCAAATGATAAAATACCTTGACCAAAATTTAATACGATGCTAATAACATCATAAATATCAATATATTAAATTTTTACGACTCAACTCGTCGGAGTTGTGATCCCGAAATCACTGTTTCTGACTCCACTAAAAATCGGGCTGTCACACTACCTTTGAATGAACTAATAGAAAAAGTCCAAAAATACGCCAATTTTTTAAAGGAGATCATGTCAAAGCTTATGAAAATCAAAGTAGGTGAATAGGTGGAAGTCAATGCATCTTGCAGTGCTAATATTTCTAAACAGATTCCTCAAAAACTAAAGGATCCATGTAGTTTTACAATTCCAATCAAGATTAGGAACCTTCAGTTTAATAGAGCTTTATGCGTTCTTAGCGCGAGTATAAATTTAATGCCTCCGTCAATTTTCAAGAAACTTGAGAGTGGAGATCATAACAATACCTAAGTAACTCTACAACTAGTAGATAGGTCATCTATGTGACCAAAAGGGATTCTAGAGGATGTGTTAGTCCAAGAGATTTCATTATCCCTACAAACTTTGTGGTATTAAATTTTGAGGAAGACAGACATATACCTATCTTATTGGGAAGACTCTTTTTAGCCACATTTAGGTCTACCATTGACTTGAACTCATACAAGTTGACTATGAGAACTAATGGTGAAGTGGAAACCTTCAAGTGTGAGGATAGGACAAATGGTAATGAAGATTGCAGATAGCGTTGTAATTTTCTTAACATGATAGATGGTAAAGGTTCTAATGAGATCCCTTTCACAAATGAGAAATAAATAAATAGGTTCCAAGAAAGAGATCAGTTGAAAAGATGGAATGACATGATGGGAGATGGACGAATGCGAAGAAAGGATGGACAAGGCCGATGATGGTAAGAATATTGGATGAGTCTAGTAGCAAAACGTATAGGTGGACATGTAAAAACTAACTTCTATATATTAGTGTAAATACTTCTAACTAGTTTTTGTTTTAGTAATTAATAGGAAACAAGGGTATGATTACGACAAAGTTGGTGGAATGAGGAAAAAGTGAAACTGATGACGATGTCGCGACGACCAAATCTTTATATGGCAATAGAGAGATCAAATTGGATCATTCGAAACTGAGTACGATGTCGTGACGAAGCAGTAACCGTGTCGCGACATCGAGGAACTATTGAATTTTTCGTGACACAGTAATCCTGTGTCGCGACATCAATTGCAATTTTTACAAGGTCAACCCAACCCAACTACGCAACCTGGCTACTAACACTTAAATTTTCTGATTTTTAACACTTTAAAACCCTAAGTTTCACTTATTATAAATACTAAAACAACCTATTAACACTCACTTTACATTCTAAACTTCTTTAAACTCTTAAAAACCCTAAGATCCTTCACTTTCCTACTTTTCTTTTTCATATTTCAAGTTCTATCAATTTTACGGGCAAGGATGAGCATCAAGTGCAAGAGGAACCATACCAAGTAAGGTTAAGGGTTCCTAACTCAATAACTCCTTGATTTCTTATTTTTATGATGCCTCCTAGAAAGGTTAGACGAACTATTAAATCAGAATCATAGACGGGTACAAACCCTTCAAGATTTGCAAACGCAAATATTGAAAAAAATTAATGAGCTTCAAGGAAAAACATTTATTCAAAGGAAGGGTTTTGATCCATTGATGGTTCTGTGCAAAAAAAAAAATTTGGCCACTAGTTAGGTATCATAGGTGGGAACAGTTTTAGACAATTCCCAAAGAACCTGTAGTTATCCTAGTAGTTCAAGAATTTTATGCTTCCTTAAGAGACTATATCTTTAAGACTAATAATGAAATTACATGGGAAACCATAGTGGTGAAAGGAATTAGTGTGAAAGTAATCATTAAACTTATTTCCAAATTCTTTGATACTCCATACTATGAACATGATTTCTTAAATCAAATTGATTTAGAGTATTTTTAGGACAGATATGGACAATGCGATAAACTATTTAATGAGAGAAGGGGTGAATGGAAATTTAGGCCAAGCACTAGTGTTTCTACTTCATTTAACCAAGTTACCATGTTTCTTGAAGCTAAAATGTGGATCCAATTTGTGTGCACCCTTATGGTACCTACTTTGAATGTTTCTAACGTTAATGCTTTTTAAGCAGTATTATTATTTGCAATTTTGTAGAAAAAGCAAGTTTGTATAGGGAAATGGATCCACTAGAACATGAGCAGGTGTGTAGGAAGCCAAAAAGTGGGAATCTTCTATCCACACTTAGTCACGGCTTTGTGCAAAAGGGAAGCACTGCCCGTGACATCCATTGAGCAGTCTTTAAAGTCGTCAAAGAGCATTATTAGTGATACTCTCTTCCAATAGTATGTAAAGCTTCGCGCTAAACAAATAAAGGAAGGGAAAAAAAGACAACGAGAAATGGTGGCCACACCAACTTCGTCACAAAGGTTAGCAACAACCCAACAAGAAGTTGGTGAAGGAAGTCATCCAAAGCTCGATTGGATGATACATTGAATACAAGAATCGAGGCTACATTTTTCAAGAATTTGTTTGGCAAAACAACATTAGGGTCCCTAATTACACATCAGACATGTTTGAGCCAACAAATAAGGAACATGATGAGGAGGAAGATGAAAAGGGGAGAAGAAAGTGAAGAGGAGGAAGATTGAGTGTTTTAAACTCTTTAATTTAAAGACTTTACTTTATTTTCAAGATTTGTAATTTTGGATAATTTGTTTTTTTTTTAAATCTTATTTAGAAGTAGGAGTAGAGGTAGATTTATTTTTGCATACATATGCTTTAATTTTTATGTAGGAACCCCACATGATAGAGAACAACAATTGCATACATTATTGCATTTTTCTTTGTTTTTCAGTATTTTTGTTTAAATTTTTTCTTTTGATGTGTACTTGAGCTTATAGAAATACAAGTGATTGGTTAGAAGCATGTACAATAGGTGGATTGTATTTTTAAATAAATTTAGCATGATAATGAGAAATTTTTAATTTTTTTAGCATGAAACTACTTAGTTCTATAAGTTACACTAAGTATAGATAGAGAGATATTATTGGTACCAAATGATATGAATGACACGAGGAAACGAGCATGCTAGTATATATGATATATAGTAATTTTGGGATTATGTGATTAAATTGACGTTTGTGCATATTGAGATGTTTAGGGATGACCTAAGGCATTGTTTGGATACATCTAGAGCTAAAAAGCAAAACCTTATTATAAATTGTCATTTAGTACCCATATTTGAGCTTATTGACCTTTCTTGATGAACCACATTACAAACCCTTAAGCTTAAGAAGTTAATTTGTGTTTACTCTTTTTCTTTTATCCAATTTTGCACGATAATAGGCGTATGACCATATGTATTGAGAGTAAATAGACACATTAAGGTGGAGTTTGTAAAAAAAAGTGTGAAATAGGAAAATCAATATGGAATATGAACTTTAGAATAGTTGAAAAGATGAAAACAATGAAAAATCCAAAAAGAAAGAAAAGATGAGTAGAAACAAAAGAAAAATTCGTGAGTAAGAAAAATATGAAAAGTCACAAAGTCACAAAAACAATAAAAAGAGAAAAATTTTGCTTAAGAAATAAAAGAATACTCATACGCTAGCAAAATGGATTAGACCACGTTGAGATTTCCTAAGCGGAGAGAAAAAGAAGGTGAGAGAAGGAGAAATAAAGAGGTGAGAAGGAATGAGATACTAAAGGGGAAGAATAGGGAACAATACAATGTGCCAAACTGTTTTCGTGTTTGTAACATCTTGTGCTTACTATTCTTTGAAATTCATACCTATCCTAAGTCTCAAAATGTTACAAGTCGAAAAAACCTATGTGACCTAAACAACTCCATGCATAAATGAATATGGCTTACATTATTTCATTATGACTATCTATATTGTACTAGGATAATTAAAGTATTTGTATTAGGTATTGATGAAATTATACCAATGAAAACTTAATATTTCTATCTTTTGTAACTTACTAAACTTAGATGTTTTTAATAAAAAATGGTAAAGTTACTTGCTCCTCATGTTGAAATGTGAAAGATATATAATGCCTAAAGTAGATGTTGCAAACTCAATCATTGTATGGTACATACTTAAACTCCTATGTTTTCTTTTCTCTAATTTTGTTATGTTTGCTTAAGGACAAACAATGACTTATGTGGGGGGAGTTTGATCTGCTAGATTTGCTCCTTATTGTGGAAACGAGATTTGTAACTTCGCATAAACGATTGTGGATTTTATTCCCAATAGATTGCTATACAAATTCTATTTTTTTTTTACTTCTTTTATTCAATCTTAAACTTCATGTTTATTTATGTTATTGATTTTATGATGTTTAAAGAAACCATGAGGAATTAATCCAATTGTGAGGGATTAGGGAGTGGAAATATGATTATTTAATTGTTTTATACAGGGATTTTCAATCGGTTCAACTGTTTGGAAAAGGAAGAATGTGAAACAAACACTAGGCCTGACAACCCTAAAAAGTCGTTTAGGTGGGAATTAACCCAAAATTGGTATTACCTATTCGTGAACACCTTTTCCCCAAACCAGTTTAGACTGTGACATCGAGAGATAAGTAGTCTCTATTGACTCGTTATGTTAGTGTAAGATTAGAAGATCCTGCTAGGGTAGCGACTAGTTGATTGAAGAAGAATCCTAAAACCAATGATTGAAGAATCCATACCGAAGCGAGCTAATCCCCCCAAATCAATTTATCGAGTTTTCTCATCTCTATTTCCTTTATTTTATTTTCTTTATTTTATGTTCTTTAATTCAAATCTCAAACTCTTTATTTTACTATCGTACTATAATCCGTAAAAAGAGTACTAATTAATTTTTTTTCTTTGTAGGAATTCTAATTACTATCACTCAACCTCCTTTGGATGCGATCCTCAATATACTTACCAAGTGTTTCATTGTAAAACAAACTATATTACAACCTGACCCGTATACTTGCGGAAGCTCTAAAATATACACCGAACGAGAGTACTTTTAGAGGCGATCACTTAACCATTTAGAAATAGTACGTCACGTTGCGACGTTGAGCGTGTGTCGTCGTGACGAGATCAAGTTGCCATATCATGACACGATGTCGAACGTTGGTCTTTGCGACAAAGCCAAGTTAGTATATTGTGTTACAACGAGGAACCCCCAAAGTCGCGGCATCAACTTGAAATTTTGAAAACTTTACAGTTTAGTCCTAATTCATCCTTGGGTTAGCATTAAAGCTTTTGTAAGCTCGTATAAGACTAAAAATGAAATGTATTGTTTTATATACTTGTTTTATTTATATTTGAATGTTTAATGTTGTAAATTGGATTGTAATTGATCATAGTTGCTTCAGCAACGAATGTGACACCTTATAGCTCAAACTTGACTGTTGGGTCAGGTATGGAGTGTCACATAGAAAAAATTTAACAATGCTAATAATTGAACGTGCATTTTTAAATCTAAAAAGTAGAGGGAATAAATTTCTTGAAATAAAAATAAAGGGACTAAATTTCAAATATACAAAGTGTTAAAGTTGTGTGACTCGAATCCTTATTAAAGAAAAATACAGTGAAAAACTAGGGGGTCTGTATAGGGCTTAAGGCTGAGGGCCGAAGTAAAATCCGTATAAAACTAAACTTCTTCTATTTGACATTGATTAGGATAAGGTATTTCAACCTTACTACACTACTTCTATTTGACATTGATTAGAATAAGATTTTTTAATCTTTAAATAGATGTAGTCGAAACTCCTCTTGTATCATTAGAATTCAACATTAGTGAATTTTCTTCTCCTCTGCCCATGGTTTTTTCCCGAAAGGGTTTCCACGTAAAGTTTGTGTGTTTTTATTTTCTTTTTCTTATTGCTTTGCGATCGTTCTATTTCCATTATCGACGTTAATTTTAACACAAAGAGTGCAAAAACTTAGAGCATATTTTAACCAAAAAATTAATAGTTTAGGATAGACAAGGTTTTTTAGGTCGTTGCTTAGCCTACAACTAACTGTTGCAGCTAGGTTCTTCGATCTCTGATCTATCTTATGGTGTTTGTAATAAAAACAGTTTAGGTTATTTTACTTATGTGATTGTTGCACTTAAGGGTGAGCATTCGATCGAATTGATTTGAATCAAGTGAAAAAATTGAAAATATTGTTGTTCGAATGAAATGGTAGTTAAGTCAAATAAATTTGTTCAAGTTAAATTTAAAAAAAAATAAAAATAAACAAGCGATATTAAAATATTGTTGACAACATGATTAAGTTCTGAGTTAAAAAAATATATACCATATATATTTGAAAACTGATCTTTTAAAACAAAATAAGAGAAAACGAGGCAATCAGTATGTCACACATGATTTGATTATTTCCTTGTTTAAGGCTTCAAATTTAATATTTTAATTTTTTTTTAAAAATTATAATTTAACATTAGAAAAATATTTGGTACACTATCAGTAGAGTTTAAAAACTCTACAAACAAGGTCAAGGGTTAGCAATTGTATGATAGGGGTATAGTCAATTATTAAAAAAAGAGGCACTTGTAAAAAAAACTTGTGGAATAAAAAAAATACTACCAATATACCAAATACTCATCATATATATATAATATTTTTTAAATTTTTTTTGAATTTATATATATTTTTATAAAATTCTGAAAATAAATATTCTGAATTTTAAAATATTATCTTTAATTTTTTTTAGAGAGATCAATTTGTACGTTTAAAAATTGTCAGGGATCTAAGGGATATTAATATCAATTTATGAGTTGTAAAATTCAATTCGATTCAAATTCAAAAAACCAAATTAATTATTCGAATTGATTTGAAAAATCAAATAACTCAATTTAATTAATTAGAAATTTGAAAAAAAATCAAATTGAATGGAGTTTTTACCCATGGGTTAAGACCGGGAAATTAAGGGTTACGAATTGATGTTGGATAAAAAGAATAGAAAGAGCGAGGCTCGTAGATTGATGTTGTGCTATAAGAAATGAGTAGGAGTAGGTCACAAGGGAAGAGCAGCCAAAGATACCAAATCTTTGGCTTTATATCATTGAAAAGATATACAGACATTGGCAAGACACTGCTAACAGTAACAGGACATTAAAGGACGAGTCACAGTTATTATTGCTCATTGTCTGCTAATGGTTTTTTGCTTATTGTTATGAGTTTGGAGAAAAGCCTTATGAGCCAGGTATTAAAGTTTTTGCTCATCTAATATCTATCTCAGCTGGTTTTGAGTGTGATGGAAAGGAAGAAGCACTGACAAGGGGAGAAACAAATATTTGGCTTTCCACTCAAATAATGGAGGTTGGTGTTATAGGACGATCAGTTGGCCATAAATAGTATTCCATTAGCTCATTCTTGGAGTTCATAGCACCCAGACATGTTAACTACAGCATGTAGAAGTTGGATACAGGCAATCTTCAAAATTTCAGGTCTGTTTCATTGTTTAGCTTTGAATTCGATTGTCATCGCATGATTTGTTTGTTTATGGTGTGGGAGAATGTTCAATGCATTCTTGGTAAAAGGTTAAGGATTAAGCTTCTTTTTCATTATTAAATTCTCTATTATTATTATTATTATTATTATAAACAAAGCTCACGTTGCATGAGCTGCATAAAAGGAGCAACCAGGTTTAACCAAAGAATAATTAATTTTTAATTGTTTCAAAATTAAATAAATTAAGGAGGAGGGGGGTCCACATGTTAGGAAGAAGAGGAGGAAGACAAGAAGACAAGTGGGGGCCCATACCTGGTTCCCCACCCAATCATCAAAGGTAGGGACCACTGGGTTTCCATGTTCCGTGTGTTGTTCCGATTCTCCTAATATCATCAATGTCGGCCCCACCCTACCACCCCACACGCACGCTTTTCCCATTTATTTTCTCAATTGCCTCTGTATGTCATCCATCCATCCACATGACTTTATAATTAATTAATTAATTTTCAAAAGATGGGGCAGGCCTTGTATTTTTTAAAGGGTAAATTACACCAATCACTTAACTTTTATTTTTCAAAATAAATAGTCACTTAATTTATATTTTAGTCTTTCAACTTTAAAAATATGATAAAACAATTTTTTTCCGTCACAGATGTCACGGAATAGTGACATGACAGTTAACGGCGTCGAAGGAGTGTAGAAAATGTCCAACTGGCAGGTTACATTTAACAAAACAGTTACTTAACTTTGAAAATGTGATAAAACAACCACTAAAATTATCGAAAAGTGACAAAATAGTCATCTTATTGTCATCCACATCAGCATCACTTTTCATCTCCCTTTTTTCTTCACTTTTACCATTTAACAAATGGGGACAATTAAAAAGACATGACATGTATAGATTTCTTTAATTCCTTTGCAGTATGTACGTATAATCCCCCCTCCTTCATTTCTTAGGATTACCTGCAAATTCCTTAAGCCCCCTCTCGTATTGTAACATAAATAGGCTACCTAAACATTGAAAATCGACACCGAGAAAGACTTGGACAAGTTAACGAGATTTGTCTTGAACGTAATGGACGAAGATTGGTCAACGTAGATATCGGTTACGGTGATCCAAATCATGAACTCCTTGGCTTTAACACCCGTCAGATTCTCGATCTTGTTGGGCTCGAAATAAGCACCAATCTCGACGTCGTAGCTGAGGACAACATCTTCGAACTTGCACAACTCCCTCTTCTTTTTATGTCGAATCCAGACAAAGCCAGTGTCCTTAACGTACCCACATTCTTGAATGTCTTGAAACGTTAGCAAGCCAATGGGGAACCCTTTTTCTTTTAACAAGGACGCAAATTTCTCTCTGCATGTTTCTTCGCCGTAATAAACTTCAGCTTTGGCCTTTATTTCCTTGGTTACACGAGACATGTTTTCGCCCTTCAACTTTGTGTCAGAGCTTTGGTGTTTGCAGTTTTTAAGGAAGGCTTGGAGGGAGTTTTTGAGGTGTAAGGTGTTAGTCATGTTTGACCCTCGCTAGCAAATTCGGTTATTCGTTTGTGAATTTTACGTATACAGCACACATTAGTAAGTTCTTAATGGAACTTGTTTCATTGGTTTCAATGTTTGTCTAACTTAACTCTGCAAATCCCATCTTGGTTTAATGGTAAAAGTGAAGAAAAAGGGGGAGATGAAAGGTGATGCTGATGTGGATGACAACAAGAGGACTATTTTGTCACTTTTCGATAACTTTAGTGACTATTTTGTCACATTTTCAAAATTGAGTGACTGTTTTGTTAAATGTGACCGGTCAGCTGGACATTTTCCACACTCCTCCGATGCCATCAACTGTCATGTCACTATTCCGTGACGTTTGTGACGGAAAACGTGAAAAATGACTGTTTTGTCACATTTTCAAAGTTGAGGGACTGAAATGTAAACCAGGTGATTGTTTGTTTTGAAAAATAAAAGTTGACTGACTGTTGGTGGAATTTACCCTTATTTAAAATACATATTATTATAAATCCCTACGTTGATTTAATGACTAGAGTATTCATTATTTCAAGTATGATCTGAATTCGAATCGTATTAATCGCGTTGTTATTAAGATTTTACTTTTCTTTTATAATTCACCAAAATATATATATAAATTATTATTAAATATGAATTTGTAGAAGTCAATCTAAATTCATGAAAATCTTGGTAAAGATCCGGTCATTTACTTTTAGCTTACCGACTGGAGAGGCAATTTGACCTTAAGAGTCTGGGTTCAACAACTTAATTCAACTTTTTTCTTTTGCAGTGATGTTATTCAAAATGTAAATGATTGACACGATGTGTGAAAAAAGTTGAATGATTTACCTTATTATTTATCGACGCCAAGATATTTGATTCAACTAGCGAAAAAAATTAAGAAGGAAAAAAAAAGGATATTTCTTTGTCACAAAATATTTAAAAAATAAAATAAAATTTGGTTTATGATTGTCTGTCTCTCTCACTTCTCCTAATCCCACTGAAACTAAATATGTTTGTAACACTCTACATTTGATCACATGTAATAAGAGTAAATAAAATTCAATTCAATTCGAAAAATAAAAATTTTTAATTTTAAGTTAATCAAATTGATTTATTTGAGTTAATTTGAATAAGTAATTCGAGTTTTGAGTTCGAGTCGAGTTAAATTTTACAATGTAGATAACTCGAATAATTCGAATAACAGACTGGTATAAATACCCCTTTGATTCTTCTTAATTTTGAAAATGAACAAACTGATCTCTCTCTCAACAAATAATAAAAAAACCCAAAATAATTTTCAAAAATTCAAAATAAACTTTTAAAATTCAAAATATTTATAAAAATTTCAAATTATATATATATTAAAGGATTATAAAAGTTTTAAAAAAATTAAAGAATATATAAGTTAATTAATTATTCAAATTTATCATACTAAAGTATCTCTTATTATTATTATTATTGTGCTTTGAAAAAATTTTGAAATATATATGGTTTCAAATTTTTATACTCTCACATGGAATTAGTTATATTGTAACAAGATTTTAATTGAACATGTTTAATTTTTTTAATTTAATTTGAACAATTTCACTCGATTCAACTCGACTCAAATTTCATTTTACTCAATTCAAAAAAATTCAAATCGAGTTAGGATGATAAAATAGGAACTTAGTTAACTCAAAATTTTTTCACTTGATTTGATTGAACACTCACCCCTAAGATACAAGATGTTACATTCGTTGCTGAAGCTACTCAAAAAAAATTTAAAACAAACACTAAAGCTAAAAATAAATTAAGTCATGTAATTGGACCGCTACAACTACCTAAACACATACAGCATGCATCCAAACCAATTCCAACATATTTGACATGCCAAATCAAAACTAGAACATACAATATCCAAACAATTAACATAATAGATCATGATTTCACTAGCCAAGTTAAAGTATAAGCTAAAAGTAATTCATTCAACATAAATAATTTGTGTTCCAATTTCAATTCAAAAGTATACAAAGGTTCCAAAATATACAATACCATTTATGCCAAATATATCAAAATTATATAGAAATGTACTCAAGACATGGAAATTTAATTAGAGAACTAGGTACATACACAAAACCTAGGTCAAAAGAAAGTAATTACTATTGGATTTAGTTCCCTAAGTGTAGTATTTTCGTCTAAGTACACTTGTAAATTTTTGAACATATTGTCTAATAATATTATTCATGAATTACATTAATACTTTGTATATTGTCCTTACATGGTTTTTGTACGCAAAGCATAATGGAAGCAAATGTTGCTCATTAGTTGTCTAATGTTTAACTAATATTAAGTGAAATCACGTGGTCGAGTCATAATACAAAAAGACAACTTATATTAGTAGATGAACCTAAACATGTCATTAGTCTAATCAAAAACGAGCCAACCAATTGAAAGACTAATATGGTGTCTATCAAGTCCATTTGGGGAGATGTTTTGTCTTAGGTAGCAGAGCAAATGACTCCCAAAAGATAAATACATAGATACTAACTGGACTGATAGTACATCGGATTGGACCCAAAAAAAATAGATCTTGAATCCATTTAGGGATTTATTCACTTGTGATATTCATAGTGTGACATACCTAAATCCTTAGTGGATAATGGACTATGAATGCGTGACTCGTACATTTTAATGTGAGTAAAAGCTTGAGTTCAAATCAATAAGATACAAGAATACCATTAAAACTCATGCATATAGTTTTTATCATCCTCTGAAACCCAAATAACCACCATGCAAGACATTACTTCTTTACCTTACTATTGACGCACATGAAAACATACTTACTCTTCTAGAAGTCAACGTGCAAACCCATAATATTTACCTAGGATATGAAACATCCTCTGTATGAACATCGATACTTAGTTTCAGTTTAGCAAGAAAGATCCCTGATCAGCTCCAAAGTAAGATAGCAATAATGTCTTCAAATGGAAGGAAGAAGGTAACTCTCTGTTCTTCTAAGCTCACATCAATATATATAACCCATGTTCTCATAGTGGAACTTGACACGTGTTATCAACTTTTAATACGACCCTATTAGTGCTTTACAACTGTAAAGAAACTTATATAAGTATCCAAAATTCTTACGTATCTTTCGTTTAACCCTTCGTTCATTCCTTACTATCTCATTAGAACATAACTTACACCATAACTAGACAAACTAGGCGTACTTTACCTTTGGTGATACCCTTATTACCCAAGAACCCTCAATACACTTACCAATATCCTCTTCTACACATATCCACACATTCAAAGAAATATATTTACCTTATACTTCTAATATCAACTATGCGCCCTAAGTATACCCGAAGGCATCAATTGGGTAGATAGGACTACGCCACTCAAATTCCTTCTAGCTACTCGCCCAAACTTAAGACTTGCTAATATTGGGTGTTACATAGAAAGTATGGCATGAAATGTGTACACTGAGTTACCAATTGAGATAGTAGATGAAATTAGCATATGAATTATGAATATATGAATTGAAATGGTAATGTATGCATCATTGAAGGTAGAATGTTAATATGATATGTCCGTTTAGATTTGCTAATTGTGGAAATGTATGAATTTAAGCATATGACATGAATAGGTGGAAATGCAATGGTTATGAATAAATCATGACTTGCATTATTTAGTTTATATTAATGTTAATGTTATTGACTTAAATCATGAAAGTACCACTGAGCTTTATCACTCAGCGTAGAATTTGTTTATTTCATGCGTAGGTATAGGCAAATCTCGAGGTTATGAGAAATGATCCAACATCCAAAATGCGACACTTGACTCAGTAATGTTTTTCCAGTTTCTTTTGTTTTGATAAATGGCATGCACCTAGGGTTTGAGTCGGTTTTGTATTGTGATTTTTCGTTTTGAAAGTTGGTTAATTTTTATTAACTTGAATCAAGATTTTGGTATCTTTTAGCATGTATAAACTTGGTATACAATTTGAAATGGATGAATTTGAGGTATTTAAACTTTGTTTTAGGCGTCCTAAATTTGTACCACATAGTTCTTTTTAGAAATAGTTAGTCATGTCGCGACGATGTACTCTCAACGTTGCAAAGAGAACAAGTTTGAAAATATTACAATTTAGTCCTTATTCGACCTTGAGTTATCTAAAGAGCTTTCGTAAGCTCATATAAGACTCGAATGTGATTGCATAACATGTTATATTGATGTTTTATCTTAAGGAAATGTATTGATAATTAAGCAGGAATGTATTTGGTCGTAGTTACTCCAACAACGAATGTGGCATCACATAGCTCAAACCCAGCTATCTAGTCGAGTATGGGGTGTTATAAAACCCATGAACATAAGATCACCTATACACAGACACTTTTGGAACCTTTTGTATATGGGTTATGAACTCCATATTGTTGATTTAATAAAGTGGCATTTTGTATCGGATCTGTTAACTTAGTGAACAACTCGACCTATTCAACGTTGCTAAGCGAGTAATATAGTGCAATCATAGTATCCACGTCATCATCCTCTACAAGTTGCATCTCCTTATATTTTCACAGATATGATGAAACTAGAAATTTGTAGAATATCCTAGACATCCTCCTCCCACAACGTCGAGTGATTTTCACACCAATATTTTGTTTGATTTCATCAAATTTTATACTCTTGTTAAACCTCATTCCTATTTGATGGCGCAATTCAAATATACAACTAACTTTCGTATGGCAAATTACTCCATCGAAATAGACATATATGAAGAATCAATTGTTCATCTTCTATACTAAATCTGTAAAGTAAATTAAAATAAAAAAAAATATTAATTGTTAAAAACAATTCATACCATATTAAAGCAATAAAAACCTTTGTATCAAATAATATAATTTGCAAGTCATACTAGAAATTATAAACCCTATATATCCACTTAATTATACATAATAGTAAAATAAAATGAAATAACATTAAAAATAATTACAAACAAATTTTATCAACTCAATCTTGATTTATGAAATGAAAAACAAATATTCTTTATCTTTAGTCTTGATTTCTAATAGTTATAGGGATCTAAGTTTGAGACTTTTTCTATTGTTTAAAACTTAAGATTTCTTCCGTTTAACTTTAAAAACTCGATTTTTTCTCTCTTGATTTATTTTAGAACTGGAAAATAACCAAATAATTATTTTTTGGACTGGGAAGTGGGGCTTAAAATGCTAGTTCGATGTCTCCTTCCTAGTTTTCGACACCATTCAATTTTTTTTGCTCTCGATAAAGTGATGTTGCCACGTTCTCTAATGACACTGGTATTTTATACGAAAATATACGGTCAAGAAAAGTGAAAATGACGGGGGATATTTAAAATTTCAGTGTCACCACCCTGATTATCGATGCCACTTAAAAAAAACATGCCAACTAGAATTATTTGATCATGGTTGATGTTCTGTTAGGGTCAGTATCACTTGATAGTATGACATAACCATATTTTACTATTCAAAACATGTTATTTTGGTAAATAATTTTATTTTTATAATTAATTTTTTTGTATTATTTATGAAAAATCTTAAGAATATATAAAAGAAGCGTTGGAATCTTTTGAAACCTTTTTTAATGTAACAAACAGAAAAACTACAATTAAAAATGAAAAGATATTATTGCACAAATCGTAGCGAAATAACAATAATATAAAATATATTTATTTAAATCACAAGATCGAACAAAACAATACATATATATATATATATATATATATACAAAAATTGAAAATAACAGTATTGAAATTTTGTACTCGTAGATAGTTGAGGCTTGTTTTCATAGATTCTTTAAGACAAATTCGGTCGCTCTTTTCGTACTAGAGAAACGTTAGTTGACTGTCTCCCAAGATACAACAACGAGATGAGCACGGCAGTAGCACAGCTGCAGTGATCAGCGAACAGTAACATTGCCTTCTTCTATCACCGAAAACACATTTGAAATATTTGCAGACAAAAATTTCGAGAGAGAAAATAATTGTGTAGCTTTTTCTATAGATTATTTTCGATTTAAATAGACATTCAAATCAAAGAATTTTTGAAAATTTTTTATTAATGGAACCATTAATGTCCGTGAATCAATGAATCATATCTGAATTAATTGAGTCATTAAATCAATTTAATATGTGTTCTTTTAATTTCAAAACAAAATTTTAATTAAACCCCGACAAGTTTGGTTTTACACCCCTATTTACAAGAGAAAGCTTTAACCCAGTCATTTAACAAATAATAAGTTGGTTTACATATATAAATATATCTCACACTTGATATTTAACCTATATGAGATTTAAGCTTTCTATTTCCTCAACATTATTCACAAGTAATTTACTTTAGCATTAATTTCTCATTCATTACTTAATTATTTTGAGCATATGATATACCGTTGTAAGAGTTTCATAAAGTAAAATATAAAATTATAATTTTATGATTCAAATTTTTATCTTTATCAATCGAGAATATATTTCAAAGTTTTCACAAATTCATTTTTTTTCCAACAGATACTAATAATAGTAATTAAATCAAAATATCAACTTCGCAAAGGGTAAAAAAACTCGCTGATTATTTTCCTAATTGTTCATATATGTGACGTCATTCACTAGAAACGACAGCTTTTCTACTTTTTCTTGGTACAGAAAACACGAAAGCTTTTCTTCAATGCATCCATACACATATTACATATATGTAGATGTGTGGAGTAACTGGTTTCAAGAACATGTTCTATTTGATGCATGAAGAGTAGAGGACAACTCCAAAACATCATGAAACAATGGATCGTCTCTTTTTACTTTTAGCGACCAAACTGTCGGCACTGTACTGTCGCGCATTTCCCAGTTGCCTGCACCTCTCTATAATTTAGAAGGACACTGGGATTAACAGTTGCTTATAGGAAATAGTCAAATAAAATTTAAGAATACATTATTTTTATTAAATTTTAAAATATCATATTAATCTGTATGTAGTGTATTGGTGGGACAAATGATATCATTCAACAAGAAGTGTTTTGAACAGTCCACCTCAAGACATGCACTTAACTGTACTGGGTAAAAAAGTCAAACAAATATATAAATATATATATAATATTCTTGGTGGTGGTAGTCACCTAAGACTATTAGCCAGTAGGGTTAGATTTAACTTATGCTACATTTGAGGCATAATTTATACTCATTTTTTTTTATTTTAGTTCTTTATTTTTAGTTCAAATGAGTGTTTATATTATTTGGTTTAGTTTAATTTTTATAACATTATTTTCTTTCGGTGAAATACAAAAAGATGAAATAGTCCTAATAGTAATATGACTAGCGTGACTCAAATCCAGATTACACTTGAGACAGTAAACATCTTAATCATCATATCAACACACTAAATTCTTTTTTATAACACTATTTAAAAAAACAATTGACATGTATATTTATTAGAAAAAAAATCATACACTACAGCAAAACAGGTTATTAGCGGCACTTTTAGCGGTGTTTGGATAGAAAATCCCGTAAAAGGTAAAACAAATAGCGGCGTTTTTCCATAAACGCCGCAAAAGGTAAAGCAATAGCAGCGCTTTTCAACAAAGGCAAAACGTAAATCAATAAAAGTCAAAGCATTAGCGGCGCTTGTGTGAAACCGCCGCTAAAGGTCAGAGTATTAGCGACGCTTGTGTGAAAACGCCGCTAAAGGTCAGAACATTAGTGGCGCTTATGGGAAAGCGTCGTTAAAGGTAATAGAATTAGCGACATTTATGGGAAAGCGCCGTTAAAGGTCAAAGCATTAGCGGCATTTATGGGAAAAACGCCGCTAAAGGTTAAGTAGTAGCGACGTTTTCCCATAAACGCCACTAATTTATTTAAATTTTATATATCTTAAATTAAATTAAATTAAGTAATAATTTTTTTATTTATAATGGTGTGATTACATATGGTAGTATATGCTCATACTTTATTATCCCTTTGACTACGCACATACAGACACTCGAATCTGGGACCCCAAGGATGAACAATATCCTCTTTCCAATAGAGGAATTAGAAACCTTAGTTGATCAGTCACCAAATATATATTAAAAAGTTTTCGATTAAGATTTATTGTAAAATTTAATAAATTTAATATTCGAATCCCAACAAATCTTCGTATTATGACAAACCAAAGGGATAAGGATGGTAGCATGCATCATCTAAAAACTCCAATTTCCACCATTATTATGTATTTAGTGGATGAAGCAAATAGACAAAAAAAATCCTAATAAAAACATTCACGTTAAAGTATATTAGAAAACACAAAATATGAAAAGGGGTTTCAATTTGGTGTCAAGATCAACGAGAGAATGTCATGGATAAGAGTGGCTAAGGTTGTGAAGATAGAAGATAACTTGATAATTGAAATGTAATAAATTAATCATGTTAAAAAAGGTGATTAGGAAGAAAAAAGATATTTATAATTGAATTATAAATATGATTAAGAATTAAATACAAAAAATAAAAAAATTATTAACATTTTTACAATTTTTGGTAATTTTTAAAATTAACATTATTAAAATTGCCTTATGTTCCGGTATTTGCTACTCATATGGAATTAGTTATTTGACTCAAATCTCCTTATATAGTAATAATGTATATTAATCAATATTTAATAGTTAATTGACTCAATCTCCTATTATACTAATATATATATATATATAGTAATGTAATATTTAAGAGGTAATTCACTGAAACTATCAAATAGAAAAATATTTAAACTTCATATGTACAAAAAGAATTCAAATTGTTAATAGAGAGATTCGAACTAGGGCAATAAAGAAAAAAAAACAAGAATTTTAGCTAATTAAACCAAAATCATTTAATTGATGCATTAAGGGAAAATTTTATTTATATTAACATAAATATAGTATTGTACAAAAAACAATACAAATTGTTAACAATGGGATTTCAACCAAGGTTACAAAGATAAAAATAAAGCATCCTAACCATCTAAGTTAAATTAAAAATGTTAACAATGAGTTTCGGACCTGGACAATAAAGAAAAAAAGTCATTTATCCAATTAAGCTAAATTAATTATTGATACATTAAGAGAAAATTTTCATTATCTTGAATTATATTGGTATAATATTGTATAAAACATAATTCATTAGTTTCAATGTAATATTCAATATAGGTAATTCACTAAATCTATTAATGAAAAAGATTTAAAATTCATAAGTAGAAAAACAATTCAAGCTGTTAATAAATAGATTCAAACCAGGGCAATAAAACAAAAGGACAAGCATTTTAACTAATAAGCTTAAATCATTTAATTGATACATTAAGGGAAAATTTTAATTATCTTTAATTATATTTATATAATATTGTATAAAAAATAATTTAATTTGTTAACAATAGGATTTGAATCAAGGTAATAAGGAAAATAGGCAAGCAACTTAACCATTAAAATCAAATTGATTAATTGACATATTAAGGAAGTAATATTATTATATTACTTATATTACGTGTTTTAAAGATTTATCGGACTTATTCCGTAAACGTGTTAAATTTGAAAAAAATTTGTTATATTTATAAAAAATTTGAAAATAAATTAAAAAATAAAATATGGGAAAGAGCATTAACGACGTTTTTGGGACAAATACCGCTAAAAGTCAGAGCATTAGCGACGCTTGTAGGAAAAACGCCGCAAAATATCAGAACATTAGCGTCGCTTATGAAAAAACGCCGCTAAAAGTTAAATAATAACGATACTTATAAAAAACACCGCTAAAAGTTAAGCAATAACGACGTTTTTCTCGTAAATGCCGCTAATGCTATTTTCCTATTGAAAAGGCATCGTTTCTTCTCCCCAAATTAAACAAAAAATCCCCAATCCCCTGGTCTGTCCCTCAAATCCCCAAATCCCAAATTAGAACCGTAACTCTCTCTATCTCCCGTTTCTCCTCTCTCTGTCCGTCAAACCCCAATTTAAACCTTCTTTCTTCCCTCTCGATCGCCGACTGGTATAATAAAACTTTGCAGAAGCATTTGAACAGCAGCTTTGTTACCACTTTGCAGAAGCATTTGTTACCTGTCATCTTTTTTCGTATTAATGAAATCCCCAATGTAATATTTCTCTCACTAAAAATTTTCACTTTTTATGAATTTCTATTTTTGAATCATGGGTTCTTGATTATCAAATCCCTATTCAAATTCGTGGCTTGTATATTTTTTTTTTCCTGTTGTAACCTGAAAATTTAGGGCGTAATTAGCTTTTTCTTATACGATGGTTAGGGTTTATTGTTTTGTAATTGAGGAGTTTTGGATGTTTAGTCAATGATTTGAGCGGTTGCATGGTTCTATTTGTGATAGATTAAAATTTGGGTTGTTTATGTGTTAATTTGTGTATTATAGTTCATTCACAATTTCTTTTCGTAGTTACCCTGTATTTGAACCTAGTTCCCATCTGTTTTTAATTGTTCCGAACACCCTCATCGAGACTACGATATTAGTTTGAACTTTGAATTATCATCGAACCAATAAGTGAGGAAGAATGTGAGACTTGATTCTGGGTCATTGTTTTTTTCCCTTTATTGGCATGCTCATCTTATCATCTCCAGTGCTTTTTGAAGAAGAAAGTAAGTACCTTCAGAACACCATCTCATTTTCTGTTTTATTTTTTCAAATTGCTTTCACAAATACATTTCTGCTCCTTGTTGTGTTTGTATTTGGTTGTTGTTATAGCATTTATTTGAACTATAACAAATACATTTCTGTTCCTTTCAGAATTAGCTTACAAATATGACTGTCTTGTAGTCTTTCTTATCTTTCTGCTCGATGATTATGCAAGCACTACTGCTGCATTACTAGTTCCCTCTCTTTGTACTTTAGCATGACTCTTTGAAATCAACAAACAATTGAAATCCTGTATGACTCTTTGACTGAGGCAAATTTGAAAATTTTTTAGGGTCAAAATTTAATTATTAATTTTTAAGTGGTTATAAAGGAAATGGGAATGATGTTGAAGAGTCTTGCCCAAAGAATCAATCTTTTTTTGTAGTCACTAGTGCCAACTGTGTAAACTAAATCTTCATTGGTATACAGTTCTGCATATCTTTCCCAAAGTCCATATTGTCTAAACCTGTCACCACTAAGGTACATTGCTACACATATTGACCTGCTGTTTATATGCAAAATTAAGAACATAACCACTGAAAAGGATGAAAAGCATTAAAAAATTCTTAAAATCACTTCCTAAAGAAAGAGTGAGGTTTTATGAGCAAAATGTTCATCACTTTAAACGCTAAGGATGATCTAAACTCTAATGGTCCCCTTTGTCTGCCCTGCTTTATACTGATAAAAAACATTATATGAGAGTCAACCCAAACCTTTACATATATTAACGATGCCAACTTCTTAAAAACTTAGAAAAAGTTATTCAAGTTGAAAAACACTTTCAACTTCTGTTCTGGTTTGGAACCAAGATTATTGATTCAGTCAAAATATATAAGAATAAGATTGCAGCTTGCATAGATCTTTATTATTTTTTACTTTAACTTAATTACTCTCTACGTACAAAATGTGAAACATATTAGCCTTTCTCCTACACAAGATAAAGTAGTAAAAAGGCTAGTTTGCCGTGTGCAGACAGAATGGTTGTTCTGGTGTGATTATATATTATATATGATATCTTTTGGAAGTATAATTCCAATTTTACAGTTGGCCAAAAGCTCCTGTTTCTTCATGAATTTTTTTTGATAATTGCTTATGTTGGTTGGATTTTTTTACGAGTACATCGTGAAATTTGAGAAGGATTTTGTGCCTCTATTGCTCGAGCTACGTTCCTTTTGTAATCTTCTCCAATCTCAAGTATTCCTTTTTACTTTTATTTTGATTTTATAGTGTTTATGAGGGTTTTATAAACTGTTTTGTAATAGTTATTTAGAGTTGTTGCTTTTTATAACTGCTTTTGTTAGTAACAAATTTAAGTTAAACGAACTAAAAGGTTTAAAACCAACACCATTAACTTTGTGGTTAAAAGTTATATATACTCTAGCCTACCTAAGATAAAACATCTCAACAATAAATATAAATGCATTGATAGATTTAATAATTTGATATCATTCAAATTATAGCATTAAATAACCTCTAAAATTTATTTAAGTCACACAATTGTAATTAAAAACAATCCAAATATCGGTTCAAATTAAAATTAACAAATTTAATTATTTAATTATTTAAATGTTTAATTACTAATAACATTTAATTAAATATTTAAATATTTAATAATTTAATTATTAAAAACATCTCAAATATTTAATTATTTAATTATATTTAATTATTAAAAATAACCCAAATATTTAAATATTTAAATATTTAATTAGTTATTTATTAACAACAACCCAAATATTTAATTATTAAAAACAACCCGAAATATTTAATTATTGAATTAGTTATTTATTTGCAACTATGTGCATATAAGTACTTCCATAAATTTTTTTTCATAATTAAATATTTAATTATTAAAAAAAACCAAATATAACAACTAAATATGAATATAAGTGAGATTTAACTAAAGAAATAAGCTGTGATGATTCTCTAGAGTTTGATACAAAGAAAAACACTTCCATAAAATTTTTCCAACACTATAGGCTACAGGTGTCATATGACACTATAGGCATAAATTTTTTCTACTAAGATTTAAGTAAAATGTTGTCACTAATATATATTTTTAAATTTAAATCTATTTACAACACTTAAGTAACCATAATTTATTGTCAACTTTAGTCTTCAAGAACTACGAAATGGATAAGAGTTGGATGCAATTGTCAAGGGTAAGCGACGACTACTGAAATGGAGTGCAAACTTTTTAAAATTTTTCATTTCAAAATGCAAGTCAAGAGAATATGATTTTTTGCCCGTGTAAGAATTGTGGCAACATCAATTGGCATATTCGTGAAGTTGTCTACAAACATCTAGTTGTTGATGGCTTTATTCGGGGGTATAAAAAATGGATTTTCCATGGAGAGTGTAAACCAAGTAGAACCTCTTCAATGATTAATTCGAGTTATCCTCATTATGCTCATCATCAGTATGCTAGAGAAGATGACATGGAAGGTATGTTGCTGGATGCATTTAATATGCATAGTCATGGTTTGCAATCGTTTCCACCTGAATTTATTGCATCCAATGATTGTGATATTGGTGGAAATGCTTTTATCGAAACGGGAACAAGTGCACCTGATGAAGAGCCAAATGGAGAAGCGGGGAAGTTTTACAAGTTAATGAAATGAATGAAGAACTTTATGAGGGATCAAAATTTTCAAAATTGTCCTTCTGCATTTAGCTTTTTCACTTAAAATGTTTGGGAGGGTGGAGCGAAAACTCTTTTATGCTGCTGTTACAATTTTTGACAGATATGTTTTCGTTTGCAAAAATCTCTCATTCATGCAAAGATATGAAGAAACTGATAAAGGATTTAGGCCTTGGGTATGAAAAAATTCATAGTTACCCAAATGACTGCATGGTGATTGGAGAAACCAGCAGTCTTGTCATGTTTAAGGTACATCTCGTTGGAAGAATAGGAATGCAGAAAATGTGAATGAGGATGAAGGTGAGGCACAGTCAAGAAAGAAGCCAATAAAGATTCTGTGATATTTTCCACTAATACCAGGGCTTCAAAGGCTTTTCATGTCGTCGAAGACGACCGACTCGATGAGGTGACATCATGATGAACGAACCGATGATGAATTATTAAGGCATCCCGTGGATTCTTTAGCTTGGAAATCATTTGATAATAAATTTCCAAGCTTTGCAAGCATCTGATGGATTTAATCCATTTAAACTCATGAGTACTTCGTACAGTACTTAGGTTGTAGTACTTGTTCCTTACAATTTGCCTCCGTGGATTTGCATGAAGCAATTTTCTTTTATCTTATTTATGATTATCCTTGTTGAGAAAGGTCTTGGGAATGATATTGACATTTATCTGCAGCCACTTATTGAAGAGTTGAAACAGTTATGGGCGGGTGTTGAAACATATGATGTCTCCAGAAAGGATAACTTTTATTTATGTGCAGCTCTGTTGCGAACTATTAATGTTTTCCCGGCTTATGCCAATTTATCTGGTTGGTGTACCTAAGGACATTATGCTTGTCCTTATTATGCAGCGCAAACATGTTCGAAGTGGTTATATAATGGGAAGAAATTCTCTTATATGGGGCATCGTCGGTGGTTAGATGGAAATCATATATTTAGATTTCAAAGGACTCAATTTGATGGTACCGAAGAGTTAAGAGAAGCTCCTGAGCAGACCATTGGATCTGAAATATTGTTCATGTTGAAAGATATAGATTTCAGTTATAGGAAGATTAATTAATCATCCAACACGCAAAGAAACAAAAGACCGAGGGAGATGTATGTTGGTGATGTTGATCGGGAAGTGATGATGAATCTGATGAAGAGGATGATCTTAATGAGGCGGAGTTATGGAAAAAAAAATATTTTTTTATTTGTCTTATTGGGAGTATCATATTTTGCGACACAATCTTAATGTCATGCAAATTGAAAAGAATGTTTGCGAGAACATAATCGGGACAATTCTCAATGTCGATAGAAAATCGAAAGACAATCTTAAGAGTCGATTTGATCTAGTTGACATGGGAATTCGACATGATCTTCATCCTCAATTACTTTCGAATGGAAATGTCGGTTGTCGCCTTCTATTTTTACAATGTCGAAGAAAGAAAAAAAATTATTCTGCACGGTGTTGAAGGATATAAAGGTCCTAGATGCGTATGCGTCAAATATATCTCGATGTGTGAGTCTTAAAGATCGAAGACTATATTCCCTAAAATCACATGATTATCACATCTTGATGCAAGATTTACTGCCAGTTGTTTTGCCGTGTTGTATGTAAAAAAAAGTGACGTCTTATATAATTGAACTATCCAATATAATGAAAGTTATTTGCGGCAAAGTTTTGGATGTTGAAAAACTTAAGAAAGTACAAGATCGAGTTGCCTTGACGTTATGCAACTTGGAGAAGATTTTTCCACCTTCGTTCTTCACTATTATGGTGCACTTGTTAATCCATCACTCGCATGAAGCAAAACTTGGTGGACCAGTTTTCTATCGATGAATGTATCCTATAGAGAGGTGCTAATTAATTTGTAAAATTTTCATTCATTCATTAATATACCTTTAGTTATAACTTTTGATAATGTTTTATATCGTGTTTAGATTTCTATGTAAATTAAAGTCTTATTACCGTAATAAGCGTTATCCATAAGGATTAATTGCTGAAGGTTACTTAGAAGAGGGGTGTATGGCTTTCTGCTCTAGATATTTAGAAGATGTTGAAACAAGACTCAATAGACCAAGTAGAAATGCTGGGCTCAATAATGATCATAGCTTAGCTGAAACTTATCTATTTCGAAGTTATGGAGAACCAATCGGGAAAGTTAAAATTGCACACTTAGATGATATATCTTGGGTACAAGTACATTGATATGTTCTTTTTCACCACGATTCAATTGAATCATTACCCAAGTAAGTTTTAGAATTTGATAAATAGTCATCCTTTTCATTTGTTTATTTTTTGCTAACCAATTTATTCACTTTTTAACATAGTGAGTATAAACAACTCTTAAGATCTTGTTCACTCTCTCGAAGATTACAACATCGAGAGATTCATAAGTTATTCACAGAATCTTTTCATGAATGGTTAGGCAGACGATATGCAACTGAAGCTTTCAATGACAAATAATAATGTTTTCGTACAACATTTTAATTAATCAATTTACTTTCAATTCGATAGGTTTGGAGTGGCAAAGACATCAGTGAAGAAGTTAAATGGGTTTCCCAAGGTCCGAATGGTGTAGTAAAAAGATATAATGCCTAATTGATAATGGATTCAGGTTTCATACAAAATCTCGCAAAAGATTAAGGAGGACTCAAAATTGTGGAATAGTTGTTAATTCTTCAATTACAAGTTATGCTAATGCTAGAGACAGTAATCCTATTGAGGAAAATGTGGAGTATTATGGACTTCTTACGGACATTATTGAGTTGGATTACTATGGCAAATGGAAGGTTGTTTTATTTCGATGTGATTGGGCTGATGTTAATACCGCTCTCGAAATTAAAAAAGATTAATTTGGTTTTACAATAGTGAACTTCTCTTGATTAATTTACACTGGACAACAATTGATGGACGGGCCGTATGTATTTTCTTCTCAAGTCAAAAAAGTTTTTTACTCAAGAGATCCAACTGATGAGGGTTGGTATGTTGTACTCCGTAACACCCTAGAGACTTGTTTGACATGGGCAATGAGAGTAGAGATGACATGAACGAAAGATTAGAAACTTCGCCCTTTCCAGAACAAAACTTAAAAGAAACTATCCCTACACAATTTTAGTGGGTTCACCAAGATGTGGATGAAGATATTTACGAATCATAATGCAGTAAGATTTTACATTTTTAAATAATATGTAATAGTATAATTTAATTCTTGATCTTGTTAAATATATTCATTACTATTATTGTTGTAATTAGTTACGAATATTTCAACTATTTTATGTGTTTTAAAGATAATATGTCTAGAAGAAAATTTCGAGATCTAATTTTTATCCAAAATCCTTCGAATTCGAAAGAAACAAATAGTGATCAACAATCTGCTATCGGATCTTCGAATGTTCCGGAAAATGAAGAAAATCAAGGTAATGTTAAGTTTAATTTTCATGCATGTTCACTTTTATTTTTTATTTTTGTTTCAAATATTCTAATATTATCATATATAATTTTTTAGTTGAATATTTTGAGAGGCACAGAACTCGAGGATGTACCCTATTAAAGGATTTATATAGTCTAAATCCTGAGGAGCGTGTCAAAGTATTTGCAAATAGTCATGGTCAGCCTGTTGGATCAGAAGCTCGACTTTTGGGAGGATACTTGGGTATTGTAGCATGAAATGACAGTTTGTTGCCAATCAACTATGACTCATGACATCATATGCCTGATAGTAACAAAAATCAAGCTCTTGATAATATTAAGGTAATAAAGTGAATGTAATTTATAATACTTTAGTTTAATTTTAATTTATATTTACTTTCTAAATTATATTATTTGCAAGAGAGATTTATTTTAGAGGGTCTCGAACGACTATGTGAAGAAATTATTAAGAAATAAATGGAGAGACCATAAGAGTACTATAAAAAAAGATTATTTTAAGAATAATATGACTCTGTCAGGAATGCTGAGGTACCAATGGGAAGAATAAGTTAGATTTTGGAGCTCAAAGAAAGGAGAGGTATTATGTACTACTAAACTCTTATAATTATTTCGGTCTATAGTATTTATTACATATGTAATAATAATTAATGTAGGATCGTGAGCGTGTTGGAACTACAAGTAGGCAAAAAAAAAATTCATGCACATAGTTGGATCGAGAAGTTTTGCTTGTGTAGCTGCTAATGAGGTATTTTGAATTTATTAATTATGTCAAATATTAATTACTTTCTACTAATTAATATTTTTCCTACTATAATGTAAGAACAGTCGTCAGGTCAAAAAGTTGGACGCCTTCAACTTTTTGACATTACACATAAAAAGAAATATGGATCTCCTATGAGTTCTGAAGCTGCAAAAATTATTGTATATTTACTTAATAAAATTTAAATTATTTTAAATATTTATCATGTTTAATTATAATGGTTTAATTCGTCGTTTATAATGCAAATAATACCAAGTTATGTTGCATTTGTTTGATTATATATTTCGTTTCTAACTTCTTGATTGACTTATTAGGATAAATTAAAGGATAAGAAGGTGAAGTATGAAGCGATGGCTTGATAAATTAAAGGATAAGAAGGTGAAGTATGAAGCGATGACTTCAAGTGATAGTTCGGTTAATCTAGAGGACATTGATAACAAAGGTATTACTAAAGTTTTGGGTCTTGAAGGTATGGTCGGGTTCGATTTCAAGGATCTTTTGTTAGGCCATCCCGATATTTTGGAGCCAGTTCACAGAGAGATATGCCTTCAGGGAGTCAAGATCAAGTTGAAGTTCAGAGGTTGAGAGATTAAATGGCTTAGATGCAAGCGAGCACAGTTGAGCAAATTGCTCAACTTAAAGAGGAGGCTGTAGCAAGAGAAGCAGAGGTTCAAAGAAAATATGATGAACTCTAGCTACAACTTAAAGCGGAGGCAACAACAAGGGAAGCGAAGGCAACAGTGAGGGAAGCGAAGGTAGCAGCGAGGGAAGTAGAGACAACAAGAAAGTATGACGAACTGCAGCTACAGCTTCAAAATATGATGAAAATGTTTCAACAGAATTTGCCATTTTAGACTTTTGTTTTTTCTTATTGTGACAATAATATACACAATACTACTTTTGAATATATTTTTCATTTATTTATTAATTTAAATCATATGCATATTTCTTTCGTTTATCATTTACAAATTTGAAGTTATTGGTTGGATTTGAATTTACAAGAAAAAATGTTAAAAATTCGGGTTCTATGTGAATTAAAATGAACTGTTAAAATCTATTAATTTTAGCGGCGCTTATGGGAGAAAAGCGCTGCTAAAGACCATGTTCTTTAGTGATGTTTGTGGGGAAAGTGCTGCTAAAGATCATGTTCTTTAGCGGGGTTTGTGGAAAAGCGCCGCTAAAGACCATGTTCTATAGCGGGGTTTTTCTTAATAAACATCGTTATTTTTAGCGACGTTATCTTTAGCGGTGCAAGCGCCGCTAAATGTTTTAGCGACAGGCCGTTATAGGCTCAAAAAAACTCCGTTAAAAACCTGTTTTCCTATAGTGATAATATTTTCATTCAATTAGAATATGACATGTGGTATCCATGTAGATTAAAATTAAATATTTACAAATAAATTATAAAATAAAAATTCTAGAAAAGATTGAAAATTGAATTTTAAAAAAAATCCAATTTTAGAAAATTTTAAAGTATATAAATATAAGGGAAAATAAGGCCTATATGTTGATTTTGTAAAATATTTAGGGTTTTGCATTGTTTTTAAAAATATTTAGGAGAATAGGTCGTTTTCGGTGGAAGCTCGTCCAGTTGAACTCGCTTTCCAGCAACGATTAAAAAAATCAAAACCTATAAATACCCCCTATTTTTCATTCTTTTTCACTTAAATCTCTCTCAACTCTCTCAACTTTCTCAAACTCTCTCAAATCCATTACCAAATTTTTTATTTTTTATTTTTAATTATTTTCGATAGTTTAATTTAAAATAATACATTTTTTAAATATATCAAATTTTTAACTCAATTTTAAAAAAATGGCAGCTTCTCTACTCCGATCCGACATCCCGCATATTTTTGATGCTCAATTATCAATGGTAATACGAAAATTTAAATTTCATTAATTTGGATATTGTTAAATTTTTTTTTTATAAATTTTAACATACAGTTTTTGTAAACAGGCTGATGATCGTGTTTTAGAGGGCTTTATTCATAATATGGGAAAGCCTCTGATCTCTAAGATTCGCCGCTATTTGCAAGCGGTTGAATTCTTTCATACGTCTCGCATGTCCGGGGGCTACAAACTCGATATCCAACTAATCAGCCCGTTGGTGGAGAGATGAAAGCCTGAAACACACACTTTCCACCTTTCATGCGGTGAGTGTCAATCAAACTCGAGGACATAGTGCTGTAGCTTGGTTTGCCAGTGGACGAGTCAATCGTCATAGGAGCATCAGTCGTTGCTGGTAAAGTGACCCTCTGCAATACACTGTTGGGGAAGGTCCTAGAGCGATTCAAAGGTTGTCGGATCTCGATGAACTGGTTGAAGCCAAATTTCGACATGCTTCTTGAAGATGCAATGGAGGAGGTCATACAACAATATGCCCAAGCGTACATTCTGAGGTTAATTGAGGGCATTTTAATTCTCGATAAATCTCGTAATTTGATGGCATCCTTGTTGGAAAAACGGGTTTAAAAACGCAACGGAAAATAAGTTTAAGGGAGAAACCAAAGTTTTAATTTTTTTTTCAAAACCAAGAACTTGGTTGTAATATCTAAAGTAATAAACACTTGATCAAAATTGTACATTTTCAATTCATATAGGATGAACGTTTCAACCGAATAGTCTTCTCCGCCACTCTCACACTCACGTCTGTTGAGTGTGGGCTCACTTCGAATCAGAAAATTTTCCACAAAACTATCAATGGGGTAAATTCATAATTTCTCTAAACTTCTGGGTCAAGTTGTAAATAAGAAAAATATATGTAGAAATCTTCTAAAATAATTTCTTTAGAGAATTTTCTCTCTAAAACTTTCTCTTGAATTTAAGCCTGTGAAAAATAATGACTCATGGCTCTCTTTATATATAGAGAGAGTTTAAAGAGTTAAACTATAATGAAACTTAATCACTTTAATATTAATTTAATATAATACTTATCAAGATAAATATTAGATTAAAATTAATATTGAATCTATTGAATTTATAGAATATTTATATACAAGATAAATATTAAATTAAATATAATATTAAGATAATCACTTTAATATTAAATTAATAAAATACTATTAAAATAATATTATCTTTGGAATAGTTAATATGAAATCAAATTATTCGATAGAGGACAGTAGGAGTGTGATTCCTCCATTTCTTAATTGTTGAAGGACCAAACATCGATCACCAAAATGTCGTCGTCGGCATCGTCGTGTTTGATGGTGCCATCACTGGTGCGACACCCTCACGGAACCTCGAGCCAATTTGGTCTGGGCTAGTGACAGCTCGATCGATCTGGTCTTACCATCGGTTGGACTATCGACCTAGTTCGACCAATTTTTGGGTCTCGATTTTGGGTTCTCGGGCCCAATTTTCAATCTCACGTCCAATTTTCAAGTTCAATTACCTATTTGGTCAATTATCTGACTTAAAAATTAATTACCAAAAACATCATATTTATTTTAATTAATTTGATTAATTTAATTTTACTTGATCAAAGATAATTTTCTCAAAAATCACTAAGATTTTCCAAATTAATTTTTCAAGAAAACTCTTAAATCAAATTCTCTAGTTGAGCAATTCTCACGATCGTCCAATTTAATTCCATATCGAATAAATCAACTCAATTAAATTGTAACACCCTCTATCCATTCCAATCGCAGGGTGCGAGTAGCAAATGTCACAAGAACAAAGCTCATTCTATTTAATAGTATTTTAACCAATTTATTCAAGTGTTAGACCAAATCGAGATTAGAATGCAACCCCTACTACAATTCGTACTATGCGTGAATTAAAAATTGTTACAAAGTTGCTGCCTCATTAAGTTTGGCATTTATTTACATATTTGAATCTAGTCTTTATTACAAAGATAACCAACTTTAACCCCAAGGCGTGGCCTCTAAGGGTGTCCCTCAATACGCATGGACTACAATCACACCCTTCCCTTAAACTGGTGATGTCTAGCTTGGTCCCTCCACTGATTCTCAAGACAAACTTTAATCTGTGAATAAGCAATGAAATTTATAAGTTCCAAATGAACTTAGTGAGAATCTGCAAGTCGACACTATAGTAATAACTCAAAAACTTTTAAGAAAAAAAGTTTTAAGTGAGGACTTCAACTCCTCGATCATATATGGCCTTCTACAGATTTCACCATTGACGGACTTATTCTCTATCTAAGACATACACGTGTTCTTTTACAGTAACAATCCTACACTGGTACAGGCCTAATTTTTTCGTATCCCAAATTCCTTTACATCTTAACTAGCTTGCCACATGCAATTGGTTACAGGTTCATCTGCCTACCTTTGATCGACTTCTATTAATAATCTCTTATATGTCGATCCTTACCCTTACAATTTGGCCACAAACTTTTAGTTCATCTCTATTCCATCTTCTTAATAACAAAAATTAACTTCTAGTTTTTAACAAACTATAATCTGCCACTTTTTGGTGGATGATCCGTTTCAAGTAGCCCTTGGTGGACTCATTCTTTTGTTAGCCCAAGTGATTGCACTTTGATTTCTCTCTTCCCTTGCACTGTCATCTTCCTAGCCCAATCTTTTTGACAAACTTCATCTGTCGCAATAGCCGAGCTACGGTCTTACCTAATTTGATCCCACGTTTAATGTCCTTGTGGACTCTATTGGTTGCCAAAGTCGAACCATGATCTTATACCCTGTAACCCCATGTTTAATGTCTTAGCAAACTTTCCCATGTTTACTAGTTCAATGGACTCTCTATGCTGCCATAGCCAAGCTATTGTCTTACACAATATACCCCATGTTTAATGTCCTGGCGAACTTCCTCGTGTTTACTATCCAAACACTTTATGTTGTCATAGCTGAGCTATGGTCTTACAACTCAAACCTCTTCTAAGGTGTCACCTTAAAGAAACTTATCATCGTCATGGTGTTCCCTCATAGAGCCTGCTAGCCATCATCACGGTGTTGCTTTATGGAACCTAATAATCGTCGATATTGATTCATCTTATATTTAACCTTGATGCTCGAACACCATACTTTCCCTTTCATAAGGCTTGAATCTTTGTACATCATGGTTTGCCCTCAGCAACACCGTATGGTTGTATCTTATCGAAATTTAATTTTCCCTATCCATCCACTCATTCCTCCATTTCAATATTCCTATTCTTGATGCTCGAACACCGAAGTGCCCCCTCTGTAAAACCTAGAGCTTCGCACATCACAATTTGCACTCAACAACACCATATAGTGGTATCTAACATAAATTCTCATTTCCCAAATCTTAACTTCATCTAACCCGTCAATGATTTCCCTCTGCACTACACATACATTACTCAAGCATATCATACAATTTATCCTTAAACATACATCACACCACATTATGTATCATCAACTATCTACCATAAAACAACTAGCAGACAATGAGTAAAATCTCACACAATATCATGAACACACACAACCTACTTTTTTCTTTAAACACATAAACACCATAACTTAAGCAACCTTGATACATTATCAATGTAATACATACAAGTCACGCAACATCATTTATCATCCAAAAGACAAGGAGCAAAAACTCACATGGATTCATTTATCCTCATCAGCTTAGCTTGTCCAAACATTAGAGCCTTCTTTGTCTTGGTAACTAAGCATGACAACCATTTATTGGTTAAACTAAAGGTGCTCAACCATTTAAAAACCCAGAGTTCATAATTATATACGAGCTTTTAAAAGTTACTACTTCACTCTTTTCTTCAAACCATAAGTACAAAGAGGTAAGGAAGCTTATCAGTTTCTAAATTTCTCTATTATCATACTTAAATTCTCACATCTTTTATGACATGTAGAGCTTCCTTCAGCTACATCCCCTTCTTCTTCAGTACGATTGAAGAAGATGATGTTATGGAAAGAATAAGATTTGTAAATAGAATTGAAATTTTTTTGTCTCTACACACATTTATATATATACTCCATGGGCACAGTTTTCACCGGCCATCTCAACTATCCATCCTTAATCATTTTATCTTCCACTATGGAACCATCCAGTTCCATCCTAACCAAACCAGAATTGAGATCCAACCAATTGAAATTTATTCACAAAAAATTTTAAATTCCCCAATGGTGTTTGATAATTTGCTAATTCTTTCAATTTAATCTAAACGGTCCTTAAAATTTGGGTCAATAAAGATAATCAGGTGTTACTGATCGCCTCTGAACCTATTTCTATTCGGCATGTGTTTTGGGCTTCCGCAAGTATATGGGTCAGATTGTAATATAATTTGGACAATGAAATAATTGGTAGTATTTCAAGGATCGTACCCAAAGAAGGCTTAAAGCAGTAGTGATTTAAATCCCTACAGAGAAAAGAATTAATTAGTACTACCTTTAGGTTTTATAATACGATAGTAAAGTAAAAGGTTTTAATTTCAAAAGCATAAAAATAAATAAAACAAAATAAAAGAAAGAGATAATGAATTCAACAAACGACTTTGAGGAGATTAGGTCGCTTTAGTATAGAGTATTCAATCGTCGATTTTGAGGAATTTGCTTCAATCAACTAGTCGCTACCTTAGCTAGATCTTCCGATCTTCCACCAACATAACGAGTCAATAGAGATTACTTATCGCTAGATGTCACAACCTAATTGGTTTGGGGTAAAGGTTTACACGGATAAGAAATACTAATTTTGGGTTTATTCTCACCTAAATGACTTTCTAAGGTTGTCAGGCCTAGTGTTTGTTTCATGTTCTTCCTTTCCCAAGCAGTTGGTCCGATTGCAAATCTTTGTATTCGAGAATCAAATATCCATACCTCCACTCCTTAATCCCTCATAATGGGATTAATTCCTCATGATTTCTTTAAACTTCAAAACGACAACAATATAAATGAACATAAGATTGAATTAATGAAATGAAAAGAAACTTGAATTGTATAGCAATTTGTCGGGAAATAATTCCACGATCGTTTATGCGAAGTTACAAATCCCATTTCTAGAACGGAAAGAAAATAACAAAGTAAAAATGAAACTAAGTTACAAGGTGTGTAAAACCATAGTGCTAGAGGCCCTATTTATAGCCTTGGACGGTCGTTTTTCTCAACCCTAGGTTAGCTATCATTCCTCATGTTTAAGTGGCATTGTAAAGATCGAAATGTCTTTTACTCGATCCTAAATCCACATTCAAGTGTCGATGTCACAACATATCAGGTCTTGTGTAGCGATAAAGAAGTCAGTCTACTCCTTTGGTGCAATCGTATAGGCATTGTCGTGACATAGGTGATGTATGTCGCAAAAAAAAAGTCAGTTTCGAGATTCTTCAAGTCTAGTCCCTTTGTTGTGACGTAGAGGAGTCTATGTCGTGACATAGTGATCAGCTTCGTCCTTGACCAGCTGCTAAAGGTCTTTTGCACACTCACGAAGTACGTTAGCTAACCCTTAGGCTTCAATCGACCTTAAAGACAATAAAACGCACCTTTTTGCACTTTTACACAGTTTATTTCAAAACAAAAAACTAAACTAATTCCTAAAGAAAGGAAAGGAAAATGCTTAATTTCAAGCTCCTAAAGAGTGAAAACTAGTTCAATTTTCTAGGTACAAAACTAGCAAATCAGTTACATAAATTATTTTCAAAGTCATAGAATTTTCTTTTGGTTTAAATGTAGTCCGATAGAGCTTTTGTTAAGCTAGCATAGGGACCAATTAGACATATACAATTAGGCTCGAGTAATTACAATTATGTCTAGAAGCATCGTTTCGATAATTCACAATTTACTTAATCATGGAGTCCGTCCACAAGAAGTACCATGATTGAAAACTCCTTATTGTATACTTTTTACGAAAACAATTCATCCAATTGCTTTGTGCAATGATCTCGTCATGTGTGTGTTACTCTCATATGATATCCTTGATTTCTTTAAGTTAAATCCATTCACTCAATACAATCCTATTTTTTCTCATTATCACCATTATGTCTTCTTAATGATTAATATGATCATTGTCAACAAATGACTGTGATAAATTGCTCGTTTGAGAACAAACAACTCGTGTCCATGTTCCATATTTATCAATCCATACAATGTCAATTAGAGGGTATCATTAACTCTTTTATCAAGCTATGCATTCCATTTTTGCTAGTAAAGTCATGACATACACAAGTCATGTACCCAACATACTAGCTATGGGCTCAATCATCTTTATAGCATAAGCCTCCACTTATATCAAAGCATATGAGTTACATACGCATGGTCAGTGACTAACTGAAGATTTAGGTAAATCACACCATTAACGTTACAAGTGAATTAAATAGATTCAGAATTAATTCATCTTGGGTCCAGTCCAACGTATCACTTTTTCAATGAATACATCTATTTCTCTATCCGTGGAGTCAATTGCTCTAATAGCCAAGACAAGTCATCTCCCAAATTAGAATTGTAGACGGCATAATAATCTTTCTAAGTATTTGAATCAAACATTCACTTTGACTCTTTTATAGGATTACAGACTCGTTTAGATTAACTACTGAATTAAGTTGTCTTTCTCGGAAGGTAAAAGTTCTTCCAGTGCCACTTATTCTCCATTTGAACTTAGACAATCAATGAGCTAATGTTTGCTTGTCAGAGTTTCACTGTGAAACACAAAAGAAATAATAGTGAAATGTGAAATTAACTTTATTTATTTTTCATCGTTCATATACATAGAAAATAATTACACGTTTACTACAATATGGGCACATTTCCCAACATACCCATATAAGTGTTTCTGACATAGAGCATGATGTGAGCACGAGTAGTGCGAGCTCTAATAATGCAAGCATGGACCTTTCAAGCTTGGAATATGCAAGCACTAGTGTTGCGAACACTCATGTTGCGAACACTGAAGTTGTGAACACTAGTGTTGTGAGCACTCATGTTGCGAACAATGGAGCTGCAAGCACTTATGTTGTGAACACTCGTGTTGCGACCATGGATGAAGGGCGAGCCTCGCACGACTCAATCGAGCTACCTAGAGGACCAATCACGCGAGCACAAGCCAAGAAATTCAATCAAGCTGTCACGGGTTTAATTAAACGAATTTGGGAAGACACTTTATGCATTGCATGCATTTCATACAACCTCTCATGCATTCCATGTAAGGTGCTACACATTCAATTTTAATTTTAATCTAATTAAATTGTTGGAAAATAAAGTATTAAACATTTAGTTATTTTAATTCATGTCTTAATTATGTTTTGTGTTATTTTAATATGTCTTAACCAGCATGTTTAAGGTGATGTAGGGATGTCCATGACTGGCCAACATAAGCTTTTAATGCACCTACCAACATTTGACGTGCTGAAAACACCTTTCCAAAAGGGCATTTCGTGATCAGCAAAGGAATTCAGTGTTCTCTTCATGCATGGCTGATTGGTTTCATCAAAGGTCTCAAGGTGTTTGAATGCTCAAAGGCTAGTCATGGGAACATGAAAAGTGGTTGTTCGGTTTACTCAAAATCATTAATGCACCGCCCACATTTATTCCAAGTGCTTAGGGAATTTCAACAGAATTTAATAGCACTTCTTCCTAGCCAACCAAGCACTAAATTCGACCAACTACTCCATTGAAGCAGCCACGACATTAACTTAAAGTGCATGGGGAATATTAGACGAATTTATGGTGTAATTTTGATTAATTATTTCATGACTTTTCTGCTAGTCATTTGTAAGCCTTTAAATTTGAGGTTTCGCACATTTTGTATCAACTTTTTTTTGATAAATTTTAATCTTATTGTGAGTTTGCAAACTCCTTATTCTTATTTGAATCAAATTGACTTATCAAGTAACCCTTGTGGCGTTAATCTGATTCTTTCGAACTTATCACTTCTTTGAAGTGTGGCGTTCACCCTTATACTGATTGATTCCTATCTTGCTAGATAAAGGGTCACAGTTCTTCTTGTTTTCATTCTAAGAACTAATATAGGAATCGGGTCAATATTCTTCTATAATATTGGTTCATTCTTGAGTCCTTAAAATCAAATTCAAGCCCATCCAACTATATCCTTTGCATATCCATTCATCCACCATTTCAAAGCTTATCATTTTCATTTCCAACCTTCACAAAGTCATTACGAACGATACTTCTTAATTTCGATTGGGAACTCACATGACTCGTAATCACCTCTCAAGGACGAGCTCTCATCATTTGGTATTAGAGCTAGTTAATTTAAGTAAGTATTCTACATTCTTACCTCTCTCGATTTTAACTTTCAAAATTTTTTAAAAAAAACAAGAAGAAAAAAGATAGGAGATTTGCATCCCAAGTTCAAAATACACAAGGGAGATTTGAAATTTGTATCAAAAAAAGAAAAAAAAAGAAAAAAGAAGAAGAAGAAGAGCTAGTTGAAAGTGTACAATTTTCGAGTACAAGTTTTCATTTCCACAACAATTTCAGCCACACTCTACCTACCCTTTATTTTTCTTCTAAGCCTTCCCTAACACCTAATCGACACACCTTCTTTTAGATCCCATTTGAAGCTAATTCTATAAGGATTGTTGCATAAGTCTAAGGAAGTCACATAAGAACTTCGAGCAAGCAAAGAGTGGAAAAAGGCAAAAGCGGAAAGCATTAGAGAAGATTAAAAGCCAACATCGAGGGTAACACGAGTGGAGTGATTTTATTCTGAGTGGCTCGTGAGGTTTTGTATTTGGTAAGGAACTCATTTACTTCCAATCAAATCTTTTGTTACTAATCTTTTCTATTTAAAAGAAAACACCATGTCTGTTGGTTATGGTGTCCCCGATTTAGCATACCAAGCTCTTATACGAGAGATGGACAGATTGTTACAACGTTGATTGGAGTCAATGCAAGAATAATTGGACCAATTAGAGACAATATCTCAAAGGGGACGTTCACCCTAAGATCAAAGGAGAGAGAGAGGTCTTCCAAGACCAAATCAAGAGGATTATTATGAACCAAGTGAAATGGAGAGTGATCAATCCTCCAATCGAAGTTTGAGACATAGAGGTCAACGAAATCGAGGCCTGATGTTAGATGATAATCTTAGCAATATCAAGATGACAATTCCTCCATTCCAAGGGAAAACCAATCCCAAAGCTTATTTGGAGTGGGAAAAGAAAATAAAACTTGTCTTTGAATGCCATAACTACTCAGAAAATAAAAAGGTAAAATTTGTTGCCATCGAATTCTCTGATTATGCTATTATTTGGATCAGCTAACTTTGATTAAGAGACGAAATGGCAAACGACCCGTGTTTACATAGGCTAAAATAAGAGCTATCATGAGAAAGAGATTCATACCCCCTCACTATCATCGAGAGTTGCATCAAAGGCTACAAAATCTTAATCAAGGAAATCGTAGTGTGGAAGGAGATGGAGATAACCATGATACGTGCTAATGTTGAGGAAGATCGAGAGGCTACCGTGGCAAGATTCTTAGTCGGCCTCAACCAAGACATTGCCAATGTAGTTGAACTACAACATTATGTCGAAGTTGCTGATATGGTTCACATGGCACTTAAAGTGGAGAAGCAATTGAAAAGAAAAGGTACCACTCGACTCCTTTCTAATTCTGTTTCTACATCAAAGTGAGGGCAAGAAACCTATAAAAAGGATACCACTTTTCGATCTAAAGAAAATATTGGGACGTCCAAGCCCTACAAGTCGCGTGTAGATCCAAACAAGGGAAGAATGAGGCTGTTCCAAACCGATCTCAAGACATCAAAGGTTTCAAATGCCTTGGGAGGGGTCATATGGAAAATCAATGTCCAAACTGAAATTCCATGTTTATAAAGGAAAATGGAGAGATCGAATCCGAACCCAAGAATGAAGATGAGCCCGAATCACCAACTAATAAGGAGAATGACTTAGAGTATGTTGTAGAAGGGGAAATCCTTATCACTAAACAAAGCTTGAGCATCCAAACTATGGAGAGTGATCAACAACGTGAAAACATTTTTCATACACGCTGCGATGTCCAAGGAAAGGTATGTAGTGTTATTATTAATGGTGGTAGTTGCACTAATGTTGCTAGCTGCTTGTTGATAGAAAAACTTGGCCTAGCAACCACCAAGCATTCATGCCCTTACAAGCTTCAATGGCTTAATGACGATGGAGAGCTCAAAGTTACTAAGCAAGTTGTTGTCACTTTTTCGATTGGCAAGTATTTTGATGAAGTTCTTTGCAATGTAGTGTCAATGCACGCTAGTCACTGGTTGTTAGAGAGACCAAGGCAATTTGATTGCCAAGTAGTGCATGATGGTTATACCAACTGATATACATTCAAACACTAAGGAAAGAACGTTACTTTGGCACCACTTACTCCTAAACAAGTGTATGAAGATCAGATCAAGTTACAAAATTCGTTTGAAAAATTGAAAGAAAAAGAAAAAGATGAGTGTGAGAAAAATCAGCAAATGCAAAAAAAAAAAAAAGAGAGAAAAGAGCAAAACAAAAGCAAAAGAAAACAGAAAGCATAAGGTAAAAACAAGAGAGAAGAATGAGAGAAAAGAAGAAACTGAGATGGAAAAATTGTATGTTGTTGCAAAAGAGAGAAATCAGAAAGTTCATGCTTTTAAAGCAACCTTTGCTTGTGCTTATGTACAAGGAAAGTTTGTTTAGTACTAACGATTTAGATAACTCTCTTCCTTCTTCTATTGTGTATTTACTGCAGGAATTCGAAGATGTGTTTTCGAAAGATATCCCAAGTAGATTACCACCCATTAGAGGCATTGAGCATCAAATAGATTGTATTTTTGGAGCCATTAATCCGAATCGACTAGCTTATTGAGCCAACCCCGAGAAAACTAAAGAGCAACAAAGGCAAGTTATCGATCTAATGGAAAAAGGGTATGCTCGAGAGAGTTTAAGTCCATGTGCTGTGCTTATGCTATTGGTACCTACGAAGGATGGCTCTTGGCGCATGTGCATAGACTGTCGCGCGGTCAATAGAATCACCATCAAGTATCGATACCTGATCCCGCACTTAGATGATATGTTGGACGAGCTAAGTGGAGCTCGCATTTTCTCCAAAGTTGATCTCAAGAGTGGTTATCATCAAATATGGATGAAAGAAAGAGATGAATGGAAGACTACTTTCAAAACCAAACATTATTTGTATAAGTGGTTGGTTATGCCCTTTGGCCTAACTAATGCACCCAACACCTTTATGCGGTTAATGAATCATCTTCTTCGATCCTTCATTGGTAAATTATGTGTAGTATATTTTGATGATATCTTGATTTATTATAAGTCTTTGGAATAACATATACATCATTTGAAATTTGTTTTGGAGGTATTTCCTTTTGTACTAACAAGCTTGTTTTTTTAGGATTTGTGGTTAGTTCTGAAGGTCTTGAAGTTGACCAAGAAAAGGTAACAGCAATCCGAGAGTGGCCAGGCCCCACTAGCATAAGCCAAGTAAGAAGTTTTCATGGTCTTACTAGTTTCTATCGAAGGTTTGTTCCTAACTTTAGCACATTAGTTGCTCTTTTAACTGGAATTATCAAGAAAAACTACAACTTTCATTGGGGTAAGGAGCAAGAGAATCCTTTAATTTAATTAAAGATTGTTCGACTAATGCACTGTTGTTATCCTTACTTGATTTTACAAAAACTTTCGAAATTGAATGTGATGCATCAGGAATAGGGATTGGAGCCGTGCTAACACAAGATGGGTGACCCATAGCCTACTTTAGTGAGAAATTAAATGGAATTGTTCTCAATTACCCAACTTAAGACAAGGAAATGTATGCTCTAATCCGAGCATTAGAGACGTGGCAACACTATTTGTAGCCTAAGGAATTCGTCATTCACATTGACCATAAGGCATTGAAACATCTCAAGGGGCAAAACAAGTTGAACAAGAGACATGCCAAATGGGTTGAATTTCTAAAATCATTTCCTTATGTGATCAAGTACAAGAAAGGTAAAGAGAATGTTGTTGTGGATGCAGTGTCACGAAGGTACGCATTACTCAATAGCTTAGATTCTAAGTTACTTGGTTTTGTCTATCTTAAAGAGTTTTATAAAAATGATTATGATTTTTGTGAAGTTTATAAAGCTTGCAAAAAGGGGCCTTTTGAAAGATACTATAAGCATGATGACTACCTGATAGCATTAAAAATGACACTTATTTTCTCCCTAAATTTGTGCATTAGTTGTCTCTTTTGTATTATATTTAGCATGCATAATAGGTATTTCATACTTAGTATTTAAATTTTATAACTCATTATTTTTTGGCTTAAATTCTTGTTATTTTATTTCTTTTGTGCACTAATGTTGACAGATGCAGCCTATGTATTGTGTGTAGAAATTGTCAGCGCATGGACCATCTCAAAAGATAGATGCTAGAATGAATTTAAAGAATGCAACCACAAGTTTAACTTGGATTGCGGCCAGAGATGTCATTGCATAGAAACCTTTACTTTGTATGGATGAAGTTACACTGCAAACACAACTGGAAGCACCAGCGCAGGGGAAAAACACGTTGTTATCGCAATTGAAGGTTTTAGATTGCACCCAACAATGTCACAACAACCTACAGATTTTTGAAGAATACACCAGATCTGCGTTAGTGCACAGTTAGATTGTAACAAACTTTGACAACTGCAAATGGATCTTGATCTGAGAAAAGATGAGATCTACAATTCCTTAAGCCTATAAATAGAGGAAAGAAGATAGAGAAAGCTATCAAGAGGTGAAGGAATTAATTCTGTAATTATTTTGTGTTTTTGGAGATTTATGCTGGAGAACTGTGAGTTGATTGAGCAAAGGAGCAACTACTTTTGATGAGAAGTGCTCCATGCAACGCAAGAGGAGCAATTAAGAAATTGTCTTAGTAGTTTAGGGATAGTAAGCATCGATATGTTTGTTAACCCCTCTCGTTATGTTGATGAATTATTATTGACAATTGAATGAATATGGGAATATCTTTCAGTGTTAGATTACTTTGATTCTTATTTGATTCTACTCATTTGTTTATTCTTGGACTTAATTGCATTAAACACGAGAGTGAAATTGTAGTCTACCAACATCAAGAGATACGATGACAAATTAGGTTAACAAGCAAGTCTGTGAGAGTTGCTTGGGATTAGAAGGGATTTTGGTCATTTGTTCTTGAGTGCACAACATTGCCAGTACTGGGAGGTGTGGTAATTATGGGCGCTTAAGTCTTGATTAAACAGAGAGCTATAATTGGTAAGATTTCATTGGAGCCTTATTGCTGTGACAATTTGTCTATACAATACCTTATCGACACATGTAGCGTTGCTACTTAGTAAATCAGTGATCCTCTCCAATTCTTTGCACTTGATCACACTTTTACTTTCATGCATTTAAATTCTCAGCACTTCAACAACAATTTGATTTACTTTCAGTTTCTTTGACAATTAACTTTTATAATTACATTGACAATTTTAACTATCTTAGTGTGCAGATATGATTTAATTGCACTGACATCCTTACTAGCATTTTCCCTAATCTTAGATTTAATAGCTTTGACATTTAAACATCAAGAACCCATTCCTCGTGGGATCGATATCTGATAGAATCAATCTATCAACTATACTTGCATCGATGTGTGTCCGCTTGCACAACTGCTGTGACGTTACAGGCCGATCAAGTTTTGGCGTCGTTATTGGGGAACTGGCGCTTGTTGATGTTTATTTTTGTAGTTGAAATTGATCATTCTTTCTTACCCTCTAATTTTCACTAACTTGTTTAATTTTCTTTTGTTGATTTCTTTCAAAAAAAATTTTAGGTGTTGCATGTCTACAAGGAGAAATCCTAAGGATATTGCGAGCTTTGATCTAGAACTTGAGAGAACACTTAGGAGGAGAAAATAAGAGCAAAAGAAAATGGCTGGCAACAACAATAACATACCACCATTGCTGCCACAAAATGTTGTTCCTCTGGTGTAACCATAACTCGTTAATATTATATCACCGCCTCCATAAGAAGAAGAAGCGCAAAACAAGACAATCCGAGATTTTGTTGTTCCTATCCTTGATCATTTACACCTAGGGGTTGTAAGGCCAACTATACAAGTCGAAAATTTTAAATTGAAACCGATTATGTTTCAAATACTCAATTCAAATGGGCAATATGCGGGCTTACCTCATAAAGATGCAAGAGAGCATCTGAAATCATTTTTGCTTATTTGCACATCTTTTAGTCAACATGGTGTTCTTGATGACGACTTAAAAATGCAATTATTTCCTTATTCGTTGCAAGGAAGAGCGAGAACATGGTTTTTGGGTTTTCGGCTGGATCCATTACATCATGGAATGCGTTAGCAACGCAATTCGTTTTACGATTCAACCCATCCACAATGAAGGTAAGGTTGCGAAATGAGATTACTACATATCATCAGCTAGATGATGAAAAATTACACACAACATGGGAGCGTTATAAGACTCTGCTTAGACGTTGTCCTATGCATTGAATTTAGCAAGAGTCTCAGATCAAAATCTTTTACAATGGATTGAATGCTTAGACAAGAAATCTTGTCGACACATCTGCAAATGGTCTCTTATTGGATTGTACCTACACCGAAGCTATATGAATTCTAGAGAGAATTGCACAGAATGATTATCAATATCCTTTCTCTCGTTCTGCTCAGGTAAAAATTAATCCTGGTGTTCTTGAATTAGATGCAAATTCAGCTTTGAGTGCACAGGTATCCTCTTTAACCAACATTATAAAGAACATGAAGGGGACAAGTGACGTTGCTCTTATTCAAGTAGCCCAACAGATAGATGTCTGACATTTTCATGTGAAATTTATGGAGACAATCACAATTATAAGGACTGTCCACAACATGTTGAGAATGCATTTTATGTTAACAACATCAGAAGAAATTATTATGGTAACTCAAACAATAATCGAAATCCACAACCTTGGGGAATCAGAATGCATCTACATATAGATATGGAAATTCCTCACAACAAGGGAGTTACAACAACAATCAATAGTAGAACTATAATCAGAATTCTCAAGTACGTTCACATTCTGATCAAATGTAGACACATAATCAGATGCAACCACAAATACGGATGCAGTCACAACAGACTGCGTTGTCACATATGTAAGGACAACATCAACAACAACAGCAATAGTTTTCTCTACAAAGATCAAATCCTATGGTTGCTCTTGAAGCACTAATGCGAGATCATATTTCACAAACTGAAGCGATCTTTCAAGGCAATTCCTTTTCTATTCATGCGTTGGAAGCGCAGTTAGGATTGTTGGCTTCTAACTTAAGTTCAAGGTCACCAAGTACTCTGCCTAGTGATACAGAGAATCCGATGCAGAAGGGGAAGGAACATTGTAAGGCTATCACACTACGGAGCAGGAAGTAAACTGTTGAACCAAGTAGACATTCCAACCAAGAACATGTTGATGTGTCTGAACCAACACAACAAGGAGAAATTGCAGCTGAAGAGAATCAAGTAGAATTAAATGAGGAAGAACCAACTGCAGTGACTTCTATACCTATAATTCGCCCAACAAAAAGGTCAACGCAGCTGTCTGTGTCGATGCAACCAGTTATTTCATAAAAACCCACTGACAATATACCTTTGCCATTTCCGTAAGATTTAAAGAGAAAGACCATGATAAGGACTATCGAAAGTTTGTTTCTACTTTGAAGCAATTACATATTAACATACCTCTTGTAGATGCTCTTGTGCAGATACCTAACTATTGGAAATATATGAAAGAGCTATTATCTAAGAACAAATAGTTATCCGAAATTAAGACGATTGCACTCACAAAAGGGTGCAGCGTTGTGATAACAAACAAGTTGCCACAAAAAATTAAAGACCCTGGCAACTTCACAATTCCATGCTCTATTGGGTATCATTATTAAGGTAAAGCTTTATGTGATTTGGGAGCTAGTATTAATCTCATGCCTTTGTCCACATTCAGGAAGTAAGGAATAGTATCAATGAAGCCCACTACGGTGACATTACAGCTTACGGATAGATCTCTAGCACAACCTGAAGGCCAAATCAAAGATGTCCTTATCCAATTTGATAAGCTTGTGTTCCCTGCCAATTTTATAATCCTTGACTGCAAGCAGATAAGGAAGTGCCCTTCATATTAGGGAAACCATTCTTGGCAATGGGACGTACTCTTTTTGACGTTTTCAAGGGTGAACTTATTATGCGTCATAACGACAAGCTTTTGACCTTCAATGTGTTCGAAGCATCTCCGTTGAGAAGTAAAGAGCAATGTCACCATATTGACGTGCTGAATGAGATAATTATAGAAGAATTCAATGACGAAATTCAACAGTTCCAGATGGAAATGCAGTGACATTCATCGATGAAATCCTAGCTGAATGTGACCACAAAGTTGAGTCTAATAGTTGTGAGCTGAAACAGAATTGATAATTGGAATCTTTGGATCTATCTAATAGGACGGTCCTTGTGTTTATACTATCGATTCAACAAGCTCCTACTTGGAGTTGAAGCCATTGTCAATGCATCTAAAGTATGTGTTTCTGGGTGATAACGACACGTTACCTGTAATTGTCAGCGTAACCCTAGACGCAACGCAAGAAGAAAAGATTGTTGCAATCTTAAAGGAGCATAAAAAAGCCATTGCCTAGAGCACTACAGATATCAGAGGCATCAGTCCCTATTTTTGCATGCACAAGATCAGGCTAGAAGATTATAGGAAGCAATCCATTGAACAACAGTGAAGACTTAATGACAAAATGAAAGAAGTAGTGAATAAGGAGATTATCAAGTGGCTAGACGCAGGCATCCTTTACCCTATTTCTGATAGTAATTGGGTGAGCCCTGTCCAATGTGTGCCCAAGAAGAGCGGCATCACTATTGTGAGTAATGACAAGAATGAGTTAATCCTTACTCGCATTGCTACTGGATGGCGAGTATGCCTGGATTATCGTCGACTCAATGCGGCTATAAAGAAAGACCACTTTTCACTACCATTCATTGATCAGATGCTGGACAGACTAGCTGGTAAAGCCTATTATTACTTCCTAGATGGCTATTTTGGATACAATCAAATTGTCATTGCATCAGAAGATCAAGCAAAAACTACATTCACGTGCCCATTTGGATCCTTTGCCTTCCGACGTATGTCATTTGGGCTGTGCAATGCACCAACCACATTCCAGAGGTGTATGATGGCTATCTTCTCCGACATGATTGAAGATTCTCTAGAGGTGTTTATGAATGATTTCTCTGTTTATAGGCAGACGTTTGACCAATGTGCTGACAATTTGGCGAAAGTTTTGAAAAGATGCGAGGACACCAATCTAGTTTTGAATTGGGAAAAATGTCATTTCATGGTAACTGAAGGCATTATCCTTGGGCATTGCATATCATGTCAGGGCATTTAAGTAGACAAAGAAAAGGTTGAAATCATCGAGAAATTGCCACCACTCACCAATGTCAAAGGAATAAGAAGTTTTCTTGGACACGCTAGTTTTTACAGGAGATTTTTCTGTGATTTTTTCAAGATTGCTAAACCATTATGCTCACTGTTGTAGCAAAATAAAAAGTTTGTGTTTGAAGATACATATCTGGACGCATTCATCATAATAAAGAAGCAGCTAGTACAAGCTCTGATTGTCGTCACACCAAATTGGACGCAACCGTTTGAACTTATGTGTGACGCAAGTGACTTTGTTGTAGGAGTTGTGCTGGGACAATGCAAAGAGAAGGTATTTCACTCAATTTACTACATTAAAAAAACTTCAACTGACACACAGGTAAATTATACAACTACCGAAAAATAGTTACTAGTAATTATTTTTGCATTCGACAAATTTTGTTCATATCTTGTCAGCTCAAAAGAGACTATCTACACAGAACATTCTGCACTAAGATACCTTTTTGCGAAGAAGGATGTCAAACCGAGGTTGATCAAATGGATTCTGCTCTTACAAAAGTTTGATGTTGAAATCAAGGATAGAAAAGGATTCGAGAATTAAGTAGTTGATCACTTATCTCGCTTGGAAGTTAGAAGTGAGGATGGTAAGGAATCCTAAATTATCGATACATTTTCAAACGAGCAGTTATTCTTTGTCGACGCATCACCCTGGTATGCTGATGTTATCAACTATCTTGTTTGTGAAAAGCTACCCTTGAGTGCTACTGGTCACAAGAAGATCAGATTTTTGTGCGACGCTGCGAAATATCACTGGAACAAGCCATATCTATTCAAGGTATGCACCAATAATATTATTTGTCATTACGTTCCTGAGGAAGAAATGACTTCCATCTTGAGACATTACCATGAAGCTCCCTATGGAGGCCATTTTGGTGGTGTGAGGATTATTGCAAAGGTTTTACAGTCAGGATTCTTTTGGCCCACATTGTTTTGAGATGCCCACAACTTTGCATAACAATGTGATAGATGTCAACACACGAGTTTTATATCTCGATGCAACAAGATGCTCCAACAACCTATTATGGACGTGGAGTTATTCGACGTTTGGGTTATAGACTTCAGGAGGCCATTTCCAAACTCTTTTGGGAATGTGTAAATTCTAGTGGCTGTTGATTAAGTCTCAAAGTGGATCGAGGCAATTACGATGCTAAAAGATGATGCTCAAACGATGTTAAAGTTATTCCACACATACATCCTTACGAGATTTGGAACACCTAGGGCAATCATAAATGATCAAAGTACTCATTTTCACAATAACCAAGTGGCAACAACCTTGAAACGATATATTGTGAAGCATCGCATGGCCAACACATACCATCCATAAACAAATGGCCAAACGGAGGTTTCCTATTGGCAAATTAAAAGTATCCTTGAGAAAGTGGATAATCCATCTAGGAGGGATTGGTCTTTGCAACTACATGATGCATTATGGGCACTTCGCACCAATTATAAAACCCTATTGGGATGTCACCATATCAACTCGTGTTTGGTAAGTCATGTCACCTGCCAGTTGAGCTTGAGCATAAAGCCATGTGGGCAATCAAGCAGGTGAATATGGATTATGATGCTGTTGGAAGAAAGAGGTTGTTAGACATCACTAAACTAGAAGAAATTCGCCGCAATGCCTATGAGAATGCTGTAATATACGAAGAAAAGACTAAGAGGTGGCACGATAATATCATCTTGCGTCGACAGTTTAAGCCTGATCAGTTAGTACTTTTGTTTAATTCACGTTTAAAACTGCATCCAAGTAAATTGTGTTCAAGATAGTCAGACCCATTTAAGGTTGTCGAAGCATTCCAAAATGACGTGGTGACAATTAAAAATCTAAAGGATAGACAATAGTTCAAGGTGAATGGCCAACGACTGAAGCACTATATGAGAACAGATGTCAAAGAACCAAACGAGACCATTAATTTGGTCACATTTAAATAATGTCAATGCATTTTTGCATTTCCTTTTATCTTCACTTTTATTTGTTTCCTTTTAAATTCTATGCAGGAATGAAAGTCGTCTTTTTGTCGATGCATTGCAAAGCACTTGTCGGTGCATTCTGTGATGACTCAGCAAAGCTTTTCTAGCAAGAATCGCGTTGATTGATTTTCATTTCTTCCCAGCCGTTAGATCAACCAAAAGGTATGATCTGTAGCCTGGCATTTATTGGCTGTAGACGTAACATTTTCTCACACCTTTTGCAATCATTACCTTTCCTTCAATCCAAAGTTTATAAAACCCTTCTCTACCGACGTTCTTCTCCCACTCACAAATGTCATTGCTACTGCAACTCATCTTATTCTTTTCTCTACAAGTTTCTTTTTATCTTTCTACTAAGCTATTATGGCGAGTACAAGAGGCGCGAAAACTCCTTCCAAAGCCCCCGATAAATTTTTAACCACTGTGGTTCAGATCATAGACCAACCCCCACAAAACAAACCAGCCTTATTCTTATCTAAGGTAGTAAAAGATCGCTACCATGACGTTATGCTTAAACAGAATTGCCACCTAGAGCAGGGTATACAATTGTCCCCACACCAAACGTTGAGGAAACAAATCGCAAGATCAATCAGTCGTCTGGGTTAGAAATTCCTTTACGAGCACTCAGCCGGATATTCCCCTACCATGGTAAGGAAATTTTATTCCAATCATGAAGACTTTGAACAGGAGTTCATATTTATGAGGCAGGGCTTAGTACCATAGAGTGCTACCCATATAAACACTCTGTTTCAGATTACTGAGAAAATGGACACCCACATTACGTTTTTAAAAGAGCTGATTGATGACGGAGCTAATCAGGTGATGAGAGACCTTTGTGTTGAAGGTGCTATCTGGACGAGTAATGGTCCACAGAACTATACCATGAACAGATGTTATCTAACAACCCAAAGTAAAGTATGGTTTCATTCTGTGAACAGCCGTCTATTACCTTTTACACATAGCACTACGGCAACATTAGATCGCATGTACATCCTACACTCCATCTTAAAGGGTCGTGGCATCGATGTCAGCGTAATTCTTCATGATCAGATTGCTGAAGCAGCATCTAAACAGATAGGTATATTACCCTTTCCTTCTTTGATAATGTTGTTGTGTAAACAAAAAGGGATTATACCCCGTAATGATAAAGAGGTGCTAGAGAACAAAAGCCCCATTAACGACATCTCAGTAGAGAGAATAACGAGAAGTCAAGAGACTCCATTGGTAAAAGAAGCACCAAAGAAGTAGGAGAAGGGGAAAGGAAAAAAAGAAGGAAAAGCATGCAGATACACCTATAGACCCTCAATTGGGGAAGAGGTTGGCTACTATGGAAGTAAATATTGATTGCATTGACATGCGCAATATTCGTATTATCAGTGTGTTGAAAGACATGGACTATAGGCGAAACATATTTTATGCATATACAAAAGCGTGGAATGACTTTATTGTCACTGCATTAAGGAGTATGAGCCCAAGTCCTTTGCCAGATTTCCCTGTCTTCTTATCTATCTTTCGACCAATACCCTCATCCTCCAACTAGCCTACTCTTAATGGTAGGTCTCAACATATTTCCTCTCAAACGAGAATTCATATTTCAGATGACGAGGAGCACGAGGGGTATTCTAATTCTGTGGAGGATTGCTACAGAACTACAGCCAGCTTGTTCGAAGATGAGTTCTCAAACAACCTTGGGGCTAATATGGCAAAGCGGACGGTTATGGTTGAGGAGGTGCATACCCTGATTATATCCATGGGTGTGGACGCAAAGGAAGGCGCCGAAAAAGGCACCACTGAGCAGGAAAATCTTGAGGAAGAAGAAGCAAGGCAACAAAAAGGTTATGAGAAGAAGAAGAAAGGAGAGGAAGACGAACTTGAGAAGAAGAATCCTGAAGAAGAGGAGGTAGAGAAGAAGGACGATGCCTCGACAAATATTACGAAGGATATTATTAAAGCACCCACTAATGTGGAGGCATCTAGTGAAGATATGGCTCTACCTTAAGCGAGCCAGGCTGAGGCAGTTACTAGCAGCATTTAGGAACCGAATCCTCTAACCATTGTGCCTTATGTAGCACCGTTTACTGAAGTCCATCCATTTGATGTAACTGTTGATGAGGCCACCACTCAACCGGCTATGGAGGAGCAATCCATTGCTCTGGTTGGTTCAAAGGATAAAAAGAGGAAGCGCAAAGACAAGAAAAAGAGACACAATGAGGAAGGAGAGCGCCCCAAGAAAAAGAAGAAGAAAACCAAAGCAGCTACGACGTCGGCTGCTCAACAATGAGTTAGTTTTACTTTTCAGTAGTTAGTTACATGCATTTTATTTAGTTTTCATTGCATTTTTATTTGTCATTACATTTTATTGTTAGTTTATTTGTTTTGTAGTTGCATATCCATGTTTGTATGTATAATATTGTCAGTGCATTTGGGACAATGTAGACATTAAGTTTGGGGGGATCTTATTTGACATGGAAATGCGATTGCACCCAAATATTTGAATTTTACTTATTTCTTTAGTTGAATGAAAGTATGCTAAATTTCAACAAAAAAGTGACCATAATTTTTTTTTTATGTGCAGTTCTTGAATTGTTTGGGATGTTGATATGTGAATTGGGTGAATATGAATGACTATTGAGCTATTCTATTTTTGAATGAATAATAAGATTTGTACTAGTAATGAATGGATAGTAGAAGTTTTGAGTTTTAAACTGACTTGCCAATTGTAACGACATTGTACTAATAAAAGACATTCCAATGTGAGTACATTGTGACTTGTCAAGGATGAACACTCCGCTGCATGTGTTAGGAAAATCATCCAGCCAAAGGCTATCACTGCAAGAGTGTGTGTCGGCATAATTACATACCTCCTGTGGGTTTTTTACACCCCATCGTTACTACCCAAGAACAAAGGTAGAGTAATGCAATGACATCTCTCTATCACCTATAAAAAAAAAAAAAAAAAGAGAAAGAGAAAAGAATGAAAAAAAAAAAAGAAATAATTTTTTATATTGGTTGAGAAAAGTTAAGATTCTAAGTATGATACTAACATTAGTGAAAATGCAAGTCTAATTATTCATGTCTATAAATTGTCGGCGCAATAATCTATCATGTGAATACAATTTATATATTAGGATTCCAAAGATTTTAAGTTGTTAGAATAATGATTGTGATGACATGTTTTGTTTGAGATTTCATTTACTTTTGTTTACTTGAGGACAAGTAAACACTCAAGTTTGGGGGTATGATAGCATTAGAAATGACACCTATTTTCTCCTTAAAATTGTGTATTAATTGTCTCTTTTGTATTATATTTAGCATGCATAATTGCCATTTCATACTTAGTATTTATATTTTCTAACTCATTGTTGTTTAGCTTAAATTCTTGTTATTTTATCTCTTTTGTGCACTAATGTCGACACATGCAGCCTATGTATTGTGTATAAAAATTGTCAGCATAGGGATCCATCTCAGAAGATAGATGCTAGAACAAATTTAAAGAATGCAACCACAAGTTTAACTTGGATTGCAGCCAGATATGTCACTGTATAGAAACCTCTACTTTGTATGGATGAAGTTACGCTGAAAACACAACTGGAAGCACCAGCGCAAGGGAAAAACACGTTGTCACCGCAATTGAAGATTTTAGATTGCACCCAACAATGTCGCGACAACTTACAGATTTTTGAAGAATACATCAGATGTGCTTGAGTGCACAATTGGACTATAACAAACTTTGACAGCTGCAAATGGATTTGGATCTGAGAAAAGATGAGATCTACAATTCTTGGAGCCTATAAATAGAGGAAAAAAGATAGAGAAAGATATCAAGAGGTGAAGGAATTAATTTTGCAATTACTTTATGTTTTTGGAGATTTATGTTGGAGAACGGTGAGCTGATTGAGCGAATGAGCAACTACTTCTAACGAGAAGTGCTCGATGCAAAGCAAGAGAGCGGTTAAGAAATAGTCCTACTACTCTAGGGATAGTAAGCTTCTATATATTTGTTGATCCCTCTTGTTATGTTGATGAATTATTATTGACAATTGAATGAATATGGAAATATCTTTCAGTGTTAGATTACTTTGATTTTTATTTGATTCTTCTCATCTGTTTATTCTTGGACTTAACTGTATTAAACACGAGAGTGGATTGCAGTCTACCAACATCGGGAGATACGGTGATAAGTTAGGTTAACAAGCAAGTCAGCGAGAGTTGCTTGGGATTGGAAGGGATTCTGGTCACTTGTTCTTGAGTGCACAACATTGCCAGCATTGGGAGGTGTGGTAATTATGGGCGCTTAAGTCTTGATTAAACAGAGAGCTATAATTGGTAAGATTTCATTGGAGCCTTATTGCTGCGACAATTCGTCTATACAATATCTTGTCGACACATCTAGCCTTGCTACTTAGTAAAATCAGTGATTCACTCCAATTCTTCGCACTTGATCACACTTTTACTTTCATGCATTTAAATTCTCAACACTTCAACAATATTTTGATTTACTTTCAGTTGCTCTAACAATTAACTTTTATAATTACATTGACAATTTTAACTGTCTTAGTGTGCAGATATGATTTAATTGCACTGACATCCTTACTAGCATTCTCCTTAATCTTAGATTTAATTGCTTCGACATTTAAACATCAAGAACTCATTCCTCGTGGGATCGATATCTGATAGAATCAATCTATCAACTATTCTTGCATTGACATGTGTCCGCTTGCACAACTGTTATGATGTTACAGGCCGATCACTACCTTTTCAAGGAAGGTAAGTTATGTATTCCTCAAGGCTCCATTCAAGATGAACTTGTAAAAGAGGTGCATGGTAGAGGTCTCATGAGACATTTTGGAGTGGCTAAAACAGTAGCTATGCTCCATGAACATTTCTTTAGGCCTAAGATAAGACGAGATGTTAAGAGGGTTTGCAATCGATACATTACTTGTAAGAAGGCAAAATCGCGCATTAAACCCCATGGTCTGTACACACCACTACCCATTCTCGAAGCACATTGGGTGGACATTTCTATGGATTTTGTATTAAGCCTTCCAGGAACTACAAATGGAAAAAACTATGTTTTTGTGGTAGTTGATAGATTTTCTAAAATGTCTCATTTTATACGATGCCACAAAACTAATGATGCTTTGAATATAGTTAACTTGTTTTTTAGGGAAGTTGTTCGATTACATGGAGTACCAAGAACAATTTTATCTGATCGCGATGCTAAATTTCTTAGCCATTTTTGGAGGACCTTATAGAGCAAATTTGGTACTAAGTTGTTGTTTTCTACAACATGCTACCCACAAACGGATGGTCAAACTGAAGTTGTGAATCGAGTGTTCTCTACCTTGTTAAAAGAAATCATTCAAAAGAATTTGAAAACATGGGAAGAATGCTTGTCATACATCGAGTCTGCTTACAACCGTTCTGTACATTCGGCCACCAAGCATTCACCATTTAAAGTTGTTTACAGTTTTAATCCTTTAACTCTTTTAGATTTAATTCTCTTACCTTCTAATCAACTTGTGCATGTAGATGGCAAGAAGAAGGCTGAATTCGTTAAAAATCTACACCAAAAATTGAGGGAAAACATTAAGGAGAGGACTAAGCATTATGCAAGTAATGCCAACAAAGGACGTAAAAGAGTAGTCTTTTAACCCAGAGATTGGGTATGGCTTCACATGCGAAAAGAAGGATTTCCAGCTCAAAGAAGATCCAAGTTGTTACCACAAGGCAATGGCCCTTTTCAAGTGCTGGAAAGAATTATTGAAAATTCATACAAAATAGATCTTTCAGGTGAGTATTCTGTTAGTGCAAGCTTTAATGTTATTGATATATCCCCTAATGATGTAGCCGACGATTTAAGGATAAATCGTTTTGAAGAGAGAGGGGATGATGCGAGAACGAGTAGTGCAAACTCTAATAATGTAAGCATGGACCTTGCAAGCTTGGAAGATGCGAGCACTAGTATTGTAAACACTCATGTTGCGAACATTGGAGCTGCGAACACTGATGTTGTGAACACTAGTGTTGCGAGCACTCATGTTGCGAACAATGGAGCTGCGAACACTGATGTTGTGAACACTCGTGTTGCGAGCATGGATGAAGGGCGAGCCTCCCACGACTCAATCGAGCTACCTAGAGGACCAATCACGCGAGCACAAGCCAAGAAATTCAATCAGGCTGTCACGAGTTTAATTAAACAAAATTTGGGAAGACACTTTATGCATTCCACGCATTTCATACAACCTGTCATGCATTCCATGTAATGTGCTACACATTCAACTTTAATTTTAATCTAATTAAATTGTTGGAAATAAAGTATTAACCATTTAGTTATTTTAATCCATGTCTTAATTATGTTTTGTGTTATTTTAATATGTCCTAACCAGCATGTTTAAGATGATGTAGGGATGTCCATGACTGGCCAACACAAGCTTTTAATGCACCTACCAACATTTGAAGTGCTGAAAACACCTCTCTAAAAGGGCATTTCGTGCTCAGCAAAGAAATTCAATGTTCTCTTCATGCATGGTTGATTGGGTTAATCAAAGGTCTCAAGGTGTTTGAATGCTCAAAGGCTGATCATGGGAACATGAAAAGTGGTTGTTCGGTTTACTCAAAATCATTAATGCACTGCTCACATTTATTCCAAGTGCTTGGGGAATTTCAATAGAATTTAAGAGCACTTTTTCCTAGCCAACCAAGCACTAAATTCGGCCAACTACTCCATTGAAGCAGCCACCACATTAACTTAAAGTGCATGGGGAATATTGGACAAATTTATGGTGTAATTTTGATTAATTATTTCATGACTTTTCAGTTGGTCATTTGTAAGCCTTTAAATTTGAGGCTTGGCATATTCTGTATAAACTTTTTTTTGATAAATTTTAATCTTATTATGAGTTTGCAAACTCCTTATTTTTATTTGACTCAAATTGACTTATCAAGTAACCCTTGTAGCATCAATTTGATTCTTTCAAACTTATCACTTTTTTGAAGTATTGCATTCACCCTTATACCGATTGGTTCCTATCTTGCTAGATAGAGGGTCACAGTTCTTCTTATTTTTGTTCTAAGAACTAATATAGGAATCGAGTCAATATTCTTCTATAATATTGGTTCATTCTTGAGTCCTTAAAATCGACTTCAAGCCTATCCGACTATGTCCTTTGCATATCCATTCATCCACCATTTCAAAGCCTATCATTTTCATTTCCAACCTTCACAAAGTCATTAGGAACGATACTTCTTAATTTCGATCGGGAACTCACGCGACTCGTAGTCACCACTCGAGGATGAGCTCGCGTCAGAATATCAATGTGTGAAAGTTGAAATAAAAAACACTAACAGAATGTCATGTTGAGGAGTCAAAGTTTCAGTTATGAAAACCCTAATTGGTGGATGTAAAGTGTGCCAAAGTTGAAATATTGGGCTGAAAGCGATGAATGTTTTCCTATTGATGATTTCAGGATTTCATAATGAGAGCTTTGTAATAAAGCCATGAACCGACCTTACAACCGTGTGGTTGAACTTTTAGTTGTTTGTTCCGTTTTGCATTAATTGGAATAATTGTTAACCTCCGACCTTCGACCTCCTTCATTGACGTTAACCAAATCAATATATAACTCAAGTATAGGTGATCCAATAGCATTATGCATTTGGAACATCACCTCGATCACCATTGGGCCTCTGGCATTAATTATTTCATATTTCACTAGGCTATTTGATACTAAATATCTATAATTCAAGGACAATATTTTGTGGCTCAAATTGTCCACTTTTCGCCTAATTCTTGCTCGAAGCTCCGACAATTGAATGTTCGGGTTGAAAGTCAATTGTGTTGTGTAGGCTGATGAAAAATGACCCCCAATATCGATGTCACAAATTTCACCATCGCAATAAACAACAACATTAACTTTACTCATGTTCAACTAGATAACTTGTTTCACATGTTTAAAACTAAAACATTATGCAGAAAAGTAGAGTACTAATTATCCATTAACAACAATAACAAAATTACTTGATATAATTATGTATTTTGGGTCAATTTATGAAATTCAGTTCTTTCACATAAACAACCTTATCCGTTTGCAAATCTCCTTCTTACAATAGTTTACTCGAAATTTCAAGTTGGAACATCTCTAACAGAATGACCACTCACTTTATAGCAAATACTACCCCGGATATCAAACATAACTTGACATGGGTAGAACAGTTTGGACATGACAATTCTGAGAGATTCTTAAAAAAACGTGTGGGCAACAAGTAAAGGGAGCAAAACCCCCTCTACACAATCAACCGGGTGGGTAATGAGTGAAAATGAAAACAAAAATATGCCTCGATTAATCAAATAAAACCTTGAGATTCTTAAGATATTTGAAAAATAAGGATCACAATTCTTGGGATATTTGAAAAATGAGGATCGGGATTATTGGGTAGAATAGTGATGTGGCAGAAAGATACACTCGAACGCGTCCTGCTGGATGCGTTTTCACCTTCCAGTGCATTTTTCTACCACATCATTGAAAACACGCCCTGTGTAGATCTTTTCCCCATCCCATTTTCAACCCCCTAAAAAGTTTTCAAAACTTGGGAATCCCACATTAATGTTCGTAAACTAAGAGCTTTAGTTATACTACAACCGGTGACCGTATAAGCACCTCAAACTCGAGGCCTGAGTTGCAATCCGATGGGCTTTTAAGGCAATGGTTCCATCCTGACACGACAATAGAAATGTATAGGTTTCACAATGCTATCACATCATAGTCAACTAAAATATACTTTTAAGCTCTCACAATGTCTACCTTAAACATGAACACAATTAAATCAATCTCCCCATATTTCCAACCATAAATAACCTAAAAAACTCTAAAAACCCTAAACCCGTTCAAAAAGAGAGAAAGTGAAAACGCATCCAACAGTACGTGTTTTGCTAACTGTGCAGGAAAGCATGCCTCATTGAACGTGTTTTCTTATAAAGTCAATTGAAAACTCGTCTACCTTCTCTTTTCAAAATCGTCCTATTTTGATAAATACCATAAAAATTGATCTATTGTTTTATTTTTTGAACTAACCTTTTTGGCTAATTTAATAAAAAAATGTATAATTTAAAGCTTAATTTAATACCAAATTTTTTTTTAAAAAAAAGCATTATTTATTAAACAAAGAAAAGGAACGCCATTAAACATGAAAAGGAAAGCCAAATCCATTTTAGATATGATTGCTAAACTTAGTGTGTCCACCAACGCAATTAAAGAACAACAGGTCTAAGATTTTTTTTTTTTTTTAAAAAGGAAATAAGATTTTATTAACATGTAATATAATATTATTTTTTATTTGATATATTATCTTTATTAAATTTAAAATAATAAATTAAACATAATATCATCTATATGTATCATTGTAATCCTTGCTAGCTTTATTAACAGAACCCAACGAAAACTGATTATTTTTTAAAAACAAATTCAAGAAAATAAGTGTTCAGGTTTACTGAAAAAATGCTAATTAATCACACACTTCCATCCAAATAAGCTGCAGATATGAAATTCCCCACATAGTTTTAGTGAAAAAAAATACAAGAAAGAAGAAAACAAAGCTGACAAAGTTAAAATTCTCACAGAAGAAATGCTAGCAGATTACTAGATTCTGGAAAAGCTATCAATGCAAATTCAGGATTTGTACACTTTCTGCTATGGATATAGAAAAGGGTAGTTAGGAATAATTATGCCTGCAATACCCTACACACTTTATCATAAAGTTTCTATTGTGTTTGTGTAGTAGGTTAATTGATTGCTATCCCATATCAATTCAGTTAAGGAAAAATTTAAGATACTCCTTAAATTACTTTCTATTTTTAAAAAAATTAAAACGTGCATTTTTTTAAATATTTTACAGTATTTTTATAAAATACGTGTCAATTTAAACTCCACAAACAATATATTAAATAATAACTATTTATATGAATAATTATTTGATGAATAAACAATGAATGTTTTTAACTTCACAAATAAAATTAAAGTTTACCATATATTTTTTAATTTTAAAGATAAATAAATAAAATATGTAAATCTCAACCCGACATAAACTCATGACCAAATAATTATCTAATGATAAAATATTTTATAGAACGTTTTTGACGTGCGCAAACCAGGGGCAGTTGGAACTCGGACGATAGGGTCAACGGTGCAGTGTAAATTACCAGGAAAGAAAGATCGTTAATGGTTTTTTTTTTTAAACAAAAAGAAATGGAAAACATTCTATTGCATTTACCAGGAAAATTTCAGGGGATTTTACATGTTCAAACATGTGGACTAGGATTTTCTTTCAGAAAGTAGCTTAACAATAAATGAAAGTTCCTGCTATAATCTTAAATGATGACGTATAAATTTCGTACAACTCCCTATTATTACCCAGTATTCAAATCTAGGAATTGAAATTGGAAAAATAAAAGCCCCATTTATGCGACATTTATTGTATAATTAAAAGAAAAAGAAAGTGCAAGTTATGAGTCAACAAGGGGTTCATTGAATTAAACAAAGGTTACTTTATTTTCCTTGGTATGGTATGGAGTTAATAGCACACTAAAATAACAAAATAAACTTAAATTTTAAACAATCTGGAAGTGGTCAAAATTTTGCACGATAGTATCATGACGAATTCAGAAATCATTGTAATTAAGAAGATTCAACGAATTATGAGTACCGAAAGAAAATAGAGGATAAGATTTATTTTTAGAAATGTAATATAGTTGCCTATTGTCTGATTAAATTGAGCTGTAGAGGTCAAGATTACAGATTTTTAATACTGTATTGATTCAGGTCACGAAATTCCTTTAATAAGAAAAAACTAATAAAAGGTAATATGAATTGGGGGAAAACACAAGGAAATTGCTTTGCAATATGGAAGGTCAAGTCAAGGTCCCAAGTCCCAACTTCAAATCCAAGTTGATGATTAGAGTTCTTTTGCCACCTAAAACATGCAAAGCCCCTGGAATGTGCAATTGACTTATTTTATATAATCAGTCAAATTTGGCCACACCTACACTTTCTTCCTTTCCTTTCTATATTAATGAGTCAAACCATGAGCTTAATTTTAATTCTTAACTAATTAATTAAAACCATTTTTCTTTAATAATCTTCTTATTTACCATTTCCTTTTTAATCTACATACTTGGTCCATTAATTTTCATATGTTTTATTTTGGGCAACCTAAAATAAAATAAAAAAAAATTGGCAAATTAAGTAATGCCGTTAACAACCGTTTTTATTTTAGTCATTCAATTTTAATAAATTTTCAATTTAATCACTCAGTTTAATTCAATGTTATTGTAAATTCATTTTAGTCATCCAATTTTAATATTTTTCATTTTGGTAATTCATTTTATCCTTTTAAAAGTTAAGTTGATTTTGCTTCATAAAAATACCTAAATTTTACATGAAATTGAGTTATTTAGTTGTAGAGATAAAACTCAAATAATAATAAAATAAATTAAAAATATAAAATGATTTTTCCATGTAAAGAGCGAAATAATTTTCTATAAATCCCTAGATTTTCCCATTTACACGAAAAAAAAAAACTAAAAATAATTCTAAAAAAAAAAAAGATAAATTGGTTTTTCTCTATAAAAACTTATATAAGGCATTGTAAAATCCCATGTCTTACCCTTTTATCACCAAAAAAAGAAAAAAAACTAAAATTAATTCTAAAAAAATAAAAAAAAAAGAAATTAAAAAATAAAATAGTTTTTTTTTCCATAAAAATTCAAGGTTTCCCTATGAAGGCCTACGTGTTTTTTCTTTTTACTGGAAAGTAAATTTAATTCTAAAAAAATAAAATTAATTTTAAAAAATAGATGAGTGATTATAACGGAAACTTATTAAAATTGGATGATTAAAATGAAGGTACAATAACATTAAATAAACGGATGTTGACCAAAATAAAATTTTAATAAATAACTAAAATGAAAATGATTGTTAACTGCAATCCCCGATTTATAATTTTTTTATTGTATAATTTACCTTTTTTAAATTTTTTTTTATCCCAATCTCTAACAAATTGTGCTCATGCAAAAGTCTGCAATAGTATTTATAGCAATTGATTAATAAATTAATTAGCGTCTAATTCTATGTTCTTAGTAGAGAAAAATAAAACGTAGTATTAAGTTACTAAAAATATTAATTTTAGTATTTAATTGAAGTTGTTAATATTTTGGGAAAAATATAATAAAGTTACTAATTCTCAAGTGAGTCAAATAATTTTTTTATTTATGTAGGTTTGGTTTAATTAATGTATATGGCGTTAGGCTACTTTAACATTAAAAGAATCGTTTGAAAAAAACGTTAGGATTATGAACGCAGAAAGTTAATGGAAACTCAAATATGTCTATAGTAACTGCAACTTAATTCCAGATCAGTTGGTAAAGTCTGGGCTCTCATTGCAGATATCTCTTCACATTTTTGAAGATTCGCTTGACTTTGTGGCTAGGATTATTCAATAAAACAATCCATACTGTTTGGAGTATTAGTTGTTTTGATGTAGTTACATTTTTATTCACAAAAAAAAAAAAAATGTGTGTTTATTTTGGTAAAAAAATTATTATAATTTCATCACTTAATTTTTAGGATATTTTTATTTTAGCCACTTAAATATTAAATTCTTAACGATAGTTCACGATACATGCCAAATCATGTCCATATCATGTTTACAATTTCATTTTGATCGCTGAAGAATATTTTTTAAAGCCTTGATCGAGGTAAAAAAATAAGGATTAAACTGAAAAAGCGGTAAAAGCTAACATAATGCATTAAAATTTTGTTAAATTGTATTTTTTATGTCATTGCTAAAAATTCTATTTTTTTTAATATTGAAATTTTAAATTTCAAAATATCAAAATAAATTAAATAAATTGTTGAAATTTTTTACCTATTGATAATTTTAATGGATTTGTTGCTATAATATTGAAATTAATTTTTAAATTTTATTTTATGTTTACAAAATATCTTTAACGAAATCAATACAAGTAATTCATATTTAATAATGAACTAGGAAAAACTTAATTTTTTATTATATAATCTCGAATTTTTCATGCTAAACTGAAAGCAAAACAATAAAAAAATTTACTGCAATTAATTAAATTAATTGCTTGTTATTCGTTAAAGAAATGAAAATAATTATGGGTTTTGTTTGGTAAGGAAGATAAAATTAATTAATTACAATGATTTTTTCTTTCTTTTAGCTTAGCATGAAAGATTCAATATCATATAATCAAAAGAAATTTGAGTTCCGTAAACAATTATTAAAGGTTAATTATTTGATTTGATTTTAATTTGTGAAACATAAAATAACTTTTAAATTTTAAAAGAAAACTAAATTAATTAATTTGACTATTGTAGTAACAAATCATCTCACACCATGGATGGATACAAAATTTCCAACACTTTACTCATTTGATTTTGATGTTTCACATTCATGACGTTAGGGATTTGTTTTTGGTGAATTATAAAAAGAGAGTAAAGTCTTAACAGGAACGCGATTTAAATCCAAATCATATTTGAAAACGATAAACATTTTGATTATCATACCAATACATAAAATTCATATAACGTTAGAGATTTAAAGCTTGTATAACTATAATAAATGGTATACTTACCAACTCCACAAAACATTGAATAACGTAATTTTCCATTTATGAATAAAACTTACCAAATAAATAGAAAGTTTTGAGGGAAATATAGAAGATAATAATTGTTGTACAAGAAAAGGTAGAAGTAATAAAGAAGAGTGAGAGAGATCCCTAAAACATGAACAAAATATAGTCCCTCCCATTTAATGTCTTTTTGTTTTGCATTTATGCTCTAATACGTTTCCACCATCATTAATTTGCCTTCCTCCATTCAGTTGATCACCAAAAAGGTCAGGCAAATGAATGGCCCAGATGCCTCCATCACCAGGAACATGTCATGAGGCTGAGGTGTAGGGTGTAGGAAGGGCTCCCCCAGTCTAAGCTCCCAATCATTTTAAGCTGACTTTTGAACCCAACAATGAGACTCCTCACTTTATAAACAGCGAAACATACCCCTCGCTGTACTACACCACCTAAGATTTTCCAATATCTATCTGATAGGATACGTGTCTCACATCAGATGGGGTCAGGCCTTTGACTTTGACGACCACAGTCAAAAACCCTAGCTATTTATAATATTTTTATTTTGCTTTCCTTTTTTCTTCATTAAAATATTTTCATTATTCATTTACTGTATCTATTTATTACTTAAGACTTTTATATCTATGACACCATCCCCCCATCTTTTTCCTCCTTCCTTCGTTTCTTTTCATATTCTTGTGCTTGTTATTTGTCTCCTTTTGTTTCCCTTTATTTATTTTTATTTTAATCTTTTTTTATAAACTTTACCTTTTATCTCCTTGAAATCAATCGTTATCTTTCTCTTCTTTGTTCTTCTGCAACTTTCATGGCGGTTTTACCCACCGGCTCTTCACACTTGGAGTTGACGATATCTGTTCCTGGTTTCGCTTCTTCCCCTTCTTTCCCTTCTTCTGGTAAGCCAAAAATAGTGTTTGCTTCTTAATACTGATAAACATACACACACACATATGTCAAACCTTTCATGTTTTCCTCCCTTTAAAATCCCATCTTTCATCGGTCTTTGATCTTATGCTATACCCGGATTCCATGCATGGTTTCCCCAAAAAATATTTTTTCTTTTGCTTTTTAATACGGTCGTCGCCATGGGTGATGAAGATAGATTGATTTTGCATCAAATTTGATTTATTTACCTCGTTTCTTTTTAATATTACGTTAAAGGTGATCAAGGGGGTTGTGCGGTGAGAGATTTGGATATAAACCAAGTACCAGCGGAAGATGAATGGATCACAGCAAGCATGGAAGATGAAGAAGAAAGCTGTAATAATGGTGCCCCTCCTCGAAAAAAGCTTCGTCTTACAAAAGATCAGTCCCGCCTTCTTGAAGAAAGTTTCAGACTAAACCATACCCTAAACCCTGTATGTAAAATTTTCAAACTAGTACCCTACACTTTCAAAACTTATTAATTAACACCAAACTCTTAACATTTCCCCTCTTTTAACATAAAAAAAATACCCCATAAATTCATCACACCATCTTTTTCATTTAATGTATTTTTGGATTTTTGTGTTTTCAGAAGCAGAAAGAGGCATTGGCTTTGCAGCTGAAGCTTAGGCCAAGGCAGGTAGAAGTTTGGTTCCAGAACCGTAGGGCCAGGTACCCTATACGTATACACATATGCATATATATATTTTTTTACATTTAAATGAATTCTCATTCTTTTTTTCCTTTTTGATTTTTTCTTTTCAATGAATCATTATTTCATTGGTGGGTGTTATTAAAAGTAGCTTAGGGTATATATATATATATATTTTTTTTTTTTTTTTTTCTTACACTAACAACATAGTTTGAAATATTTGAACAAAAGATTTTGTTGTTAGAGATGGAATAATTTATGATGCTAATCAGTCTTAGGCCTGTTTCTCAAAGCTTAGATTCATTTTTATGGGGTTCTCTTGTCATTTCCCTGACAAAACGGTTGTCTTCGGACGTTGATATATCACTATCACACTGTAATATACATTATATATCTATATATTTTATTAGAGTAACTAAAAGCAAGCTATATATACAACACCACGTAGTCACCCTAAAATTCTATGAATTTATTCAGATTTTCACGGCCTTCAAACAACTTGGAACAAGTTGCAGGATAACTATTATTATTATTATTATTATTTTGGTCGTGTATGCATTACATAGTAAGCAAAGCAAACATTTTGCCATTTGTTGTCTCTATGGCCTTCCTTAACTCATCTTTCACCTAAAATTTCATATGATTTTATGCTGCAAAAGGAAGTTGCAGTTCCTTATTTTCATCAATCTGATTACAAAACTTAATTAGCACACACAAAACCAGGTTATAGAAACAAAAAACGACAGACGACCGAAAAGCAGATCAACAGACTTATGAAGAACTAATGATGTGGTCTGATTTCATAAGCTGATAATAGAGAGCATGGGGGATTAAAAAATAAAAAATAAAAAGAAGAAGAAAAGATGGGCATTATCACAATGATGGCAGCAAATTAAGAAATATTGCTTGTCTGTTTCAGGCCCGAATGGTAGTCAGATCATCATCATCATCATCCCCCTTTTATCTAATAAAGTCGTGGTTTGACCCATCATTCTTTGGACTTAGCCATGCATTGATGAATTATTACATACGTGTATTACATTATTGAATGGAATGAGTGAAGGGAAAGATAAGTTGGTATATTATAATCATGCATTTTCTTTTGTTTGATCAGAATTGCAGTTTGTTTTGAGTGATAATTGATTTGTCTGTTTGCAATGGTTAGCATTTAATAAGATCATAAATGAACTAGAAATAGATACGAGTAAAATCCAAGCTTGAATTTATTATTCTCCATTCATCATCAGTTGAAAGGAAGGGGAAAAAATGGGTAAAAGAAAATCACAAGAAAGATTTTACTTCATTGGGAACTTTGATACCTAAATTGGGTATCTGTTGTTAAGCTATTATTTGATACTGATTTAGGGTTTATGACGCCACATGAATAAATATATAGGAGCAAGTTGAAGCAGACAGAGATGGAATGTGAGTACCTGAAGAGATGGTTCGGATCACTGACGGAGCAAAACCGAAGGCTTCAAAGGGAGGTAGAAGAGCTTAGGGCCATGAAAGTAGCACCACCGACCGTGATATCGCCTCACAGCTGTGAGCCTCTGCCTGCGTCCACCCTTACTATGTGTCCTCGGTGCGAGCGTGTGACCACCACCACCACTGCTGCCATCGACAAGGGCTCCGTCAAAATGACTGCTGCCACCACCCCCACCGTCACCACATTGTCCTCTAAAGCAGGAACATCAGCCCTCCAATCAAGACCATCTTCGGCGGCTTGTTAGCTAGTCAGGCTTAATGACCCACTTTATCAAGTTAATTTATAAAACGGGGAAATGATTTAGGGAATGTTCATATTAGTTTATACACAATTGTAAGGGATAGATACTACATATCGGCATCTAATCTACATAGGGATTTTACTTTATTTTATTTATCAATATTTTATTATTGCCTGCCTATTTACATATCTACTTTTTAAGTGCCATTAGCCGACAACAACCCCACTCCCCAAAGCCGAAAAGTTGTTCCAAAATCTCTAACTTTTTACTTCAAAAAGTAAAGAAAATATAACAAAAGTAATTTTGGAGTTAGGATTAGGAATGGGAAAAGAAAGAACTCACATTGGTTTTGGGTTTTAAAATTGGGAAAATTAAATAATGTGGATATAAATAATGCTAGCTATTATCAATCAATCAATCGGTGCTGAGTCAAAATTATTTATGCCTTGCTTTCATGAGCCAAATTTCCATCGGGGTTGAGGCTATACGAATTACGAACCATTGTTATTAAGTCAAAAGTGGGTAGCCAAGCCTTGAAATTAAGTCTTGATTAGTCATGAAAAGCACTTCCAAAGGAAAAAGGAAAATTTGGGTTTTGTTGGCATCGCAATAACGAGTGACGGCCAAAAGATGAGCAACGTTACTTTCAAATGATTTTGGCAGAAGAATATGCTTGCACTTGGTCGACACATCTCTCGTGTGGTGGACTATATCATACTATAATTTCCATATTTGAAAAGTATGAATTGATAAAATTTAAATCAGGCTTTCCACCGAGAGACGAGTGAGGTTTATAAGCAGAAGGCTAGTTGTATGAAGAATTTCATTACGTGTTCATGGCCTAAGATTTCTTGAGGCATTGCCCCCAGCAGCCAAATTTGAAGGTAGTAGCTTCTCACAGCTTTGACTGGGGGGTATATATATATATATATATATATATAGTCAAAGGAATTTGTTGCAATGCTTCATATATAAAGAAAAGAAGGATGGGAGGAGATTCAACTTCAAGTCCTATATATATGAGGGTAAATGGAGCATAGCTTTTGATTTTAATTTCTACAATTTAAAGAGATGGAGGATTGATGTGTAGTTGAAGAATCCAGCAAGCATTAGCCCATCTCACTGCAACCCAAAATTTTGAGTTAGTAGCCTGAAGATCCAATACTGTCAATGCGAGATATAGAGAGATAGTGACAGCTGGTTCAGATCTCCAAACTTCCTAATTAAGGTACGAAAACATATATATTTAGGAATGAGTAAAACTCCATTTGATTCATAAAAATTAAAAAATAATTAAATTTTGAGTTACTTGAATCGAGTTTTGAATTATTCCAGTCAACTTGAATAAGTAATTCAAATTTTGATTTTGAATCGAGTTGAATTTTACAATTTGAATAACCCGAATAATTCGAATAACAGATTGGTATAAATATTTTTTTGCTCCTTGTCAAGTTTGAAAATAAGCAAACTGACCTCTCTCTCAATAAAAATTAAATAATTTAAAATAATTTTAAAAATTAAAAATATTTATAAAAATACCAAAATTTATATTTTTAAAAATTATAAAAATTTCAAAAAAAATATAAAAAAATATATAAATGAAGTTAAAAAATTAAAAAATTTCTAGAATACTAATTTTTTATTATTATTATTTGCCTTTGAAAAGATTTTCAAATATATATGGTTTCAAATGTATGTGCTCTAACATTAAATTAATTATACTGTAACAAGATTTTAATTTGACATGTTTAATTTTTTAATTTAATTCAAATAATTTCACTTGATTCGACTCGACTCGACTCAAATTGAAAAAAATTTCAAATCGAGTTAGGATGATAAAATAAGACACATCAACTCGATTAACTTGACATTTTTTCACTTGATTCGTCTCGATTCGATTGAGTACTCACCCCTACAAGTGCTTTATATTTTTATTTTCATATTTAATCTCTTAATAAATACAAAGATGATTATATATACTATAATTATTCTATCTATCGTTTGACTCTAGAAGCGTTTATGGATTGGGCTGGGTTCGGATTTAAGCATAATATTAAATTATTAAAACATTTTATGTTTATTCAAATTCGGTTCGACAAAATATATGTCTCTAAAATTTTGCTCAAGCCCGTCTATATCTGCAAATGGTTAACCTAAACTCATTTTATGACCGCCCATATTAAAAAAAAAAATTTAAAACATATATTGATATTATTTTAATTTAATATTTAATAATTTTATATATTTTTATTTATTAAAAATTTATATATAACTTAACGTTTTCCCCTTTTATGCTAATATTTTTTAATGTTTACATTATAGAAGTATTATATATTACTATAAACTTAATTTTTATGTGTTATAAATTAAATAATATATAAAAATAAAATAATATAAACTTAAAAATGGATCGAATCAGGTTAGACCCAAACTAGGACCTTAAATATTCAAGCCCAAATCTTCCCAAACATATATAGAAGTTAATAATGTGAGAAGTTAAGGTCGAGTGTTTTATTAAATAGGTGAGGTTAAAAAATTGCCATATATAATTAATTCCTATTTAAAAATAATAATTTCTTTATTCTATTTCTAAATTAAAAAAAAAAAAAAAAAAACCACATTAAAAATGAAGTTGGACCAAAGCCATTTTTGTACCGAGGCCTGTGTATCCGTTGGATAACAAAGCATGGAGTAAACTATTGGACTGCACTTTAAAAATATTAAGGCCTTTCCTTCAACAGAGAAATCTTGAAGGACAAGTAGCGTACATCTTAGTTTAGGGTTTGGATATCTGAGAGAGGTAGTGTACAAAGACCCCACAAATCTTTGATGAATGACAGTTGAGTTGGGCAATAACAGCTTGCAAAACAGGAGAGGTTTCCCAAGGAGACACCCTTTCATCCTGTCTAGGGACAAACACCTCACCCGTTTGAAATTTATTCATTTGATTCGTACCATAATTTTCAGAAGTTAGTATTCACTTGAATTTGAACTCTTAACATTTATGCATTGTTTTTCTTCTCCGATCCATATTTGAACCCTTTCTTTGTAAAAGAAAGCCATATTTTTATGTGACATAGCCTAAAATTAAGGCTTCTTGATTTCTTGGACACTGGGTTCCTTGTTCCCTTTGTGTAGGTTTCTTAGAGCATCTTCATTTCAACTGACAATCAGAGTTCATCCGGACTCCCCCCAACCGAACATATCAAGGTAAGAAAACCAAATCACATGGGCCTCAACACTTTGACTTGTGCCTTACTCTCACTACAATAGGGGCATGCCATGCTGGAAAACTATGTCACCCTATTAATCACTCTTACCTTCCCAACCCAAAAACAAAAACTCAACATGTCCCTAACTCCCATCAAAGATGTCCCATATTTTTCCCAATTAAAATCCAAGTGGGTAAAATCCAATGGAAATGACATTGTTCAATACAAGCCTTAGCTGTCTTTTGGAAATTGCTCCTCCTCTTCCTTTTCGGAGGAACACAGAGAAAGATGAGTTATGACAGATGCTAATTGTGGGAGAAACCAATAATAAATAAACAACAACATAGCCTAACATTTTGCCATAATGGCAAGGTTTTTTGTTGCGGTCGGAGTGACACTATCTTAAAAAGAATGTTCTTTCACATGGAATGCTTTGGACTTAATAAACAATGATGATTAAAGCAATGCCCCACCTTTGCATGCAAACCTCCATACGTGTTTCTCGTTGGCGTTATCCATGTTTATTAATCCCACAACCTTCTTCACCTACTTGTGTCTAAACCGTATCTGAAGCATGATCATGGCTCGAGATTGATGTCGAGTCAACTATTTGAGGGAACACGTGCTGAACCTGTACCGGTGGTTTAACTGTCCACATAACTATGCATGTGAAAATGGTGAGGCCTTTGGTCCCTTACATAGCATGCCTATTAAGAGGGGAGGTTGGACCAAACAAAACCAACATATATTTATTTGGGAATCATGAAAATTGGACCCCGGGGATTTCATCCTCGGTTCAAACGACAAAATATGAACAGCCCCGAATGAATGAAGGATCCGTTCCTCGACGGGCGGGCTGCTTGTTTGCAATTAGTTTTGCATGTGCACCTGCATTTGTCGAATGTCCAAGTGCCGCATTTGGTCCCTTACATAGCATGCCTATTTAAGAGTTCATTAGTAATATAAAAAACAAGAAAGTCATTAATTAGATTATTATGGGTAAAAGTATCACAAAATCCTTTGTACTGTACTTTGGATTGTATTTTAGTTTCTCCACTAAAAAATAGGTAAATTAGACGAGTGAGCAAAATAATCCGTTTGTTAAATTTTGAGGTTTATATATAATAATAAATTTAGCTCTCAACCTTTACACATTTATTCGATTTGACATTTACTTTTTTATTGGAAGTAAATTAAAATAATTTTTGAAACTAATAAGGCTAAAGAGTTAAAAAAGCCTTAGTAACAAATTTAAAAAAATCAATTATGCCATTTAAAAATTTTAAAATAATAAATAAAATTTATAATAGAAAGTTATAAAACTTTTATTAAAAAATACCAATATCGACCCATTAAAATGTAATAGTTATAATCTTATAAAAAATTTGACCTCAACTCTTTTATTGATTTTAAATATATATTTTTAAAATTTTAAAGGGCTTAATTGATTAATTTTAATTTGTTATCAAGGTCTTTATGACCCTTTAGCTTTGTCAGTTTCAAAAAATTCTTATTTATTCCGATAAAAGAGTAGGGGTTAAATTGAATAATTGTGTAAAAATTAAGGGGTAAATTTGTTATTATACCTTATATATAAACACTAAATTTTAAGGGATGAGTTGTTTTGCTCATTTATCTAACGGACAGGGACTGATTAACCTATTTTTCAATAAAGGGGAGAAATTGCAATTCAGGGTATAATACTGGGGTTTTGTGGTACTTTTACTGATTATTATGTTTGGGGTAGTTTTATTGTTCAACCAATAATCTTTTTGAGCAAGGGCAAAATTAGGAATTTTTTTGGGCTAAATTTAATTAAAAATTTTATGAGAGCTAAAATTTAGTTTTAGCGTCGTATTATCTTATAACTTTACTATTTTTAATAAGAAGTAAATCAATATTTTATTATTTTTAAAGGAGAATGTGTAATTTTATTATATTAATTTAAAATTTATAAATTCTAAAGGCTTAAAGGAAAAAATTCCCATTTGATGGGATTGGACCCCTATCAATCCCTACCACCACCCTTGTTTTTGAGGTTTGTGTTCACCATCAACAATGTTGTCATTAGAGTTTTAATTTTTTTTGAGTTTAGGCTCAGTTTGGTTTCTATTTTTTTTTTCTCTATTTTCATTTTCAGAAAATAGTTTTTATTTTCTATTTAAAAAAAAAAATTAAAAACACGTTTGATAAATAAAAATAAAATAAATATATATTTTCAATAATAGAAACATGAAAGCATGTTTGGTAACTATTTTTCTATAATAGAAACATGAGAAATAAAATAATTATTTTTTTATTTATATGGGTTCGAATTAGGGTATCAAATTTAATATTTAAAAAACTATTTAAAAAAGAATATTTTTAAAATTTTTATATGAGTTTAACCGAGGCTAATTCATTTAAAGTTAAAAATCCTTAATTTCATCAATTTCACTTTTACAAAGTATTTTTAGTAAAAACAAAGAAAATGCTATAAAATAAAAATAAAGAGAGAGAACAAAAAGAGAGAAGTAGGAGAACAAAAGAGAAGTATATATGTATTTTTATTCATCAATTAGGGATATCTGTAATGCTTCTCCAAAATCTATATTTATAAACATAAGAACTATAAATGAAATAAAATTTTACTCCTATTTGGCGTTCGATTCCTAAAGTACATCAAATTTCTAATCCTAATTGTAACATCCCAAAGTTTCAATTTAGACACGTGACACTATTTTAGTAACAAATATGGTGAATTTTTTAGAAAATTGAAAAATTTTCAATTAAAAGAATTCTTATGAAAATAAAGTGATTTTGTGTTTAAAAATCAATGAAAAGAATTTTAGAAGTGCAAGTGTGGAAAAAGGACCAAATTGAAAATTTAGAAAAATTTAGGGACTAAAGTGAAAATACAATCAAAATGAGAAAAGTGAGTTAATAGTGATGAATTGACATAAGAATAAGTTGGAATATGTATTGGTATAATGAAAAACCTTTTTGGTACTAAATTGGAAAGATTGGAAAGTAAATTGACTAACTTGTAAATTTCTCAATTTTATCAAGAAAAAGGAAAAGATGTAATTTTCACCTTCCATAGACTCACATTGAAGGATAAGAGTTAATAAGGAGTACAAAAGGACAAAATGGTAATTTTCTCATAAAAAAATATTTTGATCATTTCTCAAAAATCATATGATGAAAATATTATTTTGATGATATATTTTATTTATGAAATTAATTTGGACCATTAGATGAGATTATGTTAGTGTGATGAAATGTGGACCATAAATTTTTTATCGTAAAACTTGGATAAATTAATATTCGATAAATTAATAATCTCGTTTTAATAACTTTTTTCGATCCCGACTTGGGCCAATGGGATAAATAATAACATTGTTAAATGCATAAGATAATAATTTTTAGAAAAATCCTTAAGGACCCAATGAAATTATAAAATAATAATTTATTAAATATACTGAAAATTTTATATACAATACATAAAACTAAAGTGATTTCTAGACAACTCTTATTTTTTTCAATTATATTCTTTGCTAAAATATGCATTTATAGTTAACTGTTTTTTCTTTGCATGTGAATCAAATACAATTTCATCTTTAACTTTAAGAAGGGCATAAATCAAATCTAGTATATTCTTCGCGTGTTGTATTAAATAATTCTTTAAGGTATCCATAACTAGAAAAGCCTATTTTGAAGAAACATGTGGTAAAACACTATTGTCATCTGGATCTTGATTGTCATTAGCTGACACATCCATTACTCCTTGAATAATTTCTTCATCCATAGATGATTCCATCAAAAATTCATTTTCACTTGGATAATTCAAAATCTACTCAACATCCATGGCATTTCTATAGTATAAATAAAAAATTACTTTTAATTTTTGAATGCCTTCAACATCACCAATTTCTTGTTCGAGAGGCATATCCTCCTCGGATCAAATTTTGCAATGTCAAAAACAATTTGCAATAGTTGTAGGCTTCACATCAATATTCCAAGCGGCATTATAAAATGGATTGCAACCAATAACTTAATCTTTTCAAGATTTATTTCTCTTTTCTCGTAACCTTCCAAGAAGCTAGAATAAAAGCGATGTCGATAATAAATCTTAACTGCTCTAATAATTCCAGTATCACATGGTTGAATTTTTTATGTTGAAATTGGAGACAAAAAGAATATTTCAATGTTTCTCAAGTCTTCAATAACCTTGGGATGGGTTGGGCAATTGTCTACTATAAGCAACACTTTCTACCAATCATTCTAGCATCAAACTAGTGAACAAAATCTTGAAAAAGGAATCTAGTTATCCATGCTTTTTTTGTAAGCTTGATAATGACAGTTAAGATTGTTAATATTCACATGTTTAAATCATCTAGGATTAGCAAACTTACCAATAACCCCAAGAGGCACTTTATCTGAACCATCCCCATTGCAACAAACCACAACAATAACTTTTTTCTTGTCCTTTTTTTGTATTGCTTTATAGCCAGTGAATGATCTGCTTGAAAACGATAAAATAAGCATGTTTCATCCATATTATAGATATCCTTCCAATCAAAATTTCCAATTTAGCTCTTATTTGAGGTAAATCATCTTCTATAAGACTTAATCCCATGTCTTGCCTTCCACCATTCTAGCCAACTACTTGAGAAGTTAAATTCGAAATTTGCATAACCATACATTTACTGCAGAAACTCTTTTGCTTTAGTTTGAATCATTTCTCCAATCATGTTTACTTTCTCTTGATATTAGAGAAACCACTCATATAATACCTTCTCTAATTCGATATATTTGGTTGATTTGTGCCTTTTAACATTGCTATTTTTTATCTCTTTTGACAAATATTCAGATGACTTTTTAAGAGCATTTGATATTGATGATTGACTAACAGAGAGATCAAATGTTTATTGAACCCACTGATGCAAATCTTTTTGACTTGAAGAGGAATGCTCATTTTTGTACTCACATAATGCTTTTCTCATCTCATCTGTCAATGTTGACTTTTTTACACCTTTCAAGTGGTAAGCCATGGAGGAAAAAATTATATGAATTACAATATTTTGATATGTACATGTGTTTATTTATAATAAAATTTTTAATCTATCCAATGAATATATACGTATTAGATTTTGAAACCATTAACTCTTTTTTCTTTTTGGTTACATGAACCAATTAATTCTCTTTTTTTTTTGTTACATGAACCAATTAACTTGGATACATATTCATAAATATCTACAAGATTAACTTTGTTTCGTTGCACCTACATGCATATTGAATATTGATAAATAAAAAAACCTATGCATAAAGTATGAAATATTCTCTAAATTAATAAATATTAATTTATCGATAAATTAATAAATTATTTATTTATCGATAAACTAATAACATCGAAAAAATAATAATATTTTCGAGTTCCAAGGATATTATTTTATAGAGGTCTTATTGTATACTAAAACAATTTCATTTACCATTTGAACTAAAAACAAGTTTTTTTTTTGTGGACCACACATTTTTAATGGGACTTTGACCTACCTTTCATCGTAAGATATTTTAATGTTATAAGAGAAAAAAAAATAAGGGTTAAAATACTTCATTACCAAATAAAATAGCCAACTAACCATATGACACAAATACAAAAAAAAACACTCTAAATAAAAATAAAGCAGAATATTATTATTACTCAATCAAGATAATACAAAGAAACATAAATTGAAGTGCTACACTTTTTGATCAGTGTAAGACGTCTATTTATACTAAAAAACTTCCTAAAATAACTAAATTACTTTGACTACAAGAAGCTAATGTGCTCCTATTTTATTTGCACAAATAAAGGACCAAATATGCTAATTGACTCTTAATAAAAATGAATAACTTGACCAATTAATAACTAGCAGAAAGTTGCACCAAATTTTGACACTCCTCTTTAGTGCAAACTTGTTGTTAATGACACCAAGAACATCATGAAAACTTCAAATATGGCTTTGGCAAGTGCCTTAGTAAATATGTCAGCAACTTGATTTTCTGTTTGTATTTTCAATAGCTCAATATCACGAGTTAACACTTTCTCTTAAACAAAATGAGTTTCAACGTGTTTTGTACGAACATGAAACACTAGATTTCTAGCAAGCTTTATTGCATTCTCATTACCACAATAAACCTGAATTGGATAATTTAGAGTAGACATCATTTTTTGAATAAGTCTCTTGAGCCACAAATATTCTTGAGTTGCCATTATAGCTGTTACATATTTTGCTTCACAACTTGGAACAACCACAATAACTAGTTTTTTTACTGCACCATGAAATTACAGTTGAACTTGTTGTAAAACAAAAATCTATTGTGGAGCGTTTGTCATTAACGTCACCAGCCCAATTTGCATCTACAAAGCCACTTAAAGAAAATTACTTAGATTGATCATACATCAATTTATAACTTAGAGTGCCCTTTAGATAATGAAGAATTCTCTTTTACTGCAATTAAATGAATCTCATATGGTTAATCCATGAATTGTGAAATAACTGTTACGAGAAATGAAATATCAGGTCGTGTGATAGTTAAATAGAATGAAATACCAATAATTTGTCTAAAAAGTGTCATATCTTCCAACAACTTTCGTTCATTTTTAGCTAACTTGAGATGAGGTTCCATAGGAATAGTTTTTGGTCTTGACTCCTCCATACAATACAACTGCATTAAAACTTGCTGCATATATATTTTTTAGAGACAAAATAACCATCATATTTTTCAATTTCCAAACTAAGAAAACAACTAACTTCACCCAAACTTTTCATTTCAAAATGAATCGACAAAGCATCTCTGAAGACTGTTAATTTTAGCACTATCATCACCCAAAATAATCATATCATCCGCATAAAGTAAGAGCAAATCGCACAAATTGGGTGTTTTCTTAACAAATAAGTTTGGATCAACACTTGAAGATTTTAATTCGCAAAAAAAGATATTAAACAATCTTATCAAACCAAGCACGAGGAGCTTGCTTGAGGCCATACAACACCTTCTTGAGTCGACATACATGATTTGGGTATTCCTTACAGATAAATCCTTGTGGTTGTTCCATGAAAATATCACGATCTAACTCACCATAAAGAAAAACATTTTTTTTATATCTAGCTGCCACAATTTCCAACCTCTACTAGCAGCCAAAGAAATGATTATTCGAACAGTTAGCATTCTCGTGACGGGGCTGAAAGTCTCATCATAATTGTAGACCAAGTCTTTAGGAATTTTTAGTTTTTAATTTTTGTCACATGATTTTAGGAATAAGTTAAGTGTTTATGGCATGATTTTAAGAGTAATTTTAATATGTTTCTGTTATTTTCTTTGCTATATAATCTAAACAATACAATAGATTATAGTGTGCTTCCAATATATTTTTTTTTATATTTTATTTGTTTCATATTTTTTTGCTAAAATACTAACAATTGGTATCAGAGCTCTTATTTTAAGGAATCTATGAATTAAGAGAAATACATAAGTTTAACACAACATTGTTTTCTCATATTGTTCAACCAATTTTTTATAGTGGTAACTATCAAGCTTGAGCTGTTAGAATGACAGTCTATCCTAATGCAATGAATCTTTGGGAAGCAATAAAAGAAGACTATAATGTCCCATCTTTGCTAGCAAATTCAACGATGAATCAATTGAAGACTCACAAAGAGATAAATACAAGGAAGTCCAAAGCTAAAGAATGTCTTTTCTTTACTGTTTCAAGCAAAATATTTACAAGAATCATGAGTTTAAGCTCAACAAAATAAATGTGAGGCTACTTCAAAAAAGAATACCAAGGCAATGAAAGAACAAAAAATATGCAAGTGCTCAATCTGATCAGAGAGTTTGAAATCAAGGGCGAATTTAGGGGGGTTGGAAGGGGCCCTGACCACCTAAAATGGATTTTTTTTTATCTTTTTAGTCCTTTAAATTTTTAAAATTTTAAAATAATAAAAGTAAAATTTCACTTTTGCCCACTAAATATAATAAAAATTTGATTTAATCATTTAAAAATTATACAGATAATAGAAAATTTAATTTCAGCTCGACTTAAAATTTTTTCCTGGCTTCGCCCTTGCTTGTAGCTATGATAAACTTGATGACGACTTAATCATTTTGGGCCAAATGACCACCTCAAGTTACTGGCCTGATTTTAAAGCTTCTAAAGCTTTGGCTAGAGCATTGCTTGAAAAAGGTAAGTTTTCTCAAGCTGTGAAGCTTTTAATTGGGATGGGGATCATGTTACACGATGTTAGCACATATAGCTCTCTGTTTCGCTCTCTTTCTCCCCTTTGTCACTAATGCATGAGCCACCGAGTTTACTTCACAAGAGGCGAATGTGAAATGACATTTCTGAAATCTTGGTGCTAGATTTTGAATATCCCAGGTAAGTATTTTGAGTTCTAAATAGTCTTCTCCATGTTACTGAATGTTCCTGATTACGGTTTGGGAATTACTTTCTAGTACAATTTTGGTGAAGCCCAGATCCCTTGCAAATTTTAGGCCATGTAAAACTACTACTGCCTCTACTACCTCGGGTGATGTAGCCAAAGTTTGTACTCTATAACCCGATCCCATCAGACTGTTACTGTTTTTGACAACAAAACCTGAAATTGCCTTTGCATGTCTTTCTAAGAACCCAACATCGACATTGACCTTGACACAGTTACGGAATGGAGGCTCCCATCTAATCTAGGCATGGAGGCTAGGATGTTTAGGCACATCTTGTATTCCCCTGAAGTCTCTTCTGAAACCCCTAATAAAGGTAGTCACCTCTTCCACACTCTGCATTTTCTATTCATGTACTAGTTGCATTTTACCCCTTCTACTCAAAAGATGAGGAAATTAGTCATTATATATTAGATCAAAGAGTAAATTATCAAATTGACCCTTAAAAGGATTAAATATTCTAGGGTGTGTTTTTTTAAATGATTTTCTTTCACACATTTGTTAATTTTCTTCTTTTATTTTTTGATATCCTAAATTAAAGCTATAATTTGGAATTTTATTTTTCGATTTTGAATCCAAATTTAGGTTCAAGGTTGTATTTGAATAATTTTAATTAATATTTTAAAAAAAAATGTTTAGATTGCTTTAAATTTGGTTCAAGTTTTATACGATATTTTATTATATATATATATATATATTGCATTTGATTTGAATTTCTAGAAGTAGGGTCTTTGACCTATCCCCAATTTTAAATATACAAAAAAAATCATTAAAAAATATACGAAAAAGGAAAAAAAAATATTAAATGACATGAAAATATAAAAAATTTTCAAATCTTGAACTTATAACTACATTTGGATAATTTGGATTAAATATATCAAATAAAATTAGGGATAATAAAATCTAAATCATTAAATGAATTTTGAATTTATAGAGATTAATCTGTCTTTTTCAAGAAGCAAAAAACCCCAATTTACAAAGATTAATCTCTCTTTTTAATATAATCCAATACAAATGAAATGAGCAGCCGAGAAACTGAAATGAATGAGTTTGAAAGGAGTAATGGAACACAATTTTGATTGTAGAAGCCCATTTTTATCCGGGCCAAAAAAAAAACCCCCAAAAAATAAAATAAACAAATATAAATTAAAACCCATTTTTAATTTAAATGTCCAAGTCCATTTTACAACTTGACCCAAACTCATCTAAGCCCAAATGCCAACAGAAGCCCAACAATTTTAACCTACAACACAAAACCCTAATTTGCCTAGCACCCCAGCAGCCCTTGCCACATTAGCATCTACCACGCCAGCACATGCCACATCAGCGCCACGTCAGCCACGTGACCCCTTGTCTACTATCGAGACCTTTCCTCTGCCCGGAGCACTCTTCGTTTGTTCCTTGCACCAAAATGGCAAGGCTCGACTCCCGATGATGCTGTTGACCGTGAGAGGCTTACCACTCCGGTGTTACCTGCAAACATAGAGACAGAGACAACAAAGAATAGGGAAATAGGACAAAAAAATAGTGTTTCGTGTAATATTTTTGGCTTTAAAAGCCTAACACCAGATTTGTAAAGGGGAGAGAAACAGATTCATAAAGCATCAAGCACAAAATAGAAATAAAATTCACAGATTTGAATACAACAAATCAAGAGTTTATCTATCCTCTAAGGAAGAACAGTAAAAAACGACGCAGATCCAGTTTTTCAAAGTTAAAAAAAAAGATTTTCTCATTTTAAACAGATCCAAGTTAGATCTAATCAGATCTAAACTTGGATCTAGATATAAAGAAATGGAAAAAGAGCAGCTTTTTGTTTACCCAGCCGTCGTAGATGACGGCGGATGGTGGACAGATGACGTTCAAGGCGACAGAGTGATGACTGGAGACGACGGAGGCACGATGGACGAGCAAGAAACCCCAACGCCGGCCTTAGGAGATTTCAGAGAAAAAAGAAAGTTTAAAAGCCTTTTTTTGTTAAAATGAAGATTTCAAATGAGTTTTTTGTCTAAATTTTGGTTTATACAGGCGATCGAAACGACACCGTTTTGATGTCTGCCCATATTCAACCCGATTGACTCGGATCCGTCCCCAAGATCCGCCTTTTTTTTAGTAGGGGAAATTTTCGGATTTAGTCCTTCCGCTTTTTCCACTGTTTTAATCTCGTCCTTATTGATCATTTTCAATTTATTTTTAATTTGCCCCTGCACTTTTGTTCCATTTTCAATATGGTCCTCGATTTAGCAATCCATGAAGGGTGACACGTGTATGAGAATTTGGGTTTATTACCCATTCAATCCCTAAACTTTTTTGAATCCAAATTTAGGTCCTTTTTTTTCTACTTTAGATCTTTTTTATTTCTTTTCATTTTAATTCAATCCATTTAAAAAAATGATTCGAATAATTTGTTTTTTTTTAAAAGGAAAGGATGAAATCTTTATTCTATGTTTTCATTATTTATTTTTATCCATTTTTAAATTAAAAATCAAATTAAATCTTTTTTCTATTTTTCTTTGTCAAATCAAACCCATTTATCCTTTTTTTTTAAAACAAAAAAGAGATTTTAAATCTTTTTTATTAATCATTTCTATCCGTTTTTAAATCTAATTCTTTTAATTTCTATATCTTTTAAAATAATTTCTTTATTTTTTAAAGATTTAAAATTCTTTTATTAACCATCTCTGCCTGTATCTTTTAAATCTAATTCTTTTTTTTTATTTCTTTTAAAATAATCCCTTTATTTTTTTAGATTTTAAATCTTTTTTATTTATCATTTTTATCTTTTTTTAATTTAATTCTTTTACTTTTTTATCTCTTTCAAACTTCCCTTTCAATTTTGTGTTTTTTTAAATCCTTTTATTTCTTTTTTTTAAACTCTTCATTTTATGTGTTTTACAATTTTATTTTATTTCAAATTTTTGTTTATTTTCATTACATTTTTATTTTATTATTTTTTTTAAAAAAAATTCAAACTTTCATTTGCTTGTTTTATTATGTCACATTTAATTTGTATTAAGCTTTTTAAGATCCAAAATTTATATTTTAGTACTTCATATTTTGTTTTTACTATAATTTTCGTATTTTATCATTTTATGTTACTACCATGCCACTTTATTTATTTATTCTTGCCCTTACTATTATTGTCGTTATTATTTTTATTGCATTGTATATTATGTTTGCATACATTTATTAATCTTCGTACAATTCTCGATTAAATTAATCATATGTCAAAAATGAAACTTGTATTTGATTTTCACATAAAGAAAAACGATTTTTAAAATTGAGACAATATCCGTTTGTGTGAAAACTTCGAAGAATTATGCCCTAACGTGTTGGGTGTGAATTTTTTTTTTGTAGAATTTGCACAGTCGAGTATCCTCCTTTAAATTCTTCAAAATGTCCTCTAATTTCGAAATTTCGAGAACATCGCGCCCTAACGTGTTGGACGTGATTTCAATTCTTGATTAATTCAAAATAAATGGACATTTTTTTCATCAAATTCAATTTTAAAATTTTTTTTTGCATGAAATAAATTATGTATTTAAGGATCGTACTTTAAACTTCATTCGAGTTTTCAGATTTTTAACAATTTAGACCCTAAAATAATCGACGTGGTACCAATTTTGGGCATGTGAGGGTGTTAATCATTCCTCACGTGTAATTGATTCACGAACTCGTTTTCTAGACTTCGAAGACTAAAATATTTTTAAAAACGAATTTTAAACGTTTTGTGGTGATCCAATCACACCGAATAAAAGATTGGTGGCGACTCTCTTTTTCAATTTAAAAAATTAAAAGTCGAGACGTGTTTCCAAAACGTTTCGACAGCTTGGTGACTCCGCTGGGGAGCAATAAGAGAGTCAAGCCAAAAGTCAATTATTTTCGGGTCATTTTTGTTGAAAAATTCAAAAACTTGGTTTTAAATTGATATATGATCTTTTGTATTTTCTGTGAAATACCATGATAATATTATTGCTAGTATAAGCTTGCATTCATTTGCATCTGTTACTACACCTTTTAAGTGAAAGTGAGAAGCTACTCCTTCGTGAGGTTTTCACCTCCGTGCAGGATGTTGAATCACTTTCGAGATTACATCAGTACTTATGTTTTCGTGAAGTTTTCACTTCTGTGCAAACATATGGGAAATGTGTCCCCTTAAATCGAACTCATCCATATGAACCTATAATGGGTGAGGATTGAGGAATCTGCTGGTTTAGGTACCCCAACTCTAGAACTTGAACCACATGTAGTAAATCCTAGTTGCTGACCTTAGGATAGAATTACACCAAACTGTTAGCAGTCTCCCAAGTCTAGGTTCTCTGTTTTATATTCGAACTTTATTATCATACTTTTGATCTTTTTCTTTTTAATTATTGCTTGCATCTTCATACAAGGAAAAGTGTGGATTTAAACTCAATTACTAAATAGAAAATTGGTCATAAGAAAACGAGTTCCTTGATAAGATGGAAAACAATATAGTCGCACGCTTATGGTAAAAAAAAGAGAGAGACGAAAAACCAATGATTTGCCAGACGAGTAAGATAAAAACAAAGATTGCACAATGAGCCAAACTTTGACCCAACTACAAAAAGTGACCGATCACTTAATCATCAAACCTGACATTTTGGACCAAAAATCAAGGACGAACCAGGACAAAATTGGATGATGCCTGACGAAGATTAAAAGCTTTTGAACACTAAGGCACGATCATATGCGTATTTGTCTTATGTAAAAGAATTCGTTTTCTAGTAAAGTTTTCTAATAGAATTGAGCTATGAATCAATGCTTTTCTTACGCATACATACATTTATAAGCTGCACATTTTATTAACTGACATCTAACTCCATGAGAACCTACTTTAAGTAAAATTGTGTCAAACCTTTAGTGGTTACTCAAATAAGGTAAGAGATACAACTATGTTCTTGTTTTTTGCTTTGTAATTTGTTTTTAAGTTTTATTCATGTATTAATTGCACTAACTTATTTTGAATCTATTTGCATTACATTTTCATCAAAAAGATGTTGATTCATGTTCTATTGCTAAATAGAGAACTAGTCATAAGAAAATGAATTCCTTGATAAGGTAGAAATCAACGTGGCCATGCGTATATGGTCAAAGAAAAACAACAACGCAAAAGTGACGACCTGGCAAAGGGGCACATATCAGAAGTTTTTGGATCACACCCAAATAAATGAAATTCATAACAGTTTGCAAGAGTTGAATGAAGTATGGAAGACAAAACAAGGCAGATGTCCAACACGAATATGTTGACTTGCTCAATGTCAATAGACATCAACTTTGAGCTCTCACTTAGTATTGGAGTTCAACTTCTAATGGTTTCACATTTAGAAGGACATGATACCCACGATAGAAGAGTAAATCACTTTGCCCTGTTGCTTGAGGATTCAAAATAATAAAGTATACTTTGAATATGGTGTCCGTCCTTACCTACTTAAAGTTAAAGTAGAGATGCACCTTTTTCGAGTCCTAACACAATATTGGGATTCAACCTAGTCGATTCACCTTCAGAAACATGGACATACTACAAAAGAGTACACTACATTGCTCCATTGCTTGAGAACTCAAGTTGATAAGGCCTACTTTAGAAGAGCGAGCATCAGTTGCAGCCTTGATCAAGGAGAAAGGGGATAACAAGTGTATAGCTTTGAAAACCCCGCAAGACATAGCACTCAGATGAAAATATCAAAATCTTCGCCTCAAACACGTATGAGTTAGTCGTCTTTCCTAAAGTATTGGGACACGTAGAGGATGCAGTTGTAGATTTGTTTGACCAACTTAAGAAAAGAATCATTCATGTTCTATCAATCTTAGCCATTAAATGCCTGTTGAAGAAAGGGCAAAAGAGGGTGTATTGGTGTACAACTTTTACTAGTATAGTTTTGTAGCCATATTTGGAAAGTAGAAAAAATCTCTTATGGAGTATTCTCTGAGGACTATTCTTCGTTGAAGGAATTTATGGCTGTCCAAAAACAAGATGATATCGCCAAAGGAAATTGGAAATAAAAGAGAAATAACTCCAACATTCTTAAAGGCAAACCTGAAATAATGACCATGTCACAAGGGAGATTTGACCCGAGTGCAAGAAACGACGAATCGCTTGTAGACTTTAACCATTCAAGACCAATGTTTTGAACTTGAAATCAGGGGCAAACCAGAGCAAAAATTAGTTTGGAAGATTAGGACTTTGAGCATTAAGGCACGACCATACATGTATCTACCTCATGTATAGAAATTTATTTTCTAGTAAGGTTGTCTAATGGAATCGAATCAAGAAACAACACCTTGTTGCATGCATTTTATCATTCATTTGCATTGCGCTTCATGCATTAATGTTAATAAGATTCCACATATCTGAAATATTTGTTTGGGTGAGAGTCACTAACCCTAAATAAAAAATGAGAGGAAACATGATAAATCAAGATAGGGAATGCTGAAAATTTGAGCAAAAGTTATGAGGAGAGTGGAACCCATTGAGAGTTCGTCCCTACGCCTTTGGAAGTGTTTCGGACAACTAGACTGTGAAGGAGCTTCTTGTAGTTTTTAGGATTTTTCCAGAGTAATATTCAAAATACACTTATTACTCTAAGTTCGAGAGTAATAGGGACCCTTTCGTAAAGGGCACATGATCACTATCTGTTATTTCAATAAAAATGATGCATTATTCTGTCCCATTTGACAAACACCTTACCATTCTTCCCGTTCATTCATATCACAATTAACCTTTCTTTGATTCAATTTTTCTTTGAATCCCATTTTCTTTCTATGCTGTGTCCCTTAATATCAAGCATATGAACGACGCTGCTGTTGACTTGGAAGCCTTTTTGAGAAGAACATGTGTCCAGCAAAACTTCAAAACTTTGAAAATGATCAAGAATGTAACTTGTCTCTCGATCTACTACGGATGGTTGAGCAAAACATGAAAGGAATATCACCTCGGAGAGTTGTGGTTTCAAGAAAGATTTGAAGCATGTATCTTTATAGAAACAATGCGAGTTGCTTCAAGAATCCAAAGGTCTTTGCATGGTCCTACCAAAGCATAACCGGGTTAAGGAACTGATGTCGTGATACATAGGCTCCCATAAAGGAAGAATACAATCCAATTCAACAGAAACTTCAAAAGTTGAGGCTCTACGTGTTATAATAAAGAAAATCAAAAAAGAAGATAAAAAGAAAAACGAAAAAGGAGGGGTCAAAGAAAAAATCCGCAAAGGGCATTTCAAAACCCAAAATACAAAAAAAATAAAAAAATAAAAAAAGAAGAAAAATCTATATATCTCCTTCACATCATGTCTTCTTTTTATATGGGGCATGGACGTCACCGAGCCAAATTCATAAAAAGCTTCCAAGGGGCATCGATTCATTACTTCACCAAATGAGTAGAAACTGCTTCTTATGCCAATCAATGTTTAAATGGATTCTTGAAAAAGAAAGATTATATGTCGATTTGGAATGCCAAAAATGATCATATCTAACGATGATTTGAATTTGAGCGATAGCACGATAGCAAAAATCTACAGCCAATTCAAGAACAAGTATCACGACTCAGCACCATATCACCAAAAAGAATGGGGCATTGGAGGTGACCAATAAGAACATAAAAAAAATTCATTGTGAAGTAGCAAAGACTTACAAAGATGGGCATGAGAAGTTATCATTTGCTTTCTTGAACATCAACCAAGATTTTGCTGGGGCAACACCTTTCTCGATGATTTACGAAATAGAAGCATTCTCGCCCATTGGAGTCAAGTTTTCTTTCCTTACAGATTTTGTTAGAACTGATGAAGCAGATTGAATTCAATTTAGGTGCAGTCAGCTAAACTTGACTGGAGAAAAGACACTAAAGCCATCTGTCATGATCAAATGGTAAGGGCTTACAGCAAAAGAAGATCCACTCTAGAGAATTCTACGAGAGAACTCTGGTTTTAAAAAGGATCTTGCTTACAAACTACTCCCAAGAAAAATGGATGTCGAATTTGGAAAGGTCCTGTGAGATAAAAAATTTTTTGTGAAAAAGCTTTGATCTTGATTGAAATAAAAGGCAAAGACCTACCTAATCTCATGAGCTTAGATTTCACCCAAAAAATGAAAAAAAAGAGGTCGAGGTGAAAACCTGTAAAAGGCATCTCGAAACCTAAGGAGATTTGAGTTAAAAACCTGAAAGGGCGGCTGAATTTTGAATAAAAGAAAGATGCATCATGAAGTGGCCTTCTCTCTTAAAAGTAGCAAAGTGAAAAAACTTTACACCTTGAGGCATTGACAAAGTACTCCAAGTTTCATGGACACATGTCAAGCTCAGAATGGTCATCATCAAGTTTGCTCATTGAAACTCATACTTTGATATTCGGGGTACCTAACTCCGTTCTTTGTTCACCTTATGTTTTGCAACTTTTGACCAATATAGGTTATTTTTAATCCTTTTTTGTGAGCTTTGCCTCCAATAAATTCAATTTTATTCGCCTTGTGATCATGTCCAAGCGTTTCTGCATCAAAATAACGATTAATGAACCAATGATCTTTTCATTCATGCAAGCTTTACCTTCAATCAAATTCAATTTCATCCATCTTACAACCATGTTCAAGCACGTTTGCATTGAAATAACAGTCAACGGACTAATGATTCTTAATCTTTTCACTCACGTGAGCTTTGCCTCTAATAAAATTCAATATTATCCACCTTACAACCCTGTTCAAGCATTTTTGCATTGAAATTACGGTTAGTGATCTAATGATATAAGGAATAAAAAGATTTATGCATATCGCTCTGGAAAATTTCTAAATAGTACAGGGACCTAAAATAGGACCACTAGTTGGAAATAACCAAACCCGAGGGTTAAAAGAGTCTCAAAACAAATAGTCCAAATTACGACTACCTCTTTAGATTTCACGACAAAGATACACATACACAAAACATGATAACACATCAGTGATAGGACTTAGATAAACGATGAACGATGTCAGCTAAGGACTAAAAATAAAATCATTTCTCAAAGATGACATTTTGCATTCATCATTCGAACCCATCTATTTAGGAGCATTTGACTCATCCTGATCATGACATCCTAAACAATCTGGCCTACATAGAGGCCCATTAAAGCATATTCTACATGTTTCATTACCACGAAGATATGGAGGGAAAGGTTTAAGTTGCAACGATGAACTTTGTACCTCAGAAACATGAAGGGGAAGATTTAAGCCGCGATGGCGAATCTAGTACCATGAAGATATGGAGGGAAAGGTTTATGTTGCAACGATGAACCTTGTACCTCAGAAACATGAAGGGAAAGATTTCAGCCGCAACGACGAATCTAATTCCACGAAGATATGAAGGGAAAGGTTTAAGTTATAACGATGAACCTGGTACATCAAAAACATGAAGGGAAAGATTTAAGCCGCAATAGCGAATCTAATACCACGAAGATATGGAGGGAAAGGTTCAATTCACAATGGCGAACCTTATACCTCAGAAACATGAAGGGAAATATTTAAGCCGCAATGGCGAATCTGGTACCACGAATATATGGAGGGAAAGGTTTAAGTCGTAACGGTGAACCTGGTACCTCAGAAACATGTTGGGAAAGATGGAAGCCGCAACGACGAATCTGGTACCATGAATATATGAAGGGAAAGGTTTAAGTCGTAACGACGAACCTTGTACCTCAAAAATTTGACAGGGAAAGATTGAAGCCGCAACGGTGAATCTTATACCCTGAAGTAGAAGAAGAGCAAATTAAAGCTGTAACGGTGAATCTTCTACCTCGAAGTTACAATAGATCAGATCAAAATTACAATAGCAAGTATATATCTCTCTAAAGTTGTAGTAAGATCAAGATGATGCTTCTACATCAAATTCTATCTTCCTGAAGTTGCAGCGAAGTTGGGTTAAAACTATAATAGTGGATCTCAATCTCCCTGAAGTTGCAGCGGAATAGAGTGAAGTTACATCACCATTACCAATCTCTTACCTCGATCATGGGACAGACTACAACCATCCGATCTCTTACCCCGATCATGCGACATCACAACCAGATCACAACCATCGATCTCTTACCATGACCATGGGGCAGATCGAAACATCCAATCTTTACCCTAATCAGAGGGCAGATTGAAGATATACCAATCTCTTACCCCGATCATGGGGAAAATTGTATTTGATTTTTAAAATTGAGGCAATATTTGTTTATGTGAAAACTTCGAAGAATTATGCCCTAACGTGTTGGGTGTGATTTTTTTTTGTAGAAGTTGCACAATCGAGTATCCTCCTTTAAATTCTTCAAAATGTCCTCTAACTTCGAAATTTCGAGAACATTGCGCCCTAACGTGTTGGATGTGATTTCAATTCTCGATTAATTCAAAATAAATGGGCATTTTTTTTTCACCAAATTCAATTTTAAATTTTTTTTGCATGAAATAAATTATGTATTTAAGGATCGTATTTTAAACTTCATTCAAGTTTTCAGATTTTTAACAATTTAGACCCTAAAATAATTGACGTGGTACCAATTTTGGGCATGTGAGGGTGTTAATCCTTCCTTACGCACAATCGACTCCCGAACCCGTTTTCTAGACTTCGAAGACCAAAATATTTTTAAAAACGAATTTTAAACGTTTTGTGGTGATCCAATCACACCGATAAAAGATTGGTGGTGACTCCCTTTTTCGATTTAAAAAATTAAAAGTCGAGACACGTTTCCAAAACGTTTCAACAATGATGACTGCATGCTTTTGCAGTTTCCCTAGACTTTTTGTTGCTTTCAGGAGAAGGGTAATTAATTGAAAGTAGCTGAGATAGGAGAAGTCTTTAGAGCTACCCTCTTTTATCCATTTGGATCTAGACTTAGTCTAACAAATTCAAGTACATGATAATAAACCCACCTAGCCCACGATTGACTAGATTTCTACTTCCCAAATCCAATCAATGTGAAGAACCCACCTAGCCCACGCCTGCCTGATTACTGCTTCCCAAAGCCAAAGAAATTATTTTTAAGCCCTTTACATCCTCCATGTATGCTCTAATCTCATGCCTCTTCCACCTCCAAAATCTTGATGTTCAGTACTCAAACATAAGCCATTTTCGTATTCAATTTTTTTCTTCATAGGATTTAAAATTTTATTATTTTCTTTTTTAACAAATAAATGAAGCCACAAATCTCAAGCTACAAATTTCTCTATAATTCTTTTTGTCGTTTGTTTCCTTTTTGTTACACACGCGTGAACCCCCACCTAGACTTCCTTTCTTTTCTCGAGCACACAGTTACTACTCCCTCCTTTACTTAATGACTCGATGCTACGCATTTTTTTTCTTTTCCCATTAATATCCTCTTTTCATTCTTTTTTAGAGACTATTGTTCATATTAGAGTTTGGTTTACTATCAAATTTATCATTCTCCATTAAAACCCCAAAGCTTTCAATGGCTAAATTTTTCCTTCAAGTTTACCCCTTTATTTTCCTCTCTATTTTTGCCCACGGCCTAACAAGATTGTTTCTCGATTTCTTAGTTCTGAAAGTAGCTCCGAGGAACAGTGTTCCAACTCAAGAGGTATGGGCCAAATGCTCACCTCACCTTATGATAGTGTAAAAGCTTGAATAAATGGTAAGTACGACCAACTGCGTCATGACAAAGAGCTTTTTAACCTAAGGGTGAGGATGTCTTATAGCCAAGGGTGAATTTAAGGGGGCTGGCAAAGGCCCCAACCCCCACTAAAATGGAATTTTTATCTTTTTTATCCTTTAAAATTTTAAAATAATAAAGGTAAAATTTCACTTTCACCCCTTAAAATAATAAAATTTTTATTTAATCCTTTAATAATTATAGAGATAATAGACAGTTTAATTTCGGCCCCTTAAAATTTTTTCCTGGATTTGCCCTTGCTTGTAGCTGTGGTAAACTTGATGACGACTTAATCATTCTGGGCGAAATGATCATCTTAGGTTACTAGCTTAATTTTAAAGCTTCTGAAGCTTTGTTAGAGCAATTCTTGAAATAGGTAAGTTTTCTCAAGCTGTGAAGTTTTTAACTAGGATAGAGATCATACTACACGATGTTAGCACATATAGCTCTCTGATTCACTCTCTTTCTCCCCTCCGTCGCTAATGCATGAGCCATCGAGTTTGCTCTATGAGAGGCTAAGGTGAAATGGAATTTCTGAAATCCTCGTGCCAGATTTTGGATATCCCATGTAAGCTCTGAGTTCTGAATAGTCTTCTCCATGTTGTTGAATGTTCTTGATTACGGTATGGGAGTCACTTTTCAGTACAATTTTGGTGAAGCCCAGGTCTCTTGCAAGTTGTAGGCCATATAAAACTGCTACTACCTCTGCTACCTCTGCTAATGTAGCCAAGGTTTGTACTCTATAACCTGATCCCATCGGTTCTCCGTTACTGGTTCTGACAACGAAACTTGAAACTGCCTTTGCAAGTCTCTTTGAGAATCCAGCATCGACATTGACCTTGACCCAATCACGGAATGGAGGCTCCCATCTGATCTAGGCATGGGGGTTAGGGTCTTTAAGCACATCTTATTGATCTGCAGGTTTCATACCTAGTAAATTGAACTTGTTTTTCATATTTGATGAGCTTGAAATCAAGTAATTTCCTTTATGTTTTTTGAATTTTTAGTAAAGTTCCGTTTTCTAATAAATTGTGCTAAGAAGGTTATATTATTGCTTTTAAGGCCAAAAGAGGCATAAATATTAGTTAACCTACTTTGTGAGATCATAGAAGACTAGTAGCAGTTGAGCCATAATGATACTGACCGTTTTGTCACGACATAGACAGCCCTATATCGTAACAAAGAGACCAGCAACGAGGAATCTAGAGACTGCCTGCTACGTCGCGACACAGGTCCTGATGTGTCGGGACATCGACCCCAGACTCCAAATTTGCATCAAGCAAGGGTCATTTTTTGTCTTCACAATGCAACTTAGTTACGAAGGTTGGTATCTAACCTTGTGTTGAGGAAAAACAACCATCTAAAGCTATAAATAGGATCTTTTAGCACTAGGGTTTGACTCACCATTACTTAGATTTAGTTTTTAGTTTCATTTGTATTTTCAATTTTTGAAACAAGATTGTAGAAACTCGCATGAATAATCGAGGAGTTTTTCTCGATAGATCACTTAATACAATTTTAGTTTCTTTTTAATTTTGCATTTATATGTTTTCATTCATTGTTTCATTGATGAACAAAGAAACCATAAGGAATTAATTCCATTTTGGGGAATTAAGGAGTGGACGTATGAATAATTGATTGTTGTTTATAGGGATTTTACCTTTCGGATCAACTGTTTGGGAAAGGAAGAGCAACAGACAAACACTAGGCTTGACAACCCTAAAAAGTCATTTGGATGAGAATGAACCCAAAATTGGTATTGCCCATCTATAAACACCTTTTCCCCAAACCGATTTAGATTATAACATCTAGCAATAAGTAATCTCTAATGACTTGCTATATCGACGAAAGATCAAGAGATCCAACTGAGGTAGTGACTAGTTTATTGGAGGAAAATCCCCAAAACCTAATCTCCCTAAAGTCATTTATAAGATTTTCTACAACTCAAACTTTTCCTTTATTTTTATTTTACTTTATCTTTTATTTTATGCTTTGTAAGGATTTTATTTACTATAACTATACGCCTCCTTTAGGCACGATTCTCGAAATACTACCAAGTGTTTCGTTGTAAACACACTATATTTATACTTGCAAAAAGCCAAAATCTACACTGAACAGAAGTATGTTCGGGGCGGTAAACTTGTTGGCGCCGTTCCCAGGGAGGCAACGCTTTAGTAAAATTTATTCTTTGTATTAAAATAGTTAGGAAAATTTTAAGTTATAGATACAATTTAACTATACTAACAATTTTATTTATTTCAAATTTATGATGACGATTATGATGTTGAAATATATGATGACGGGTATTATAAAGAATGGGAGATAAAGGAAAACCAGAGATTATTGATGCTGGAGTTAAGTCAACTCATTGAAGAAACTCAGATCCTTGATCCACATAATGGTTAGTCTTTTTGGAGATGTACTTTGAATCTGAGCAAATAAAGCGAGAACATGAACGGCGGTGGGAAGAGGAAACAAAAAGAGAATGTTTTGAGTCAGATGATCGGACCGCCAAGCAAAACAAGATCTCACCTCTTGAAGTGAAAATGGATAGTTGTGTAAAACTAGAGATTGAGCCACAATCCAATGATGAATCAATTCTCATAGAGGAAGAAGCTGATCCACATATCCCGAATTCAAATCTTCAACTAATTATCATTACAAAACCGCCACCATAAGAAACATTAGTTGAAAATATCATTAATCAGAGACTCATGTTTCAATGGAAAATAGTTTCTATGTGTAATACTTTCCTGGTGTAGAAAATTCCCAAAGAAATTACTAATGTGAAAATTTTTCAATTTTTGCATAGAACAGGAAATAGTTACAAGCTAAAGTTCCAGTCCCCAACTACCGTAATAATCACGTCCATGGAGCAAGAAAGTGTACGTCTATGAGAGAGGCAATTGTTGCACTGGTACCATGAACCACAAGAATCGAAACACAATGATGGAAATTACAAGGGAAAACAAATAGCTACCATGACACCAACAAATAGAGTTGAAGTAAATCCACCAATTTTGTTGAATGAGGTAATCGAGCGACTATTATGCTACCCTATGAAGGTATATGAGTTCTACGAGGGGATCATTGATAAAGGTAAGCACACGAAAGTATGGTGGTATAAATTTACAGATGTCATCAATCGATATGATCGACGAAAGGGACTGGCAGTGACTTACGCAGGAAGAAAAGGAAAATTTTGAGAAAGAGATAAGCGTCAGAGGGTAGCGTGGCACGACGGATGTTGAGAAACAACGATAAAATAGACTGGCCTAAGTGCACACTAACACTCTTGTCAGATAATTCTGATAAGAACTAACCCTTAAATTTAAAATTTTAGTCACTAAACTACTAACGAAATGACATTTTGTCTATTTTAGGGTATTTCTTTTAAATCTGACCGATTTGTCGTGACACAAGTACACCACACCTTGACGAAGCAACCATACTATTCCAAAGATGCCAGACATGCTCTGATGCGACATACCCCCTTCTACGTCGCAACCAAGAGGTTAGAATGCTCAAAAACCCAAACTGATAAGTATGTCACGCGATATTGGGTAAGCTATGTTACGACATAAAAGGCAGTCTACTGGAACTTCAAAGATGAATCGTTTGTCGCAACACAGGGGGAGCTGCGTCATGACGAACAAGTACTAACAGGTATGTTGCGACAAACTTATGCTACATTGCGACATCATCTGCAATTTTTGCAAGATTAACCCGGCCCAATTGTGTAACCCAGTGGCAAAACCTAATATTTATTCGATTTTTAACACCCAAAACCATAAAAATACCCATCCTTATATATATATTAACCCAAACTAAACTCACTTCCTTCACTTAAACACTCCCTAACTCATCCCAAATCCTCCAAGCCTCTCATCATTCCCTTCCCACTCAAAAACCTAAAACCCAAATTCCTTCAAAAAAAGTCCTTCATTCAAAAGTGCAAGAGGACTTCATCAACAAGGCTCATCATCAAAGTCAAAGGTATTCCCTTCATTTTTATTGTTCCATTGGTTATTATTCATCTCTTCTTTGTATTATATTACGATGTTGCCAAGAAAGAGAGCAATGATTCAAGAAAGCAATAGTGATTCAGATTTTGAATGGTTTGCCAATACACAAATAGAAAAAATACTTTTTGGCTTCACAAGTATGGACTCTCATTCAAGAACGAGGCTTTTGAACCGTCGATGATTCTCTACAAAGAGGTATGATCATTGGTACGGTATCATCAATGGGAGCAATTATGCGTTTTCTGTTCATGTATTAACTTGTTGCATTTTACCTTTTCTACTAAAAAAGATGAGAAAATTAGTCATTACATATTAGATTAAAGAGCAAATGATCAAATTGACCCCTAAAAGGATTAAAGATTCTAGGGTGTGTTTTTTTTAAATATTTTTGTTTCACACATTGTTAATTTTCTTCTTTTATTTTTTGATATCCTAAATTAAAAGATACAATTTGGAATTTTATTTGTCGATTTTGAATCTTTCCAAATTTAGGTTCAAGGTTGTATTTGAATAATTTTAATTAATATATTTTTTTTTAAAATGTTTAGATTGCTTCAAACTTAAGTTATTTTAAATTTGGTTCAAGTTTTATATGGTATTTTATTTTATATAATAAAGATATATATATATATATGCATTTGATTTAAATTTCTAGAAGTAGGGTTTTGAACCTCTCCAACTTTGAATATAGCAAAAAGATCATTAAAAAATAAACCAAAAAGGAAAAAAATATTAAATCACATGGAAATGTAAAACTTTTTAAAATCTTGAACTTTTATCTACATTTGGTTAATTGAGATTAAATATATCAAATAAAATCAGGGATGATAAAATCTAAATCATTAAATTAATTTTGAATTTAAAGAGATTAATTTATCTTTTCCAAGAAGCAAAAAACCCCCAATATACAGAGATTAATCTCTCTTTTTAATATAATCCAATACAAATCAAATAAGTAGATGAGAAATTGAGGTGAAGGTGTTTGTAAGGAGTAATAGAATGCAATTATGATGACTGAATTCTTTTGTGGTTTCTCAAGATCTTTTGTTGCTTTCAAGAGAAGGGTAATTAATTGAAAATAGTTGGGATAGGAGAAGTCTTTAGAGCTACCAAATTTTATCCATCTAGATCTAGACTTGGGCTACTAAATTCAAATACCTAATAATAAACCCACCTAGCCCACAATTGCCTAGATTGTTGCTTCCCAAATTCAATCAATGTGAAGAACCCACCCAGCCCACGCCAGCCTGATTGCTGCATCCTAAAGCCAATTTTTTTTTTTAAGCCCTTTACATCCTTCATGTACGCTCTGATCTCATGCCTCTTCCACCTCCAAACTCTTGATGTTTAGCACTTAGACATAAGCCATTTTTTCATATTCAAATTATTATTTTTTCTTCATAAGATACTAAATTTTATACTTTTTCTTTTCTTTTTTTAACAAATCAATGAAGCCACGAATCCCAAGCTATGAATTTCTTTGTAATTCTTTTTTTTTTGTTTGTTTCCTTTCTATTACACACACGTGAACCCCTAACCCTACTTTATTTCTTTTTTCGAGCACACAATTTTTGCTCCCTCCTTCACTCGATGACTCGATGGTATGTATTTTTTTTCTTTTCCCATTAATATCCTCTTTTCATTCTTTTTCAGAGTCTATTGTTCATATTAGAGTTCAATTTACTATCAAATTCATCATTCTTCACTAAAACCCTAATGCTTACAATGGCTAAATTTTTTCCTTCAAGTTTACCCCTTCATTTTCGTCTTTATTTTAACCCAAGATCAAACAAGATTGTTTCTTGATTTCTCATTTCTAAAAGTAGCTCCGAGAAACAGTGTTCCAACTCAAGGGGTATTGGCCAAACACTCACCTCACCTTACAATAATGTAAAAGCTTGGATAGATGACAAGTACAACCAACTGCTTCACGACGAAGAGCTTTTCAACCTAAGGATTAGGATGTCTTATATCTAGAGGCGGATTTAAGGGGGTTGGTAGGGGCCTATTAAAATGGAATTTTCATCTTTTTGCCCCTTTAAAATTTTAAAATAATAAAGGTAAAATTGTACTTTGGCCTCCTAAAAAAATAAAAATTTGATTTAATCTTTTAAAAATTATAAAGATAATAGACAATTTAATTTTGACCCCCTTAAATTTTTTTCCTAGCTTCGCCCCTTCTTGTAGATGTGATAAACTTGATGACGGCTTAATCATTTTGGGCGAAATGATCACCTCAAGTTACTGACCTGATTTTAAAGCTTCTAAACCTTTGATTAGAGCATTGCTTGAAAAAGGTAAGTTTTCTCAAGCTGTGAAGCTTTTAACTAGGACGGGGATCATGCTACACGATGTGACCTCATACAGCTCTCTAATTTTCTTTCTTTCTCCCTTACGCCGCTAATGCATGAGCCACCAAGTTTGCTCCACGAGAGGAGAAGGTGAACTTGCATTTCTGAAATCCTCGTGCCAGATTTTGGATATCCCATGTAAGCACTCTAAGTTCTGAATAGTCTTCTCCATGTTGTTGAATGTTCCTGAATATGGTCTTGGAGTCATTTTCCAGTACAATTTTGGTGAAGCCTAGGTCCATTGCAAATTGTATAACATGTAAAACTACTACTGCCTCTGCTACCCTCGATGATGTAGCCAATGTTTGTACTCTATAACCCAATCCCATAAGTTCTCCATTATTGTTTCTGACAACGAAACCTAAAACTGCCTTTGCAAGTCTCTTTGAGAATCTAACATTTTCTGTTCCACACTCTGCATTTTCTGTTCATGTGCTAACCTGTTGCATTTTACCCCTTCTACTGAAAAGATGAGCAAATTAGTCATTACATATTAGATCAAAGAGCAAATTATCAAATTGACCCCTAAAAGGATTAAAGATTCTAGGGTGTGTTTTTTTAAAAAATTTTCTTTCACACATTTGTTAATTTTCTTCTTTAATTTTTCAATATCCTAAATTAAAAGATATAATTTGAAATTTTATTTGTCGATTTTGAATACTTCCAAATTTAGGTTCAAAGTTGTATTTGAATAATTTTAATTAATATTTTTAAAAAAAATGTTTAGATTGTGTCAAATTTAAGTTATTTTAAATTTGGTTCAAGTTTTATATAATATTTTATTTTATATAACAAAGATATATATATATTTGCATTTGATTCGAATTTCTAAAAATAGGGTTTTTGACGTCTCTCTAACTTTGAATATACCAAAAAGTTCATTAAAATTATACGAAAAGGGAAAAATAATATTAAATCACATATGGAAATATAAAACTTTTTCAAATCTTAAACTTTTAACTATATTTGGTTAATTTGGATTAAATGTATCAAATAAAATCAGCGATGATAAAATCTAAATCATTAAATGAATATTAAATTTACAGAGATTAATCTATCTTTTCCAAGAAGCAAAAAACTTCAATTTAAAGAGATTAATGTCTCTTTTTAATATAATCCAATACAAATCAAATGAGTAGATGAGAAACTGAGAAGAATGATTCTGAAAGGAGTAATGAAACACAATTATGATGAATACATGCTTTTGCGATTTCCAAGACCTTTTTTTGCTTTTTAGGAGAAAGGTAATTAATTGAAAATAGATGCGATAGGAGAAATCTTTAGAGCTACCCTCTTTTATCCATTTGGATCTAGACTTGGGCTACCAAATTCAGATACCTAATAACAAACCCACCTTGCCCATGACTTCCTAAATTGCTGCTTCCCAAATCCAATCAATGTGAATAACCCACCCAGCCAATGCCTGCATGATTGCTGCATACTAAAGCCAAAGAAATTCTTTTTAAGCCCTTTACATCCTCCATGTATGCTCTGATCTCATGCCTCTTCAACGTCCAAACTCTTGATGTTCAGCACCTAAACATAAGGCATTTTTTCTAATTAAAATTCTTTTTTTTTTCTTCATAAGATTCAAAATTTTATTCTTTTCCTTTATTTTTCTTTTTTAACAAATCAATGAAGCCATAAATCTCAAGCTACGAATTTCTTTGTAATTCTTTTTTTTGTTTGTTTCCTTTCAGTTACACACGCGTGAACCCCCAGCCCTATTTCCTTTCTTTTTTCGGGTACAACTTTTGCTCCCTCCTTCACTTGAGGACTCAATGGTTTGTATTTTTTTCTTTTCCCATTAATATCCTCTTTTCATTCTTTTTCAGAGACTATTGTTCATATTAGAGCTCGGTTTACTCTCAAATTCATCATTCTTCATTAAAACCTTAAAGCTTGTAATGGCTAAATTTTTTCCTTCAAGTTTACCCTTTTGTTTTCCTCTTTTATTTTAACCCACGATCTAATAAGACTGTTTCTCAATTCTGAAAGTAGCTCCAAGGAACAATGTTCCAACTCAAGGGGTATGGGCCAAACGCTCACCTCACCCTATAACAGTGAAAAAGCTTGAATAGATGGCAAGTACGACCAATTGCGTCACGACGAAAAGATTTTCATCCTAAGGGTTAGGATGTCTTGTAACCAGGGGCAGATTTAAGGGGATTGGTATGGGCCCCAACCCCTCTCTAAAATGAATTTTTTATCTTTTTCCCCTTTAAATTTTTAAAATAATAAAGATAACATTGCACTTTGGCCCCTGACATTTATAATAATTTGATTTAATCCTTTAAAAATTATAAAGATAATAGAAAATTTAATTTTGACCCCCCTTAAAATTTTTTCCTGGCTTCGCCCCTGCTTGTAGCTATGATAAACTTGATGACGGCTTAATCATTCTGGGCAAAATGATCACCTCAGGTTATTGGCCTGATTTCAATGTTTTTAAAGCTTCGATCAGAGCATTGCTTGAAAAATGTAAGTTTTCTCAAGCTATGAAACTTTTTACTGGGACGAGGATCAAGCTACACGATATTAGCAAATATAGATTTCTGATTCGCTCTTTTTCTGCCTCCATCGCTAATGCATGAGCCACTGAGTTTGCTCCACGAAAGGAGAATGTAAAATTGCATTTCTGAGATCCTTGTGCCAGATTTTGGGTATCCCATGTAAGCACTTTGAATTATGAATAGTATTCTCCATGTTGTTGAATGTTCCTGATTATGGTCTTGGAGTAATTTTCCTGTACAATTTTGGTGAAGCTCATGTCCCTTGCAAATTGTAAGCCATGTAAAACTACTATTGCCTCTGTTACCCTCGTTGATGTAGCCAAGGTTTGTACTCTATAACCTGATCCCATAAGTTCTCCGTACTGTTTCTGACAACGAAACCTAAAACTACCTTTGCATGTCTCTTTGAGAATACAACATCGACATTAACCTTGACCCAGTCACGAAATGGAGGCTCCCATCTGAACTGGGCATAGGGGCTAGGGTGTTTAAGCATATCTTGTATTCCCCTGAAGTCTCTTCCAAAACCCCTAATAAAGGTAATCACCTTTTCCACACTCTGCATTTTCTGTTCATGTGCTAACCTGTTGCATTTTACCCCTCTACTGAAAAGATGAGCAAATTAGTCATTTCATATTAGATCAAAAAGTAAATTATCAAATTGACCTCTATAAGGATTAAAGAGTCTAGGGTGTGTTTTTTTAAAAAAAATTCTTTCACACGTTTGTTAATTTTCTTCTTTTATTTTCTGATATCCTAATATAATTTGAAATTTCATTTGTCGATTTTGAATCTTTCCAAACTTAGGTTCGAAGTTGTATTTGAATAATTTTAATTAATATATTTTTAAAATGTTTAGGTTGCTTCAAATTTAAGTTATTTAAAATTTGGTTCAAGTTTGTTATATATATATTTGCATTTTATTTGAATTTCTAGAAATAGGGTTTTTTACCTCAAAACAACTTTGAATATACTAAAAAGGTCATTAAAATTATACGAAAAGGGAAAAAATAATATTAAATCACATATGGAAATATAAAACTTTTTCGAATCTTAAACTTTTAACTACATTTGGTTAATTTGGATTAAATGTATCAAATAAAATCAGGGATGATAAAATCTAAATCATTTATTGAATTTTAAATTTACAAAGATTAATCTGTCTTTTCCAAGAAGCAAAATACCTCAATTTACAGAGATTAATGTCTCTTTTTAATATAATCCAATACAAATCAAATGAGTAGATGAGAAACTGAGATGAATGAGTCTGAAAGGAGTAATGGAACGCAATTATGAATGCTTTTACAGTTTCCAAAGACCTTTTGTTGCTTTTCAGGAGAAGGGTAATTAATTTAAAATAGCTGCAATAGGAGAAATCTTTAGAGATACCCTCTTTTATCCATCTGAATCTAGACTTGGGCTACCAAATTCAAATACCTAATAATAAACCCACCCTGTCCACGACTTACTAAATTGCTACTTCTCAAATCCAATCAATGTGAATAACCCACGCAGCCCACGCTTGCTTGATTGCTACATACCAAAGCTAAAGATATTCTTTTTAAGCCCTTTACATCCTCCATGTATGCTCTAATCTCATGCCTCTTCCACGTCCAAACTCTTGATGTTCAGCACCCAGACATAAGCCATTTTTTCTTATTCAAATTCTTTTTTTTCTTCATAAGATTCAAAATTTTATTCTTTTCCTTTTCTTTTCTTTATTAACAAATCAATAAAGCCACAAATCTCAAGCTACGAATTTCTCTGTAATTCTTTTTTTTTCGTTTGTTTCCTTTTAGTTACACACGCGTGAACCCCCACCCCTACTTCCTTTCTTTTTTCGGGCACACAATTTTTGCTCCCTCCTTCACTCGATGACCCGATAGTTTGTCTTTTTTTCTTTTCCCATTAATATCCTCTTTTCATTATTTTATAGAGACTATTTTTCATATTAGAGCTCGGTTTAGTCTTAAATTCATCATTCTCCATTAAAACCCCAAAGCTTACAATGGCTAATTTTTTCCTTCAAGTTTACCCTTTCGTTTTCCTCTCTATTTTAACCTACGATCTAATAAGATTGTTCCTCGGTTTCTCAGTTCTGAAAGTAGCTTCGAGGAACAGTGTTTCAACTCAAGGGGTTTGGGCCAAACGCTCACCTGACCTTATGATAGTGTAAAAGCTTGGATAGATGGCAAGTACGACCAACTGCGTCACGATGAAGAGCTTTTCAACCTAAGGTTTAGGATGTCTTGTAGCTAGGGGCATATTTAAGGGGATTGGTAGGGGTCCCAGCCCCCTCTAAAATGAAATTTTTATCTTTTTACCCTTTAAAATTTTAAAATAATAAAGATAACATTGCACTTTGGCCCCTAGCAATAATAATAAATTTATTTAATCCTTCAAAAATTATAAAGATAAAAAACAATTTAATTTCGACTCCCTTTAAAATTTTTTCCTGGCTTCGCCCTTGCTTGTAGCTGTGATAAACTTGATGACAGCTTAATCATTCTGGGCGAAATGATCACCTCAGGTTACTGACTTAATTTTAATGCTTCTAAAGCTTCGGTTAGAGCATTGCTTGAAAAATGTAAGTTTTGTCAAGCTGTGAAAATTTTAACTGGGACGAGGATCATGCTACACGACGTTAGAAAATATAGCTCTCTGATTTGCTCTCTTTCTCCCCTCCGCCGCTAATGCATGTGCTACCGAGTTTGCACCACGAGAGGAGAATGTGAAATTGCATTTCTGAAATCCTTGTGCCAGATTTTGGATATCTCATGTAAGCGCTTTAAGTTCTAGATAGTCTTCTCCATGTTGTTGAATGTTCATGATTATGGTCTTGGAGTCATTTTACTGTACAATTTTGGTGAAGCTCATGTCCCTTGCAAATTGTAGGCCATGTAAAACTACTACTGCCTCTGTTACCCTCGTTGATGTAGCCAAGGTTTATACTCTATAACTCGATCCCATAAGTTCTCCGTTACTGTTTTTGACAACGAAACCTGAAACTACCTTTGCATGTCTATTTGAGAATACAACATCGACATTGACCTTGACCCAGTCACGAAATAGAGGCTCCCATCTGATCTGGGCATAGTGGCTAGGATGTTTAAGCACATCTTGTATTCCCCTGAAGTCTCTTCCAAAACCCCTAATAAAGGTAGTCACCTTTTCTACACTTTGCATTTTCTGTTCATGTGCTAACCTGTTGCATTTTACCTCATCTACTGAAAAGATGTGCAAATTAGTCATTACATATTAGATCAAAGAGCAAATTATCAAATTGACCCCTATAAAGATTAAAGATTTTAGGGTGTGTTTTTTAAAAAAAATTTCTTTCACACATTTGTTAATTTTCTTCTTTTATTTTTTGATATACTAAATTAAGAGATATAATTTGAAATTTTATTTGTCGATTTTGAATCTTTCCAAATTTATGTTCAAAGTTGTATTTGAAAGATTTTAATTAATAATTTTTTAAAATGTTTAGATTGCTTCAAATTTAAGTTATTTAAAATTTGGTTAAAGTTTGTTATAATATTTTATTTTATATAATATATATATATTTGCATTTGATTTGAATTTCTAGAAATAGGATTTTTGACCTCTCTCAAACTTTGAATATACTAAATAGATCCTTAAAATTATACGAAAAGGGAAAAAATAATATTAAATCACATATGGAAATATAAAACTTTTTCAAATCTTGAACTTTTAACTACATTTGGTTAATTTGGATTAAATGTATCAAATAAAATCAGGATTGATAAAATCTAAATCATTAAATGAATTTTAAATTTACAGAGATTAATCTGTCTTTTCCAAGAAGTAAAAAACATCAATTTACAGAGATTAATGTCTCTTTTTAATATAATCCAACACAAATCAAATGAGTAGATGAGAAACTGAGATGAACGAGTCTGAAAGGAGTAATGGAACTTAATTATGATAACTGCATGCTTTTGCGATTTCCCAAGACCTTTTGTAGCTTTTCGAAGAAGGGTAATTAATTGAAAATAGCTGCGATAGGAGAAGTCTTTAGAGCCACCCTCTTAAATTTTTAAAATAATAAAGATAACATTACACTTTGACCCCTAAAAATAATAAAAATTTGATTTACTCCTTTAAAAATTATAAAGATAATAGACAATTAAATTTCAGCCCCCCTTAAATTTTTTTCCTCGCTTTGTCGCTGCTTGTAGCTATGATAAACTTGATGACGACTTAATCATTCTGGGCGTAATGATCACCGTAGGTTACTGGCTTGATTTTAATGCTTCTAAATCTTGGGTTAGAGCATTGCTTGAAAAATGTAAGTTTTCTCAAGCTGTGAAACTTTTAACTGGGATGAGGATCATGTTACACAATGTTAGCAAATATAGCTCTCTTTTATTCGCTTTCTTTCTCCGCTCCGCTGCTAATGCATGAGCCATCGAGTTTGCTTCACGAGAGGAGAATGTGAAATTGCATTTCTGAAATCCTTGTGCCAGATTTTCGATATCCCATGTAAGCGCTTTGAGTTTTGAATAGTCTTCTCCATGTTGTTGAATGTTCCTGCTTATGGTCTTGGAGTCATTTTCCTTTACAATTTTGGTGAAGCTCAAGTCCCTTGCAAATTGTTGGCCATGTAAAACTACCACTGCCTCTGCTACCCTCGTTGATGTAGCCAAGGTTTGTACTCTATAACCTGATCCCATAAGTTCTCTATTACTGTTTCTGACAATGAAACTTGAAACTGCCTTTGCATGTCTCTTTGAGAATCCAACATCCACATTGACCTTGACCTAGTCACGAAATAAAGGCTCCCATATGATCTGGGCACAGTGGCTAGGGTGTTTAAGCACATATTGTATTCCCCTGAAGTCTCTTCCAAAACCCCTAATAAAGGTAGTCACCTCTTGTACACTCTGCATTTTCTGTTCATGTGCTAACCTGTTGCATTTTACCCTCTCTACTGAAAAGATGTGCAAATTAGTCAGTACATATTATATCAAAGAGCAAATTATCAAATTGACCCCTAAAAGGATTAAAGATTCTAGGGTGTATTTTTAAAAAAAAATTTCTTTCACGCATTTTTTAATTTTCTTCTTTTTTTTTTCTAATATCCTAAATTAAAAGATATAATTTGAAATTTTATTTGCCGATTTTGAATCTTTCCAACTTTAGGTTCAAAGTTGTATTTGAATAATTTTAATTAATATTTTTTAAAATGTTTAGATTGCTTCAAATTTAAGTTATTTTAAAATTGGTTCAAGTTTTATATAATATTTTATTTTATATAATATATATATATATATATATATATATATAAATATTTGCATTTGATTTGAATTTCTAGAAATAGGTTTTTTTTGACCTCTCTAAAACTTTGAATATACCAAAAAGATCATTAAAAATATACAAAAATGGAAAAAATATTATTAAATCACATAGGGAAATACAAAACTTTTTCAAATCTTGAACTTTAACTACATTTGGTTAATTTGGATTAAATGTATCAAATAAAATCAGGGATGATAAAATCTAACTCATTAAATGAATTTTAAATTTACAAAGATTAATTTGTCTTTTCCAAGAAGTAAAAAACCTCAATTTATAGAGATTAATGTCTCTTTTTTAATATAATCCAATACAAATCAAATGAGTAGATGAGAAATTGAGATGAATGAGTTTGAAAGGAGTAATGGAACGCAATTATGATGACTGCATGCTTTTGAGGTTTCCCAAGATCTGTTGTTGCTTTTCCAGAGAAGGGTAATTAATTGAAATAGCTGCAATAGGAAAAGTCTTTAGAGGTATCCTCTTTTATCCATCTGGATCCATACTTGGGCTACCAAATTCAAATACCTAGTAATAAACCCACCTTGCCCATGACTTTCTAGATTGTTGCTTCCCAAATCCAATCAATATGAATAATCCACCCAGCCCACGCCTACTTGATTGCTGCATCTCAAAGCCAAAGAAATTGTTTTTAAGCCCTTTACATCCTCCATGTATGCCCTGATCTCATGCCTCTTCCACGTCCAAACTCTTGACGTACAGCACCTAGACATAAGCCATTTTTTCATATTCAAATTCTTTTTCTTCTTCATAAGATTCAAAATTTTATTATTTTCCTTTTCTTTTCTTTTTACACAAATCCATGAAGACACGAATCTCAAGCTACGAATTTCTCTGTAATTCTTTTTTGTTTGTTTGTTTCCTTTCAGTTACACACGCATGAACCCCCACCCCTACTTCCTTTCTTTTTTCGGGTACACAATTTCTACTCCTTCCTTCACTTGTTGACTCGATAGTATGTATTTTTTTCTTTTCCCATTAGTATCCTCCTTTTTTATTCTTTCTCAGAAATTATTGTTTATATTAGAGTTCGGTTTACAATCAAATTCATCATTCTCCATTAAAACCTCAAAGCTTGCAATGGCTAAATATTTTCCTTCAAGTTACCCCTTCGTTTTCCTCTATAGTTTAACCCACGATCTAACAAGATTGTTTCTCGATTTCTCAGTTCTGAAAGTAGCTCCGAGGAACAGTGTTCCAACTCAAGGGGTATGGGCCAAACGCTCACCTCACCTTATGATAATGTGAAAGCTTGGATAGATAGCAAGTACAACCAATTGCGTCACGACGAAGAGCTTTTCAACGTAAGGGTTAGGATGTCTTGTAGCCAGAGGCAGATTTAAGGGGGTTAGTAGGGGCCTTGGCCCCTTCTAAAATTAATTTTTTATCTTTTTTTCACTTTAATTTTTTTAAAATAGGATTAAAGATTCTAGTGTGTTTTTTAGAATATTTTTCTTTCATAGTTAATTTTCTTCTATTATTTTCTGATATCTTAAATTAAAAGATATAATTTTAAATTTTATTTGTCGATTTTGAATCTTTCCAAATTTAGGTTCAAGGTTGTATTTGAATAATTTTAATTAATAATTTTTTTAAATGTTTAGATTGCTTCAAATTTAAGTTATTTTAAATTTTGTTCTAGTTTTATACAATATTTTATTTTATATAATATATATATATATTTGCATTTGATTTGAATTCCGAGAAGTAGGGTTTTTGACCTCTCTCCAACTTTGAATATAACAAAAAGATCATTAAAAATATACGAAAAAGTGCACAGAAGAAGACACGTTTGTTGGTTGATCAAGAACCTCAATGGATAAACATTGCTCCTAAGTTAGTTGTTGAAATTCAGTGCTATCATGAGTAGTATTTGCTTCTATGTCTTGCATTTTGACTTGACAATTTGCCTTACTATGGCCTGACTTCCTACATTGATCACACATCACTTTAAACTCGACAATGTCATTTGTGGTGTCCAAGTTTTTCGCACCTGAAACAAGCTGTGGAAGATCTCTTTGACTGCTCCTCAAATCTAAACTATTTTTTATCACCTGTTAATAGCTTCGAGTAGGAATTCTTTCTCTTTTTATCTTTGACATATACCACATCCTCTGATTTGGGAGAAAGCGTATTGTTTCTAGTCATTTGCTTTAGCAAAGCTTCCTTATTGTAAAGTAGATTTTCTAATTCAATAATGAAAGGTTGATTCGCCCATCCTTGTATGGAAGAAACAAAGGGCATAAGATCTTTTCGCAGTCTACGAATAAGATAGTGATGCAAACACACATCAGTCAGTAGCTCCTCCGTATCTAGTTATGCAATTTTAGAACACAAAATTTTTTAGTTTCAAGAAATATTCTTCAACAAAAAAATTACCTTAAGTTACCATCACTAGTTCATTCTGAAGATATTGTAATCGAGTTGTATTCCTTTTAGTAAAAAACTTCTGAAGAGTCTCTCACACTTGCTTTGGTGACTTTAGATCACAAACATGTTCAATGCATTCTACGCTTATCGATGTCCACAAAAACAAACATAGCTTTTCCACACTTGACCTTCCATTTTCATTGTAACTCCACGTTCTAAGGAGTCTCACCTAGGATTGATGTTTCATCACCTTCAATAAGATCCCACAAATCTTGCCGTTGTAGAAAAGCTTCCACGGATAGCTTCCAGTAATTATAATTATTACCAACAATCTTGTCTACAACAGTTCCAGAAGAAGCACTTCCACCATTCATCTTGGTTGAGTAATAATATCAAACACTTCATAATAATAAAAAATGCTGATGTAACAGTCCGATTTTTAGTGTTGTCGAAACAGTGATTTCGGGATCACAACTCTGACGACTCAAGTTATAAATTTATTTATTTATTTAAATATTTACGGTGTCATTAGCATCGTATTAAATTTTGGTTGAGGAATTTTAACGTTTAGATAGTTAATTGAATAGAAAGGATTAAATCATAAAATGTACAAAAGTTGAGTTGATTAACTAGATGGACAAAATGAATGAATTAACAAAAATTATGTTAGTGAGTGATTTATCATAAGATGAATTGAAATAAAATAAGATTAATTAAGGCTAAACAAGTAGTTAATTAAGTTAATCAAGAAAGTCTTAAAATTTACCATTTTACCATTAAGTATAAAAGTGAAAAATTAAGAAGAAAAGATGATATTCTCATCTTTTTCACCTTCTTCCATGGTAAGAACAAGGGAGCTAGGGTTTTGTGTTCTAATCTTTGAGCCTTAATTTGGGTAAGCAAAATGATGCTCGTTTTTAGTAATTTTTATGTTTTCAAGTCCGTATTAGCTTAATCTAGTTAACCTAAGGAATAATTTGTGAATCTATCAAGTGTTGTGAAACTTGCCATTGTTGAAAATGCTTGTTCTTGAAAACTTGTGATGAATTTGTGTGTTTGATGTTTGGATTGAATATTTTTGTAAAGTGATTCTTAATGAAATTAGGGTTTAAGGACTAAAATGTGAAAACGATGAAAATGCATGTATTGTTGTAAAAATGATTGTGTAAGGGTTGGGTAAACACCCTAGAGAATTCGACTAAGGTTGGTTGTGTAAGAGAAAGGTCATTTTACATGTTTTGTGTTGAAAGGACTGGATTGAATACAAGGAAAATATTAGGGGTAAATCTTAATTTTTCCAAAAAAAAAAAATTGTGTTAAATGAATTGATTATGTGATTTAATGTGAAATTTTGGATGATTTATTTATTAGATTACGATCGAGCCACGGATCACGAAATGGGGAAATTAACAAATTAGTCCTTGGTGCCTATCCACAACTGCAATTCAGTCTGGTAAGTTTGTAATGTAAATTTGTATGCAAATATTACTTGTATGTATTTTGTCCTTGTTAAACAAATGAAAGTATCGTAAATGAAGAGAACGAAAGAAAGGGATCGACAAAGATAGAAGGCTTTAAGCCGATGAAATGAAACCGACGCGATGGTTGAGGTACCGCATATGTTGCGAGTCCTTTATAGCTTGTGTAAGTAGCATCATGAGTTAGAAAAGAGATATGAATCCTAAAATGGATTATAGGCCCTGTGATGGCTGGGATTTATGCATAAGTGCATATTCTCGACAGCTCATGTGAGCAGCATCGTCAGGTGATAGTTATACAGACAAATACCGTACCGATGGCTAGGGTACCGCATATGTTACGAGTCATGGATAGCTCGTGTGAGCAGCATCGAGTACTGGTAACAGAAAATTTATAGACAAGAAAGTTGAAATGCTAAATATGGCTTGAGGAAGCAAAAGATCATCCTGGTTCGGTCGAGTTATAACTGTTTTATGCATATGATTGATAACTCTTTAGACTCTTCGAACTTACTAAGCTATGAAGCTTACCGAAGATGTTATTGTTGTTTTGTAGTTTATTTTGCTGCTTGAGGATCGAATCATCTCAAAGAAGTCGCACTATCGCGGAGCGAATTTGGTAGTTTTTCATCACTTGGTTATATGGCATGTACTAGGGTGAAGTTGTCTTTTGTACTACTTGTGTGGGATTATTAAGTTCCTTGTTGTGAATTTTTGTTAAATGTTAAACATAATCTTATATGCTAGTTCAATTTGAATTATATACTTTATAAAATGTATGAAATGACTTGAAAACTAAGAACAATGTATTGACATATTGTATTTTGAAGTTATGAAATGATGAATGGTTGATAAACTTGAGTTAGGCATGATTTAATAAATTCTGCATACTTGTTTTAATAGAACTCATGCATGTATCGGTAGAAGTACAGGGTAGGAGAGAGGTTGTTCACTGACTTGAGTTGTATCGGTAGTTTCATAACAGGTATCGCTAGTTCTGTTCATAGGAGTATCGATAGCCTATGTACTTGTATTGGTAGAAGTTACAAGGTAGGACTTCTTAGCTCTCTGGAGTTTTAAGTATCGGTAAAAGCATGACTTGTTTCGGTAGAAGTCTCACTTGTATCAGTAGAGCTATCTTAGGTATCAGTAGAAGTCTCCAAAAATCATGGAAATGACATTTTTACCCTTATTGAGTTGTGATTGTAATTAATTGACGACTTATGTTTTGTTTGGTGTATTATCTTATAAAAATAAGATTAAATGAAATGGTATTAAAAAATGAACAGTGTTAGATGATAGAAAAGACATCGAAACCCTAACCGATAATGGTTTCGAGTTTGGGTGTTACAGATGGTATCAGTTCACCAAATACAAAAAAGGTGTAAATAAAAATAAAGCTGAATATTACTCAATCAAGATAACACAAAGAAACAGAAATTAAAGTGCTATACTTTTAGCTCAGTGTAAGAAATCTCTTTATACTCAAAATCTTCTTAAAATAACTCAATTACTTTGACTACATGATATGAGCTCGTAATCAGTTTAGAATTACAAGTCACTTGATTGCCCGACCGTTTCTAAATAGGAACTTGAAAACTAAAGAAATATAATAGGAATCTTGAATCAACGACTTGTACAAGAAAAGAACTAGTGTTATTGGAACGAGACCTACTTTCTATATGACAAATAATCAAAAACAAGAATAGAATCGAACAGTTCTCGACCTGTTGTTTATGAAAGAAACAAGAACCGAAAGTATAGAAAAGAAAGAAGAATGCCACAAAGCAATAAGCCTTGATAAGTTCAGTTTGTTTGTTCTAAAGAACTCAAGAGAGAATTTCTCACAAATTATATTCATTCTTCTTTTCTTTCCTTTTCAATTTCCTCACTAGTTTTTAACTTCATTTGATCTTCAACAATTTGTTTGGGAGTTAAAGAAACTAGTGTAATAGATTTTCCTCGAAATATTAAAGAAAAATGATTAGATTGTCCATCGTACTTGGCTCGATGATCAAATTACCAAGGTTGACCCAAAATAATGTGGCTATCTTGTATGGGAGCAACGTCACACCAAACTTCATCAAGGTACTTTCCAATAAAGAATGGAACCAACACTTGTTTGGTTACCTTTACTTTTTTACACTTGTTGCACCATTGAAGATTGTAGGGTTGTGGATGTTCCAACATGAGTAGGTTCATCTTCTCAACCACGTAAGGGCTCGCAATGTTAGCACATATTCCGCCATCGATGATAAGACTACATACTTTTTCGTAGACTTGACAGCGTGTTTGAAATGACTTTTCTCGTTGAATGTTTGTAGCCTTTCTTCTAACTAGATTTTCTTCAGACATCATTTCAGCAAAGGATTAGAAAACACAAGAATAAATGTAACAAAAGATATATACCTCACCAAATACAAATCCTCACGAATCACTCGAAAAAATTTTCACTCCACTCGTGTTTCACTCCACAATTCTTTGGCTTTTTCTCTCTCAAATGCTCTTACCAAACTCATGTCTTTTTCCACTCGTAATTTCCTCTCGTAGGCTCTTAAAAGAACTAAAAGAACTCTTTCAATCCTTTCGAAAGTTGGTAGCTTGGAAATTTTGCCTTATTGTTTTCACAAGTGCTTGCAACAAGAACAAATGTTAGAAAGCTCACAGAAATGAAGGAAGTTACTCGAAATTGCTCAGAATGATTTCAGTAGAAGACAAGAACAGAAATTGATTTTTCAATACTCGAATTTTTTTCTTCTTTTCAATCTTTTTTTTCTTTTTTTAATTCAAATTTTTTTCTTCTTCTTTTTCAAACTTCAAATTTTCTTTGATTTTTTTCAATATTTCGATTTTTTTCTTTTTTTTTTCACTTTTTTTAAACACGAAATAACAATAAAGATAGAATCAAACCGAATTTCAAGATAGAATCAAACCGAATTTCAAGATTCTCAAGCTTTGATACCAAATGATGTGAGCTCCCGATACTTTGAGTGTTCGAAAAATAGCTTGTTGGAAGAATCGTCTTGAAATGGTTCACAAGGTAGAAACCTTAATTCTAAGCACTTGAATTCTCTAAGGAACCGTAGCTATATTAAAACTAAGACCCGCTTAAACTTGACCATATACTCAAATCTTGGTGTATCGAAGTCGCCACACCCAGGATGGTAAACAGAGTGATAAGACAAATTTGAATGACACAAACTTTGAAGAAAGTTTGATAACTTCGAATAGTTCAACGAAGAACCAAGAGAGAAATATTCTCACAAATGATTTAAATTCAAGGAATTTTTTTTTAACATGGTGATTTAGGACGAAATTTATAAGCCTGAATTGACCTTTCAAGTTCCAATATGACCCTTCAAATTCGGTCATTTAACTAACTTAAAAACAGACCATTAAATTTGATTTAACTCATTACAGCTAGCCCAAAAGTCATGTCTCTTCACTTGTCTTTGAGTAGATGAGAGGTCATGTCTTTTCATAGTCCATTGTTAGCTTAAAAGTCATCTTCTTTATGAAAGCTTAATGGTCCTTAAAGGTGTTGTTTGTAGTCCCTTCATCTTCCATAACCGGTTGTCTTTATAGCTTGTGATGCCATGAATTGGCCTTTAAGTGCTTGAAACCAATCTGATTTGAAGAGTCACTCTTGGTTCATTTGAATAGTCACAATGCATCAATATTGAAAGCTGATTCTTGAATGAATTTTGTGCATTTATTCACCTTCAAAATCCACCAAAAAGGTCCTCTTCTTGTACAGACAAATTAAGTGACCAAATTCAAACATTTTCATGCCAAAACTGAACAGCCTTTGTATGTGAACACCCCTAGATCTTCTTATTAGCCTTAAGTCATTCCTAAAACATATTAAACATGCATTAAGACAATTTGAACATGCCAATAAGCTAAAATGAATTGAACAGTCACCTAGACAATAATAAATGAATATTTAAACATTTGCAACCTGTTCAAATTCTTATTTAACTTAAAACACCCTAGTTATAATAAAAATAAACACACTAACTCATGTTTAAACACACAAGATGTTTTAATGAATGGTTTAAAGTTGCAAACTAAATGAACTAATGGATTACTAAATGCATGACTTGATTTAATGATGCAAACTTTAACTAACATGGGAGTTACATAATGTATGATAGGATTTATGATGCATATTTAACTAACATGTAAGTTACTTAATGCATGTCATTATTTATGATGCAAACTTAACTAATCATGAGAGGTAAAGGATGTCATTACATAATGCACGACTTTATTAAATGCAGATCACATAATGCATGTCATATTTAAAAGATGTAGATTAATAATGCATGACATAATTAAATCACAATCTTAATAAACATAGGAGATGCTTTTATGAATGACTTAATTAAATGCAAAACACTTAATGCAAGACATAATTAAAGATGCAAACACTTACTAAACTAAAATAAAACTTAAATAAAATTAAAAAGTCCTTAAAAACATTAGCCCAATAATCAATCAGGCCTGTGAGATGTTTCATTTTGCACTTGGGCCCCTCGTGTTTAGGCCAATCTCGATATCTTCTAATTGCATCATAACATGATGTGGCCGTGCTCACATCATGCCCTCCCTCTTGAAAATGATTTGTCCTCAAATCGGGCCATTTGCTTGCAAAAAATCTTTTACAGTCACAACCCCTTTTGGTCATGAACTTGACAAAATCATTTCCAATAACCTAAAAATCAAACACAGTTTGAAAAGAAAGAAAGTTAATTGCAAACCCTCCCTCTTTAGAACGGTTCATTTTCAAGTTGTCACTACACATGAGCGAAACAAATCAGTGACATTAAGAATACACACAAAATATTTTTCCAAAATCCTTTTCAGAGTCTGAAGGTGTAAACCATCGCCGGGATCAAAGACATAAGTTTGTCTTACCTTTTCAAAATGAATCAAAAATTTCATTGTTGGTAACATGGAAGAATCGTAAAGCATTTAAATTTATTCACATAGTCATGCAAAACAAAATTTTGATGCTCGAATTCCTTCAATAATATAGAACAACAATCTCCGGGATTGAAAACAAAATTTTGATAATTTATCTCCAAATGAATCACATGCTTTCCTTTCAAAAATAAATCACACAAAAATAATGTACAAAATTCATACATATGGAAATTTACGTAAAAAAATCTCTCAATCTTTCTTTGAGCAAACATGTACTTACATGAAAATTTCCCACAAGAATTTGAAGAATTCACATAACCATCATAATGAAACAAATTAAGCATTTTATGTGAAAACTCTTTATCGTTCAAAACAATCAGATTTTGCAAACATTTAGTTGGACCAAAGACGTCAATGATTTTATCAACTTGCGATTCAAAATTACTTGGACCAACTCGATACATTTCATGAGAAAAATGATTTAAATCATTACTTATGTCAAGATCAGCAACATCTTTCAATGAATAACAACAAAATAGATTATTGTAAAGAGTTTTGAGAAAAAAAATATCGACAAATTTATCAATGAAATGTAAAGAATATCGTGGTTTATCCTCAAAGAATTTATTACCTTGCTCACCTTCCGACACTTGATCTTGGAGATTAATTTCATTTTCATTCTTACCTTTCTCGATCAATCGAAATCATCTCCCATCGGGAAGGTATTGAATTTGGAACTTGTCAATTGGATCTTTAGAGACATGAAAAGAAGAGAAAACAAGAAGCAAATTTGTATATTGGTTAGTTAAAACATCCCTCACATTTGTTTGAACAAGTTCTTTGCTTTCACTCTCTTCTTTTTCACATTCTTTCTCAACCTCACTTTCTTTTTCCATAAGGATACGCTCATCACCCACTCTTTCTTTTCTTTCTTCATTCTCAATTTCTTTTTCAATTTCGATCACTTTTCTCACACTCTCTTTTATTTTTGGAATTTCACTCTCATTCTTTTTTTTCAATTTATTTTTCTTTTCTTTCACAATTTTTTTTCACTATCTCTTTCATCTTCTTCTCTTTTTGCAACAGAATTTTTTTCGAAGTTTTTTTCAATTCGGGAAAGAAAAATAAAACGATACTTGTAAAGAATTATAGCTCTGATACCAAATGATATGAGTTCTCGATACTTTAAGTGTTCGAAAAATAGCTTATTGGAAGAATCGTCTTGAAATGGTTCACAAGGTAAAAACCTTAATTCAAAGCACTTGAATTCTCTAAGGAACCGTCGCTATATTAAAACTACGACTCGCTTAAACTTGACCATATACTCGAATCTTGGTGCATTGAAGTCGCTATACCCAGGGATGATAAATAGAGTGATAATACAAATTTTGAATGCCACAAACTTTGAAGAAAGTTTGATAACTTCGAATAGTTCAACGAAGAACCAAGAGAGAAATATTCTCACAAATGATTTAAATTCAAGGAAAATGGTGCAAACTTTAACTAACATGGGAGTTACATAATGCATGATAGGATTTATGATGCATATTTAACTAACATGTAAGTTACTTAATGCATGTAATTATTTATGATGCAAACTTAACTAATCATGAGAGTTAATGGATGTCATTACATAATGCACGACTTTATTAAATGCAGATCACATAATGCATGTCATATTTAAAAGATGTAGATTAATAATACATGACATAATTAAATCACAATCTTAATAAACATAGGAGATGCTTTTATGAATGACTTAATTAAATGCAAAACACTTAATGCAAGACATAATTAAAGATGCAAACACTTATTAAACTAAAATAAAACTTAAATAAAATTAAAAAATCCTTAAAAACATTAGTCCAATAATCAATCAGGCCTGTGAGATGTTTCATTTTGCACTTGGGCCCCTCGCGTTTAGGCCAATCTCGATATCTTCTAATTGCATCATAACATGATGTGACCGTGCTCACATCACTACAAGAAACTAACGTGTTCCTATTTTATTTGCACAAATAAAGGACCAAATAAGCTAACTGACTCCTAGTAAAAATGAATAACTTGACCAATTCATAACTAGCAGAAAGTTCTAACACCATGGAGGAAGATAGAAAAGCTCTCTTTCTTTCCTTTTGGCATTTTCCATTAAATTCCACCAAAACAATAAAATCCATGATCCAAACCTTGATTTTTGAAGAGATCACTTGGAAATTTACTTTCTAAATACATTTTCTCCATCAACTTCACCAAATTTAGCTTGAGATTTATTGGATTCTTGAGAGAGAAAATAATGCTGAAGAGAGAAAGCTTCAGCAATATAAGAATGATATTTTTTTTCGACTCTCTTAACATGATATTTGAGTTTTATGATTATGAGAAAACTTAGAAAGAGTTTATATTAAGAGTTTGGCTTTATTCATTATTTGACCCTTCAACTATACTCAATTTCTCATATTGGTACTTAAACATTTTGTCCCCTTCACACATGAACTATAGTTTCATTACAATTTTTGGCTCCTATTGTTAACAATGTTAAACAAAACAACGACTATTCGAAACACACCACATGTCCTCAGTTTATCGCTAATGTGGCTATTGATTAATGACATGGACATTGATCGAGCATTGACTGCATTAATCGATATTGACTAGACGTAGACCCGATTGACCATCGCAAAAAATTTAAAATATTAAAAATGGTAAAAAAAAATTAAAATATAAAAATTGCAAAATAATATTTAAAATTAATAAAAAATTATATATTTTTTCAATAACTGATAAATACTAAAAATATTAAAAAATTTTAAAAATAATTAAAAATTAATTTCATCTTCGTAAACATGTTGCGAGACTTGTTTTCTTCTTCAGACTGATGAAGTGTGGGCAAGGGTGAAACCATAAATTTTTTTTAGGGGACCGAAATTAAATTGTAATTTTTACGATAGAAAAAGTGCAATTTCACCATTTCAATAGCCTATATTTTTATAATTTTAAAGGACTAAATCAAAATTTTAACAATTTTAGGAGGATCCAAATGCAATTTTACCTTTAATAATTTAAAATTTTAAAAATTTTAAAGGGCTTAAATAAAAAAATTTCTATTCTAGGGGCTTGAGTCTTTACCACGCCTAGATATGCCACTTAGTGAGGGTCACATTTCTATCAAGCAAATGCAAAACCAAAACCAACTTTGTAATCAAAGAGCAAACAAATTAACAATAATGGGATTGGCCCCAAAATCCAAAGCAACAAAACAATGGCATAATAAATAGCTCGTAAGCCAATGGACCGGCAAGAATTGTCTCTTATCGATGGGTTTGTGTTGCCATAAACAATACTACTTTTGAAGAGCTTTGGACACCATGACTCCGCTAGTAGCGTTTTGATAAGTCAACTAAATGCTAGAGATGTTGTTGCCAAGAAAGTTGATGCTGATATAATGTTATTGATTGTTGTCAATGATAACCTCTATCTGTAGCCTCGACCTACAAAAAATGAAAATCGTGAATATTTTTGTCGAATGTAATGAATGTTACTGCGATAGATAGGATAAGGTGCTAACCTGCAACATTCTTTCGACCCAATCTTTCCTGAAATGGTTTTCAAAGCCAATGACAATAGTTTCAGGGAATTTGAGGCATTTATAAAGAAGACAAACATGGTGAATAAACAAGCTCAATAAATCAGCTCGGACCAAAACTATATCCAAGTATTCCTTGCTCCAATCCATATTTTTTTTAATTATTTACAATTTTAAATAATGTTTTATAATTTTTAATAATTTTTTACAATTTTTATAATTTTAGTAACTTTAAATATTTTTTACAATTTTTATACGTTTTAAATATTTTAAATATTTTTATGCATTTTAATATTTTTACGATTTACAATTTTTTATTTTAATATTTTTAAAAATGTTAATAATTATTTACGAATATTAATATCTTCACAATTTGTAATAATTTTAAAAAATTTTGAAATAAATTTTTTTACAATTTTTAATATTTTTTATATTTTAATTTTTTACATTTTTAAATATTTTTTATGATTTTTAATATTTTTTAATTTTTTGGTCCGGTTAACGTCTAATCAAAGTGATCAACGTCTAGTCAATATTGATCGATACGATCAATGCTCGATCAACGTCCACATCATTGGTTAATGTTCACATCATCAATTAATGACAACATCAGTGGTCAACGAGGACACGTGGTGTGTTGTGCTCGGTTGATTTTTTTTTTAACACCATTTATGACAAAGGTCAAAAGGTGTAATAGAATTATAATTCAGGTATCAAAAAAGAGACAAAAAAATAGGTACCATATGTGAAAATGAGTATAATTCATATCCAAATAATGAGTAAAGCCTAATATTTCAATATATATTTCATGTATGGAAAATGTTGAAGGTTGAGAATAGAGCTTCCAAGCTTTTAGATGAGTATGGATTTAAGTTTAGGGAGACTTATTTATGTATTTTAGAGCAACCCTTGGATTTGTTTCCTTTCCCATTAATTAAGTGAATATGGAAAGTAGCAACTAATGATGTTGAATATGACTCATATTTCGGTCAAATTTGAGAAATAATCTTTCAGTGAAACTCAGTTTATTTGTTTCAATCAAACTCTAATTAGTCTAGATTATTTTATTATTATTTGACCTAAGAATTTAGCCTATAAATACTCTTTTACAACTTTAAAAAACACACCTATTAGAGATTAGAACTCTTAAAACTTTTGAAGAATTTTGTGTTTACGTTTTGAGGGTTCTTTATTTTTGCCTTTTTTGGGGTTTAGTTTTATCTTTTCATCTTTTATACTATTCATTATTTTGTCATTATAGTAAAATTATCTTTGTCTGTGATTTTTTTATCCTATTCGGAGGGGTTTTTCCACGTTAAATTTGTGTCTTTAACTTCTTAATTTTTTCGATATTTTTACTTATTCGTTGCTTAACCGAGTTGGTCCTCAACAAGTGGTATTAGAGCTAATTTGATTTTCACAAATCAGCCCGTTTAGAGATGACAACAACAAGATTTGACATTGAGAAATTCGATGGTGTCACAAATTTCCATATGTGGCAAGTTCAGATGAGGCAATTCTAATTCAGACTGGCTTGAAAAAGGTCATTCCTAAGAAAAAGCTTGAGAATCTAGATTAGTTAGAATGAGAAGAGCTTGATGAAAAGGCCTTGTTTGCAATCCGGTTGTGCCTCACAAATAGGGTATTGTAGGAGGTATTGATGAAGAAGACCTCGTTCGCCTTGTGAAAAAAGTTAGAAACTCTTTATGCGACTAAGTCTCTGGCTAACTATTTAGTGTTGAAACAACGTCTATTTACGTTTCATATGAACGAAGGTGAACTTCTTAGAGATCACATCAGTCAATTCATTACTCTTTTAAATTATTTAAATAATGTTGTGGTTTAGATTAACGATAAGGATCAAACTATGCTATTATTGTGCTCTTTACCCGCTTCATACAAGTCTTTTAGGGAAACCATGATTTATAGAAGAGATAATCTCTCATTCGAGGATGAGGGTTATTGGTTGAGTAAAGACAAACTCAACAATGAGTTTAGTTCAGATAGTAAAGCAAATAAGCAAGTTTCCGCTTTGGTAGCATCAAATAAACGAGACAAAAAGTGTCACTATTAGGTCACGTCAAAGCGTATTGTTACAAACTGCGAAATAAAAAGGCTACAAAGAGTAACGAGAAAGATGTAGTTAGTGCTAATTTGGCCTACGAAAGCGGTGATGATTTCTTTTTAGTGTCAATGAGCGAAAGCTCTGAGCTTACATTCGAGTGGATCCTAGATTTTGGATGTTTCTTTCACATGTGTTCCAATAGAGAATGCTTCTCCACATCCAGTTCGATTGAAGGTGGAGTTGTGCACATGGGAAATGATTCATCCAGTAAGGTAACCGGTATTGGTACTGTTAAAATTAAGATGCATGATGGGACGATTATGACACTCTCAGATGTCAAGTATGTACTTGATTTCTGAAAGAATCTCATTTTATTGAGTATTTTAGACTCGAAAGGTTGTAGGATCAACATCGAGTCTAGCGACATTAAGTTGTCTCGTGAGACTCTCATTTTGTTAAAAGGTAAAAGGACTGACAATCTTTATATTATGGAAGGTTCTACAATGACTGGTTAAATTGAACGTTTATCGTCCACTACGGAGTTGAAGTCAACTTGTTTGGAGCGGAGGTAACTTGTTCATAAAAGGGAAAAAGGCATGACCATTTTGTTGAAGAGAGGTTCTCTTTTGGATGCAAGTTTTAAAAAGTTAGGGACTGTGTTTGTGAAAATCAAATTCGGTTTAGTTTTGATTTGGTAGTGCACAAGTCGAAGGCTGGAAGTCTTCTAGCTTCTAAGAACAGATTCGGCTCAGTTAATTCCCTGCATAATTCAAGATGGGCTCGTGGCGAACTTTGGCAAAGATGGCATTGTGGAAATACGAGTTAAGGTGGAGATTTGTTGAGTATGACTCATATTTCAATCAAATTTGAGAAATAATCTTTCAGTTAAACTCTGTTTATTTGTTTCAATCAAACTCTAATTAGTCTAGATTATTTTATTATTATTTGACCTAGGAATTTAGCCTATAAATAGATTGTTTTACAACATTAGAAAACACACCCATTAGAGCTTATAACTCTTACCACTTTCGGAGAATTTTGTGTTTATGTTTTGAAGGTTCTATGTTTTTGAGTTTTAGTTTTATCTCCATCTTTTATACTCTTCGTTATTTTGCTATTATAGTAAAATTATCTTTGCCCGTGATTTTTTATCCTCTTGAGAGTGGTTTTTCCACGTTAAATTTGTGTGTTTAACTTCTCAATTTCTTCTATTATTTTTTACTTATTTGTTACTTAATCGGGTTGATCTCCAATAAGTGAACTAAATAGTTAAATAAATTATGTGTTGAATATGTGAAAAATATGATTTTATATATTGTGAAAAATAGGTTAGCAAGAGAAATAGAAACCCTAATGACTTCGGCGTAAATTGCACGGAAAAAAATTGAGATTGGTAATGTATCTTGAGAAAAATAAATTGTAACACCCCAAAAATTAAGGGGTTAGATGAAATGAATAATCAAATAATTGAATAGATTTGATTGTTAAGTTTTGGTAGAATAATGGATAATGTGCATGTGCTTAATGAATTATTGTTATATATGCTAAGAAATGGCTTGAAAATTTACATGGATAAGTCTTGTTTGGATAATTCCATAATTTTCCATAATAAATTACCTTTTCTTTTATGATTTACAAGAAGAAAGCAAAATCATAACAACAAGGCGATTAGAATCCAAGACACATCTGAGATGATGGACATCTAACTATCAAGCCAACACATTAGATTCATCATTTTTATTTCGAAAGCTCAAATTAAATGTTAAAAACTAAATACTTTTTTTTTTTAAAATGCAAAATAAGTTTTTTTTCTAACGCTTTATTTTTTTAATTTGCCGAGAAAATTAAACATAAAAGTTAAACTAAAAGTTTCTCCCATCTCAATATCTCCAAACAAAAAAGACATAATCTTCAAACATAGATTTCAATATCTCAATATATAATCACATCAAAATAAAAATATCAAAATAAAGGGAAGACTCATCTCAAGACATGGAACTCTTTGTTTCGAGACATGACGTTGAATTTTGATAATAAAAGTTTAGATTCAAATTTTAATCATGTTGTGCAATTTCTAAACGTATATAGTATGTTTAAAGTGCATTCAAATTTAATTACTTGAATGCATAATTTATCTTTGTTTTAATTTGCACCCTATTTCTATTTTACAAAACATGAGTCCAAGTTCTTTTTGCCAGTCGAATTGTTTCTAAGCCCAAGCCCGTTGCATATTCATCTTTCAATTGGTAGCTAAGGTTTCTAAACCCTAGCCACCGCCACCAGCTCACCACTACCACAGAAGCCCCCAGCCACCATCACAAAAGGAATAAATCTCAAAATTATACATAAATTTTAATTTAGTATACAATTGCATATATGGACTCTAATTTAGTGTAATTATACAAGAAAAACTTTAATTCAAATGCATACTTCAAACTTTAATTTTGATTTAATCATACACATTTAAATATATAATTCTATCAAATTATTTTTATATTTGATAAATATAATTATTTATGTATGCAATATATAAACATAAATGATGTTATATGAATAATTGTGTTAATAATCTACAAGAATTGGATCAAATCAAAATTTTATGTATACAATTGCACATTAAAGTATAGCTCATGTATAGTTTTGATGTTTATCTGAATGAAACATAAATGATTTCTTTAAATTTTATAGTCTCATGGAAGGAGAAATTTCTCATCAGCCCTTCCCGTTTCTCAAACTTGCAAAAGAGGATCGCTTCAGGTTACAATTGCAACATTAGTCCTTACTGTTTTTTTTATTTCTTTTTAATATTGAAAATTTGATGAAGAATTTGCCTATTGAGTTCCTTTGCTTCTCACATATTTTCAAAATTAAATTTCAATATTTTAATTTTCATTTAATACTTTTTTTGTTCCTTATTTTTTATAATTTCTTTTATTTTTGATATTTTCATTTTAAAATTTTCTCACTATTTTCTTCTTTCCTTGTTTGTATTTTCTATTTTGTATTTTTTTTATTATGTGTTTTAAGTTTTTTAAATAATTAATTGTTCCATTCTATTATAGTAGTTTGCCTTTTATATTGCAATTTGATTTGATTTATACATTATTTTAGGTTCAAATTAATTTTTTATTTTTAATTTAGTTTTTCTTATAGGTCCTTTGGCTATTAGAATTTACGTTTAAATTTTTAGTTTTAATTAGATCATTCTTAGAGCTGTTAATAGTTTGATCTTAAGTCTAAATTTTAAATTCTATTAGATTTTGATTTGAAATTTGATTAATTTAGGTTTAAATTTAGATTTGATAAATTTTAGTAGATTTAAATTAGGTTTTTATTCTTCTAATTAGATTTAGAATTAAATTCGAATTAAATTTTAAATTTAGATTTCAAATTTTATTAAAATAAGAGCTTAAGTATTATTAGATTTAGATTTTAAATTTCTTTAAATTTAGTTTTTAAATTTAGATTTGTTCAGATTTAAATTAGATTTTTCTTCTGTGTTGGATTAGATTTAGATCCAAATTAGAAGTAGATTTTAAGTTTTATTAGGGGGTAGTTTACAAATATAATATAAAAAAATAATTACTAAAATAATACCCCCAACCCATTAATTACTAAAATGATATGTTTAGTTAGGTGGAGAGTTATCAAATGGCGGCACTCTAGGGTTTTTCTGACACGATTTTTTTTATTTTTTTATTATATTTATATATTTAAAAATAAAAATATATATTTTTTATTGGTGGAGGGTTATCAGGTGGCGGCACCAAGGGGAAAATTTGTACACGAGAAAAATACGAAAAAAATACCTGATACCTTAATGGAGGAACACTAAATAGCGGCACCCATTGAGGGTTTTAAAGTGGCGGCACTTAGGGGCAATTTGCCACTTGTCATCACCCTTTTGTGCCGTGTGTGTGTGTGTGTAGGGTATTATATTGGTAATATTTATTTTTTTATATTATATTTGTAAAAAAACCCTATTTGGGATGCAAAAATAAATAAGGGTGGTTGGGGGTTTATGTTAGGTTTATATTTTATTATAAAATAGGAAGGGGGGAGCAAACAAACGGGCAGAACAAGAAAGAAAGAATGAATGAAGGAAGGAAGAAAGAAGGAGATGAAAGAAAGTAGAAGGAGAGACAGGTAGTGTGTTTATTTTTAAATTTATTTTAGTATAATATATTTTTAAATTCGTATTTTATTTATTGAAATTTATTTATTTTTAATAGATTTATTGTAGATGGATAATCAATTTTTTGTATGCATTTATTTCGATGGAGTAATTTTGAGAACATTGGTTTGATGTATATTTGATTGTCGGCAACAAATAGGAATGAGATTTTGTCGAAATGTCTCGGTTGATTATATGAAAGCAAGGATTAGAGCAAAAATTTTTAGACGTTGTGGGAAAAGGATCTCGAAACTTTCTACAAGTTTCCAGTTTTGACAGATCCCATCAAATTCACCGAGATGAAACTTGTAGACGATGAAGACGTGGAGACAATGATCGCTCTTTATTGTTCGAATCAAGGTGACCCAAATGCACCGGTTCAATTGTTTGCCGAGTTAGTTGATGTGGAACTTGTAGAAAATGAAAATCCAACTCCAGTAGAAAATGAAGATCTAACTACGTGTATGGTGGTTCCAGTATCGTACATTGAAAGTCAATCAATCGTATGCGGGATAGACATCGATCTTAATGCTACTGCACCCGAGAATGATGTAGATGAAGATGTTGGATATGATAGTAGTATTCATTCTGATAATGATGTCAATATTGATAGTGATCCGGATGTGGATGAGGTCCCGGATGATATTGACAATGAAAGGGCGAATGACGATGAAAATCCAGTCGAAAATCTAGTTACACATATTGTGATGCACAATAATCCTCCTGGGGCACACATGTCGCTTATAGACCCCGATGTGACACATGCCGAGTTCGCGGAGTACCCTGATATACTACCTGCTCATTGATTGGCCGTAGCAGCAGATCATGAAGAGTTGTTTGTGGGCCAAAAATTTGAATCCAAGGAAGAGTGCATGTTTGCCATTAAGCGATATAGCATGAATGTGTCGATAGACTACAAAGTCGTAGTGTCTAAACTGACATTGTATATCGAGGAGTGCTAAAAGTCGACGGAAGGTTGCAAGTGGCGGGTGCAAGCTGTATTTATCTAGAAGTCGCAGATGTGGGAGATAAGAAAAATTAATGGGCCTCACACATGCAGTTCAACACGTTTGTGAGAAGATCATCGGAAACTTGATTCCAGAATCATCTGCACACATATCATGCCAATGGTTAAGGACGATTCGACCATTAAGGTTTTTACACTGATTGTGGAGATGCAATCACGATTCCATTATCGGGTTTCATATCGAAAAGTATGGATTACGAAACAGATGGCAATGGAATAGTTGTTCGGTGATTGGGATGCATCATACAATGAGTTGTAAGGATGGATAGCCGCAATGCGACAGTACGTGCCGGAGACTACGAATAAGTTGGTGACACGGCCTTATTATGGCTCAGATAACAACATACGCTGGGAAGAAGATTTTTTTAGCATATATTTTAGACGTTTGATCCCTGCGTTCGAACTTTTCCTCACTGCAAGCCATTTATCCAGGTAGATGAGACCTATCTATATGAGAAATATACGTAGATCCTACTAATTGCGGTGACTCAAGACGGGAATCAAAATGTGCTCCCGATAGCATTTGCTATTGTGGACAAAGAAGACATGGAATCCTAGGAATTCTTCTTGACAAACCTGCGAAGGTATGTGATTCATAATCATTTGCACCATCTCCGATAGAGGAAAGGGTATTATTGCGGCCATTAGGCGTACTGGTATACCATGGAAATCGGTTTACTGCAACCAACACATTGCGACTAACATCCAATGAGAATATAAGAATACATAATAGTGGAGACGAATTGTGAAAATGGGTAAAAAAATCTTCTTAACAAATCTGCGGAGGTATGTGATTCATAACGATAACATCTACATCATCTCCGATAGAGGAAAGGGTATTATTGCGGCCATTAGGCATACTGGTGTACCATGAAAATCAATTTACTGCAGCCAACACATTGCGGCTAACTTTCAATGAGAATATAAGAATGCAGACTAGTAGAGACGACTTGTGAAAATGGGTAAAAAAAATTAAGTTTCAAATCATATTTTTAATGTTTTAATTCGAGACTATAACTTATGTTTTCTTAATATTCCTACAGTGTACGTGCTAGAGCCACACCGATTCCGGCAAAGAATGACCAAACTTAAGCGTGACATGGAAGGTCAAACAAACAAGCCTCTACGCGAGTGGTTGGGTACCATGGAGCCATGGTAATTGTCTCAAAGTTTTGATGAGGGGTATCGATATGGTCAAATGATGACCAACCTGGTAGTGTCGAAGCTATCAGGAATGCAATGAATGCAAACCATCAGAGAGAGAGGACGATGAACATTGAAATATATTCACGACAGTTTCAACGATTTCAAGTTATAGAGACCATTGGGCATCGACTTGGTATCCTACCTAGTTCATACGGGATTGATCTCCAAAACAGACACTGCGATTACAGGTGGTTCGATACACTTCGTTATCCCTGTGCGCATGTCGTTGCAGCTTGTGCTAAAGTGTCGCTCATTGTTGAACAGTTCACCGACCCCGTTTACACTCTTCAACATAAGTTACGTATTTGGGAAACGAGTTCCCCGTCCTGCCTGACTTGTCCACATGGGAGGTGCCTCTGATGACTTTCAAGCTTATCCCGAATAAAGGTTTGCGAAGGAATTCGAGAGGTCGTCCCCATATCATTAGAATCCGCAACGAAATGGACATTATGGAGAAAACAGATGGCGGCAAGCTGTGTGGACTGTGTAGGCTAGCTGGCATACTCGGCGTAATTGCCCCCAATGAACCTACCATATTGGTTAGTCCTCCGGATCGAGTAGGGCTTAAGCTATTTGTATTGGACATTTTTCATTTGTAGTTAAGCTTATGAATGAATTTGAAATTAATTATGTTCAATATTTGTATATAATTAATAATTTTATATTTATACTTTGGTTTAATGGTTCAGTGTTTTAAATTTTAGGGTTTTAAATTTTAGGTTTTGAAGAAATGATTTAGGGTTTTAAATTTATGGTTTAAGATTTTAAGTTTAAGGTTTAGGATTTAGGGTTTTAAATTTAGGGTTTAAGGTTTAAGGGTTTAAGATGTAGGGTTAAGGGTTTATGATTTAGTGTTTAGGGTTTATAAGTATGAAATTTAAATAAATGATCAAATAGGTTCAAATATATGTACAATTAAAGTAAAAAGTCATCATTAGAACTCATTAATAGTCAAATATGCACAATTAAACACTATTAGATACAACCGTAGTATCCATGATTAGATGGTGTGGTCCTCAAGGTATATCTTCGAGGTGGCCGGTGTTTACGTCAAGGTTGCTCGTCAAGCTCATCGTCATCATTAGGGTCTATTTGCTTCGGTGGAGTAGAGTATTGCCTGGGAGAAGTAAAGTATTGTGGTGGCTCGTCAAACTGAGGCTAATATTCTTGGCTTGATGAGCTAGGCATATGTGACGAACCCGCAAAATCTAGACGATAAGAATCATCGTCATCCAATGTTTGTTCCTCTTCCTCTTGCTCTGGCTCTGGCTTTGGGGCAAGAGCTACATGATAGGGGAGACCTTGTCGAAACATGTGTTAGGGAATTATCGTCGATTGTGCACCAAGTAAATATGGTTTCCCCACCTGAATAAACCACTGCATGTACTGTACCGATGGCTGCAAATCCAGAGTGTACTCCATCGGAGGTACTCACATCATTTGGTTGTTCCAGACATAAACATATTGTTCATGCACACTCCCCCAATCACAATTTGGTTTCCCTTTCTTATCCATCCCATGGATAGACCCTAATTGGATTGACGATTATGGGATAGGTTGTTTACAACCAAACTACTGGAATACTCAATCCTCGGTATACCACTCCACTGTTTGAAAATTGATTATCAATACATTAATGCACCATTGGTCTGAGTGGAGGAATTTCGAGGCTAGAATAACAACGACGATTTCTGGCTGTATATATGGCCTATAGATGAACTGCACAATTAATAACATTTCAAGATATTAATAAGAGTAAATTAATATAATTTAGTAACATGCAACTATATTAACACAAGTCAAGTAATATAATTTAACATGTTAATGAATAACATACCCCTTCCTCGTCATATTGCTCGAGCATCAAACGATATAAGGGAACTGTGAGCTGCTTCCTGATCCCCGGTTTTGTTTTCCATCTAAAAAACAAAAAAATAACTTGTTAGAATAATATAATTAATAAAATAAGTCAAATAATTGAAATTTTGGGTATATGGTAATCACCTATTAACGAGTGGAAAAACATATAATTGGTGCCTAACGGATGCTAGGAATGGCATCCGATAAAGTGCCCAAGACTACAATAGCAGTAGACATACACTTATATCCCGGGAAGAAGGGTTTGTGGCGTGACAAAGTTCTCGATATAGCATCACAAGCACCGCAGATCCCTAACTATATGAATGAATTTTTCGTAAATCAGTTAGTAGGGGCTAGTACATCAAGTGGACCTTATTGTTGTTCGTGTCCGGCATGAGTACACCCCTTATCATTTGCATAATATAGGCTCGAACGACCCAAGACACCTCCATTTCAGTTGCATTTTCGAGCAAGTGTTGAAAATTGGTCCTCAACCATGTAAATAACAACGACATAAAATCGTTGTTATTATTAGGTGAGCGACCTAGTAATTGGATGCACATCGTTGCCGACTCTTGAAACGAACTAACGCCGATGACCGGTAGACCATTGATTGGGAGCCCGAGTTGGAGCGCAACATCCTCCAATGTCACAGTGCACTCCCCACAAGGCAGATGAAATGTGTAGGTCTCTGGACGCCAACACTCCACCAATGCACTTATTAAATAATATTGTAACTCAAACTTTTGGATTAATGCCGCTGATCCAAATCCGGCATCTCGCAAGTACGGAAGCAGACGTTCATGAGGGGGATATTTGAGGCCCTGTGCACAACCCCTCAATGAACGGTACCCGAGCTCTTCCTGTTAATTTACAGAAATAGTTAGTATAACCTAAATTAATTTTGTAAACAAATAATAATTTCGTAAATGACATAAGGAATGAATAATAATTTTATTACTCTCATATTGGCTCGGTGTGTTTCCTCATTCACCGACTTTGCTATGTGAGGATGTTGCTCGTTAATTAATGAATCCATTCTGCAACTTGAAAAAAAATTATAAATTAGTTCAATACATAAGTTTACAATTTTTATTATTTTTTACCAATATAATACAAAAATAATAATTAAATACCAAAATGAGTTATTTACTAAAATGGTACAAAATAAATTTTTATATACCAAAATGGTTATATTAATTTTTTATAAATTTATTATACAACTATTTTTACCCGTATTATAAATATACTCTAATTTTATTTGAATTAATTTTTTTAATTTCATACTTGTAACTAAATTTAACTATAGCTTAAAAATGAGTTATTGTACCATTTTGGTAAATAATCTATTTTAATATTTAATTATTAAATTAATTTATATTATTATTTATTTACTACTACTAACAAAATAAAATTACCTACTAACAAAATTAAATTAAAATAAATTAATAATAACATAATAACTAAAATTTCCTTTCTTCCTCTCCTATTAATTTACTCAACTAAATAAAAACATTATATAACAAATCAATTAAAAAATAAATTAAACAAAACAAATAACTTAAAATAATAAATACTAATAAAAACCAAACTTATCTTTCTTCCTTTCTTTTAATCAATCTACTAAACAAATAAAATTATAATAACAAATCAATCACATTAAACAATAAAATTAAAATTACTACTACTAACTAACAAATTAAAATATTTTAAAAATAAATACACTACCTTTCTCTCCTTCTCCTTTTTCCTTCTTTCTTTCTTTTCTTTCTTTTTTTCTTTGTTCTGCCATTGGTTCCCCCTCCCCTCTTATTTTTATAACACAATATCCACCCAATTTAATTTTTACCACCCAACAATAAACCCCAAACACCCAATTTAATTTCTACCATTCAAATACCCTACACACATACGGCACAAAGGAGTGATTACAAGTGGCAAATTACCCCTAAGTGCTGTCACTTTAAAACCCTCAATGAGTGCCGCCATTTGGTGTTCCTCCATTAGGGTATTAGGTATTTTTTTCATATTTTTTTCGTGTACAAATTTTCTCATTGATCCCGCCACTTGATAACCCTAGAGTGTCGTCATTTGATAACCCTCCAACTAACTAAACATATCATTTTGATAATTAATGGGTTGGGGTATTATTTTAATAATTATTTAGTTTTTTATATTATATTTATAAAAAAACACTTTATTAGGTTTAGGTTCTAAGTTCGATTAGATTTAAATTTATATTAGGTTTAGATTTTAAGTTTTATTACGTTTAAAGTAGATTCCATAGATACAGATAATTACTTTGTTCTTTTTTGAATAAAACAACAAGTAAATAAGACTGAGGGATTTAGACAATCAAAACTAAATTTAAATTAAAATCTTTGCAAAGAAAGTAATAATTAAAAGTTGGGCAAGAATATCTTAATTCATGGATTTGGTCATCAATGCAAGAATATCTTAATTCATTTAATAAATTAGGTCTAGTTATTGACTCAATGTTGGGAAATCGATCTCCTCTTACCTGTTCAATAATCAAGAGGCAACTCGTTTGAAATTATTTCCCTAACCAATAAATAACCTTGTAACTCAACACCCAAGATTTAACTTACTGACGACATTAAGAACAAGAGAGACTTAATTCTAACCAATAAACTCAACACAATAGGGGTTTATTTAAGCTTAGATCACAGATCCACACCACATAATCATAAACTACGACATAAACAGTTATGCAGTTCATCATATGTATTAGAATGAATTAAACAATTACAAATTTAATTAGTCTAATTGACAAGGAAATCACTTTAAGATATCAAATATTACAAAATGATCAACAAACTCAAAATTACATATGACATCTTTCAAGGTTTATAATAGATGAAATCTACCTAACTTTCTTTACTTAACTTAGTGTGCATTACCTTGATATGCACCGTGTAGGTTGTTGTCCACCTTACTCATTGTATCATTTGCTAAACACCCCAGGGCCCAACAAACGCCCAAAACACTAAGAGAAGGAAAGAAGAAATTAAATGGAAAACTCAACACTTGATTTATTTTGGTGTGAATAATACATAGAACATAGGTCTTTATATAGACCAAGGTCTTACTATCCTTATTTATCTAAGCAATGTGGGATATGAGATTCATAACCCATTTGTCTTTTATTCCTCAGCAATGTAGGATTCATTCTTTACCAACAAACCACTTACACTTATTTTCCAATAAGTTGGTGTCGATATTTCAACACTCCTCCTCAACAACAACTTCCTTTTTTATGTGTCATGTTCATGTCAACAAGAGCACTCTTCTTCTAGCCTGCAATGTTGATGTCTACAAACATCAACCCTTCCTTGCCATCCCTCTTGGCAAGAATGAGTACTATCGAATTAATTATCGATGTTTTCTTCTCAATAGGCTTCCCTTCCTCTAGCTCATCATTCTTCTTGATAGTCGAAAACGAAGATACCTTTAGGTAGTTCTTTTTCATATGCGGTCCCCTACAAAGGTAGCATCTTAACTTACTCCTCTTCTCTTTTGGGTTGTTGGGTCTCCACTTCTCATGGCATGGTTTCTCACCGTCGCTACTACTACCACTGCCATAATTGCTATGTCCCACATCATCTTCCTCATGGTCTCCCCTACCATTGCCCTTCCCATTGGGCTTGAAAGATTCGAACCTGTCTCTACTCAGATCAATTCCACTAAGGACTCTACCACTATCAAGGCTTTGGTAAGTTCTTTGACACCTAGACGTTGCAATTCTTGCTTCGCCCATGGTTTCAACCCATCCGTGAAGGAGAAAAATGATTCCTTCTCGCTCAAATAAAAAATCTAGAGCATTAGTTCACTGAACTCCTGCACATACTCCCTAATCGATCCTCGTTACGTAAGCCACCACAACCTTTCTCGAGCTTCATCCTCGACATAATTTGGGTAAAACTGTGCCTTGAATTCCTGTTGGAACTTTACCTAAGTCCCAATCTCGATCCCACCACAATTCGCATCTGTAGACTTATGTCCCCACCATAACGAAGCAACGTTAGTAAAATACATAGCAACAATGTTTACCTTTATAGCATCATCCTCGATGCTCGACGCTCAGAAGTAATGCTTCATTTCCCAAAGAAAGTTGTCCACTTCACTTGCGAACCTTGTCCCTTTAAACCCTTTTAGTTTGGGCACATTCAATACCTATTGCTTTGGCATCGAAGCCAACATTCCATTACCCAATGCAACCTTGTAAATCATGAGTTGCCCCTTAAGCTCGATGATTTCTTCCTTCAATGCTACTACCATTTTCTCAAGAGCATCATCCTTCCTCGTCATCTTTTTTTCTAAGGAACTAAGAGTTTTCCATACGTACTCTCTCAACTGTTCCTTTATGGATTGCAACTCACTTAGGAGTCCTCCTTGACTTCATCGAGCTTCTCCTTGACGTCCCTCACAGACTCTTCAAGAGTGACCACTCAATTTTTCAAAGCCAACAGTACGTCCCTCGAACAATTCTATTTTCTGGCCCTCCCATGGGTCTCCATTGGCTCACTCTGATCAGCTTTTTCTACTATGGCAATGTTAGCGTATTTGGGATTTGACTTCTTGATTCTTGTTGATCTTCTTAGTGATGTTGGTTCTTCTATTCCACTAGGCTCACCTACTTCGACTAGTTGGTGGTGAACGTTAGTTTTCCATGGACTTTGAGTTTCGCCTTCTTCTCCCACATCATCAACAATTTCAGTTTAATTTAAACTCAACTGAACTTTAGAAGATCACAATTCTATTTTGAGAGTATCGGAGTCTGGCAATAACTCTTTACCACCTGTCATATGGTTCAAACAACATAAGTCAATGATCTAATCATTTTCATTATCAATTGTACCTGGTGTTATTGCCATGAGAGCTTGTTCTTCCTCTTTTACTACAAAGAAAGCTTACGCATCTCATTCTTCTTCAGTTTTGGAAGTAACAACATTACCCTCCATGGATTTTTACTTCGACTAACAAGCTTTTGACATGTGACCTTACTTTCTGCAGTTTTAACACTTCAAATATTTTATTTTTACCGTGGTTTTCGGAACCTCCCCCTTCACGAGAGCTCCCTTATCTTTGATTTCTATTGAATCCACCATTATCACGTTGCTTGAAGTTTTGCTTGCCTCTATTTACGTAGAGGGCCTCTTCTTCATCTTTCAACGAGACTCCTCCCATTTGTTTAGCTAAGACTTCTTGACAAGTTAACAAATTTTTGAAATTTATAAGCGATGGTTGAGTTTGTCATTGTATAGCAACAACAAAGCTCCTAAACTCTGGTTTTAGACCATGGACAATGATTTGTTTCATCCTGGTATCACCAACAAGAGTCATTGGATCCAACTCAAAAATCTCCCGACATATCAGCTTTACTTTGTGAAAGTATTGTTTGAACGTCATGTTATCTTGCTTCATAGACAACAACTCACTCTCCAAAAGTTGAAGCTTCGTATCGTTCTTCTTAAAGAACAACTTGGCGAATGTTTCCCAAGCTTTATTTGGGGGTTTGGCACCATGAATGTGTTCTAGAATTTCTTCCTCCACTGTTGTCTTCAAGGCGTACATTGCCTTGCCTGCTTTTATCTTTCATTTTCTTAGCACGCCACTCACATCCTCTTCTCTTGGTTGCTCCATTTCATTACCGTTGACAATATCTCATAAATCTTGTCCTTGCATATATGACATCATGCAAGTTGACCATGTATTGTAGTTGTCGTTGTTAAGCTTCCTCATTCCACCGATAGTGTGTAAGTCAATCATTGTGTCGACAAATGATCCTTAAAAAACTAAACAGAATAGTGAAAGTATGTGAAAAATACACAAGGTAAGCTCCCAAGAAAGAGAGGTGGATTACACGGATCACTTAAATACCAAGTCTTTCCTAGCCAGAACTTTTCTAGACATGCACTCTCACACTACCACACTTATAGGCAAAATAAGCAACCAAGCAATAATGAAAACTTATTTTCTAATGTGGCAGGTTAAGCTATACTATAACCACAAATAAAATTAACATGTTAACCTGGCTCTAATGCCAATTGTTGAACACCTCACGGCCCAACAAAAGCCCAAAACACTAAGAGAAAGAAAGAAAAAATCAAATGGAAAACTCAACACTTGATTTATTTTGGTGTGAATAATACATAGAACATAGGTCTTTATATAGACCCAAGGTCATGCTATCTTTATTTATCTAAGCAATGTGGGATATGAGATTCATAACCCATTTGTCTTTTGTTCCTAGGCAATGTGAGATTTATTCTTTACTAACAAACCACTTAAACTTATTTTTCAATAAGTTGGTGTTGATATTTCAACATCATTTCATAAGGTAAACCTTACATAGACAAAGCCAAAATCCTTAACTCTATATGCAACAAGTCCATTTCCACTCTATCTCAGTTGTATTATATCACGAATCAATTTCATCTCAAGACCATAGCTTTGTTGGTAGGCTTCAATCAATATTCTTATTCTCATTACAAAATTCCACTGAGACATTGACATAATTCCATATTCCTTAATCATCAGAGCATCCTAGCACAACTTTAAGAAATAATTATCTTCAAACTTTTCCATCTTGACATTGGTACATTAAAACTTCACTAATACCACACATTAATCACACATTTTAACACCCTATACCCTACCCGATTGTCGGGTCTGAGTACTTAGTGCCATAATTAACCTACATATCTTAACAAAATTTCAAACATGATTTACTTACATGTTTAGGAACTACCAAATTATACAAACATTTCTACTATTCAGTCTTACTCAATTTCAGGAATAACATCAAATTCCGAAATTTAAAATCCTATTATATTCTTTAACAAGCAAGCTTTGAGTTCTTACAAGCATTCTACCTTACTAAGAATGAATAATTATTTACAAATTTTAATTCAAGACTTTACAACACATACACTAAATCAATCTTCGAGGCGTGGTCGTTAGGGGTGCCTCTCTAAATGCATGACACAGTTACGGCATTGTTCATGAAAGCCTAGCAATATGTGGCTTGATCCCTTCTCACGACCCTTGAGTCAAACCTTAACCCTACAAACAAGTCAGAACAATCTTAAGTTCGAAAGAACTTAGTGAGATTTTGTATAACAGTACTCATAAAAGGCATTATATATTTTCGAGAAAAAACATAAAAGTACAGAGTTTAAAACTACTGGAGTATCATAAGAGGTTTTGCCGATTTTTTGGCATAGCCAATGTATTATAATCTTTGGGCCAATCGATGGCAAACCTATCTCCTGATTTCGACCTAGACATGGTCTTAAAATAAAATTTTCTCCTAAGACTTGACCTATAATGCCCTCGACCTAACCCGCTTAATTGGATTCGAATCTCCAGTGTTACTACTCGAAATCAAACTCGTAACCAATCCATATATAAAAAAATTCTTTTGACTGAATAATACATCTATTTTATTATTACTAAATGACTCAAATCAAATAACACCACGAGTTCTTACAATCATTTGACATGCCTCTTATAGACGGTAAGGTCTAACATATGGCTTGAATAACTAACCCTCATAGTTATACTTAGACTATGTTTAACATTTAGGGCTCACTATGTATGACTAGCCCATTTTGTACATGTTACGCTAGCTTACAAAATAAATTTCCTAAATCGTTTGCAAGACTCTTATTGCTCGAACATGCCCATACGATCCCGCTTTGTATGCATAAATTCCCATTCGCCACTTCCTTGGCATAGCCCTAGTGTCATCCCTCCAAACATTGACCTTCACCTGAAACCTAAAACAAAAAAGGGTAAGTTTGATAAAACTTACAGAGAATTTCCCCTCTTACCTGATCTCCACTTTTAAGAGTTTCTTTTTTGGCTCACCTTGTTCTTTTTTTTTCTTAACTTGACAATTCAAAGGTTCTGTCACATCATTCGGAGAAAACCATAATCATTCCTGAATGTTTCTCATTTCTCTTGCTTTATTCATTTCATTCATTTCCATTCAAACATGCAATTCATTTCTGGTTTCAATGAGCTACTAGAGGGATTAGTTGGACATATGTAGTTGAAGCTCAAATGATTTAAATTAAGTTCCAGCTTTTTGCCTATTAATTATAAAGTCATTTAGTCATGAAGTCATTCCACTATAGTATCGTTTCATGACTGAGCTCTCCCCAACAACATACCATTACAAAAGTAACTACTAAGTGCTCGCCCAATGACTTTGTCATACATGTGTTACCCTGATAGGATATCATTGGTCTCTTTAAGATAATATATATTCTCCCAATATGATCCTGTTTTATATCATGGTAACCATTACATCTTCCTTCATGAAAAGGCAATCACAATTAAATAGTGATCAAGTCATTCATCACGAAGACGGACGACCCGTGGCCCGTTTACTTTTTCGCAACCATGTAATGCTATGATGGGATATCATTTACCCATGTTTTGGACTATGAATTCTATTGTTTTGAATGAATCTACATATTACAGAAGTCGTACACCCAACGCAACAACTTTCGGTTCCATATCTATTTGAACTCAGACTTTTACTTCCATCAAAGTGTACGAGTCACGCATACATAGTCCGTCCTCCACTCAGGATTTAAGTATGCCACACTATGAACGTCACAAGTGAATAAACCCATAAACAGATTCAAGATAAATTCTATTTGGGTCTTTTACGATGTACTGTTAGTCCAACTAGTTACATCTATATCTCTATCTTCTAGGAGTCATCCACTCTGATGCCCAAGACAAGGCATCTCCCCAATTAGACTTAATAGATGCCATATTAGTCTTTTAATCGGTTTGCTCACTTTTGATTAGACTAAGGACATGTTTAGGTTCATCTACTAATACAAGCTATTCTGTACTTCGATTAGATAACGTAATACCTCTTAGTATTAGTTAAATATTAGACAACCAATGAGAAACATTTGCTTCCATTTTACTTTGCGTGCAAAAACTATGTGAGGACAATAATACAAAGTATATTATTTATAATCAATGAATTTGTTTTATTAACCAATCTGTTCGAAAAAATTACAAGTGTATATTGACGAAAATATTACACTTAGGGCACCATATCCAACAGTCTCAGGGTTAGAGTCGTATTTGTAATTAGTTTTGATAAGAATGTTATTTTCAAACTAAGCAAATATTCAATATGTTTAAACTACCTTGTAAAATATTTTGTATCTTGAATTAAAGTTACATAATTGAAATAAATTCATGTGGCCAGGTCAATTGGATAACTGTGTTTTAATAATAATTGTATTAAGTATGAATAGTGGAATATACATAACAATTGTGTTAGTTAAATTTGAATAGGGAGTGTAGCACCTTATAGTTCGGATCCGACGATTAAGCCGTGTTTGGGGTGTTACATGGCATAAATATTTTGGTCATGTATCCAAAGAAAGGTTAGAAAGATTAGTAAAGAATGAGGTTCTATTGAATCTAGATTTTACTAATCTTGGTGTCTGTGTGGATTGCATTAAGGGAGAGCAAACCAAACATACTAAGAAATGTGCTACAAGAAGTACCTAGCCTCTTAAGACAATACATACCAATATATGCAGACATTTTGATGTTCAATCTTTTAATGGAAAAGTATTTTGTCACCTTTATTGATGAATTTTTATGGTGTTGATATATCTATTTGCTTAATGGAAAATATCAATCAATAAATGCCCTTGTGATATACATTAATGAGGTTGAAAGGTAATATAGAAAAGTGAAAATAGTAAGATTTGATAGAGGTAGTGAATTTTATACAATTTTTTTTAAGTTGGGACAATGTTTAGGTCCATTTGCTAAATTCCTCAAAAGTCATGGCATATGTGCACACTATACTATGCTAAGTACACCTCAACAAAATGGTGTTACAAAAAGGCGTAATCGAACTTTATCGGATGGTTAGGAGTATGATGAGTAACTCCTTATTACCTATATCATTATGGATGTTGCACTCAAAACCCATGTATACTTATTAAATAGGGTTCCAAGTAAGGCGGTTCCAAAAACTTCATTTGAGTTGTGAACTAGGAAGAAACCTAGCCTAGGGCACCTACAGGTTTGGGGTTGCCAAGCGGAAGTAAGAATATATAATCCACATGAAAGAAAATTAGATTATTGTACGATAAATGGTTACTTTATTGGTTATCCAAAGAAATCTAAAGGATATAGGTTTTACTTACCAAATCATAGTCTGAGAATCGTAAAAACTAGTAATGCTAGATTCCTTAAGAATGGTGAAGTTAGTGAAAGTGTTTCAAAACAAGTTGTTGATATAAAAAGAAATTAGAGTAAAATTTCCTACACCTATAAATGTTCCTTTATCCACAACTATCGCAAAAGTTTTTCCAGTAATTAGTGAATGTCTGAATAATGTTCATATTTTAATGATGAAACACTTTTAGAAGAAACTAACTCAAAAAGGTATGATGAAAATGAACCAAAAATAATATCATTAAGAACATCTCAAAATCGACTATTCTCGATGACTATGTAGTTTATTTGCAAGAATTAGATTTTGATGTTAGAATCAATAGAGATTCAATTACATTTGCATAACCATGAATAGTGATGTGTCTGATAAATGACTAAGTGCCACGAAAGATAAAATGAAATTTATGGAACAAAACAAAGTCTAGAACATTTTCAAATTGCAAAAAGATTGAAAATAAGTTGGATGTAAATGGGTTTTTAAAACCAAGCGTGACTTAAATGGCAATCTCGAACAATATAAAGCTAGACTTGTTGTAAAAGGTTATTAGAATGATGGTATTTATTACAGAGAGACTTCTCACCAGTCTCTAAGAAAGACTCTTTAAGAATTATTATGTAATTGGTGACTCATTATGATTTAGAGTTATAACAAATGGATGTGAAAACAGCATTTGTAAAAAGAGATATTAAGGAAGAAGTTTATATGGACCAAGTTGGAGGTTTTACAGTTTAAGGGAAAGGTCATATGGCGTGTAAACTTAAGAAGTCAATATATGGACTTAAACAAGCTTCACAACAATGATACATCAAGTTTAATGACACCATAAAGTCTTTTGATTTAAAAAAATCATTGATCAGTGTATATATCAAAAGATCGGTGGGAGCAAGTTTATTTTTTAGTTCTATATGTTGACGATACTTTGCTTGTTACAATTGATTTTGGTACCTTGTGTGAGATGAAAGTTTTTCTCTCAAATAAATTTGAAATGAAGGATATGGGAGATGCATCCTATATGATAGGAATTGAAATATTTTGGGATAGATCATAAGGATTATTAGGATTGTCCCAGAAAAACTATATCAAAAAATTCTAGAGAGATTAATATGAATAATTGTTCAACAAGAATTGTTCCTATACAAAAAGGGGACAAATTTAGTCTCATGTAATGTCCCAAGAATGATGTAGAATGGATAATGAATAGAATTGATTCCTTATGATTATGTTGTAAGAGTTTGGATAAAAAATTACATGCTTATGTATAAAAAAATCCAATTGGTTAAAAGTGATTGGATATTTGGATTCAAATTTTGTTAGATGTCTTGACAATAGAAGGTGCACTTTTGGTTATTAATTTTACTTGTTGAAAGAGTCATATCATGGAAAAGTGCTAAACAATCTGACATTGCATCATCTACAATAGAAGCAAAATTTATAGCAATTTTTTTATACTACTATTCATGCATTATGGTTATGAAAATTTATTCAAAGACTTAGGATAGTCAACACCATTACCAAGCCATTGAAAATTTATAGTGATAATTTCACAATAGTGTTTATCTCCAAAAATGAAAAATATGCATTTTGTTATTTTATGCACTTAATTTTTATTTTATTAAAGTTTATGTTTTATCTCTTTAGGCCAAGTAGGAGAATGTAAGATTATTTAAAGGGGATAAGAGTTTTACTTTGGATAGAAGTTAAATCTCATTCATTCATTTGGTTACTTGATGGATGTACTAATTAAAAAGTTGATCACTATAAATTGATCCTCTCTCTACCTATTAAGGTTGCACACAAAAAATATACATAAAGATTATACCCTCTATCATTTAGGGATTGTGTGATTAAAGGGAAAAAGGTAAGAGGGAGAAATCAAATTATTGGGTGTTTTTCATCAAAGTCTAATGGCCAACCCCAAATCCGCATCAGGTATTTCTTGATCTTGATGAAATTCATATTATTCTAAAGATCTTAAAATCATTATTCATGCAATATTAGAGATCTGATTTGCATAATATCTAGATCTTAATAGAAGTTTACGAGTGTTATGACGTCAGTTGATTTTGTTCACAACACTACACTAGTTGAATGCAAGGATGTTGTGGTTTTGGCTATTAAAATCAAGGGTATTTGCGATTTTTCACAACTATAAATAGTTGAAGTTAGATCAGATTTAAGGAGTCACTTAGATCTTTTAGTTGAGAAAGTAGTTAAGAACAATTACTCAAATTTCCTCTCCAGCTTTTTTTTAGTTGTCTTTAGAAATTTGTAACATGGAGAATTTCTTTTGTTATTCTCTTTAGATTCCTTAGTTTCTAGTTACTGTAAGCAGAATTGGAACTCTATGATAATGAGAAACACTTAGGCAAGTGAAGATTTCAAGCTTCAAGACTAAAGACAGACCTCATCTTTAGTCATTGAGAATTTGTTAACTCTTTCTCTATTTTGTAGTTTGAATAGTGTTTTAATAATGAAATGTACACTTGCTTTCCTTGTGTTTTAATAATGAAATTTTGCCTCTAATAACATTAGAGAGAGGTTGGATATAGGATTTGCAAATTCAAGTTGGTAAAATGTTTTTCCCAATTATACTGTAACGCATTTGAATAGTTTCTGTTCTGACCACTACCCACTTTTATTAGATATTGTTGCTATGGTGCATTTGGGCAATCAGACTGATAATTTTTCTGATTTTAAGTTTGAAATGTTGTCGTTATTAGAAGATTCTTTTGAGGAAGAAGTTACAAATTTGTGGAATGCTAATAATCATTTGCATGTTCCAGATTGTGTTTTAACGGTTGGAAAATGATTTAAGTTATGGGCCTTGAAGAGGAAGAAGGAAATAGAAGGAATATTAGTCGAATGAAAGCCGACTCCATGAACTGTATAATGCAACACCTAATGATGACACTTTGGAGGAAATTATCGAAGCAAAGTTGGAGCTGAATTTAGAGATTGACAATGAGGAGTTGTATTGAGAGCAATGAGCCAAGACTAATTAGATAAGGTATGGAGACCAAAACACATAATTTTTCCATTATTATGCAACCTATATGCGTAAGATAAATAAAATAAAAGGTTTGAAAGATGAGAATGAAATTGTGAGTGTAACAGCCTGGTTTTCAGTGGTGTCGAAAATAGTGGTTTCGGGACCACAACTCTGACAAGTTGAGTAACAAATTTTAATTATTATTATAAGTATAATGTCGTTAGCATTGTATTAAAATTCATTTAAGGAATTTTAATGTTTAGATAGTGAATTGAGTAAAAGGATTAAATCGTAAAAGGTACAAAGGTGAATTGGTTAATTAGAGGGACCAAGTGAGTAAATTAACCTAAGGGATTGTTAGTGGGTGGATTATCATGACAAATATTGATTAATAATAGGATAAATTAATTTTTAAAAGATGTTTAATTAAGTTAATTATGAAAGTTTAAGAAATTACAAAAATGCCATTGTATATATGTTAAATTAAAGAAAGAAAGATGATAATTTCACATCTTCTTTCTTCTTCTTCTTGTTCTCTACATGGCTAAAAGGAGGAAAACTTAGGGTTTTTCATTTTCAATCTTTGAGCTTTGATTTGGGTAAGCAAACCTTGATCGTTTTTAGTAATTTTTATGTTTTCGAGTCCGTATTAGCTTAGTCTAGCTTATGCAAGGACTAATTTCTGAATCTTTCATATGTTGTAAAACTTAACATTGATGAAAATGCTTGCTTTTGAAGGTTATGGATAGATTTGCGTGTTTGATGAATAGATTTATTGATTTTGTAAAGTGATTTTTGTTGAAATTAAGGTTTGAGGACTAGGTTGTAAAAATGACGAAAATACATATCCTTGTTGTGAAATAGTTGAATGGGGATTTTGGATGAATACTTATGGTTATTTGGCTATTATAAAATTGAATGAAAATGGTTATTTTACATGTTTTGGCTCTAAGGACTAAATTTAATAAAAATGCAAAGTTTAAGGGTAATTTCATAATTTTTTGAAAAAAGGACTTATACGTGTAATTGATTAAATTATATGATTTAACGAGAGAATTGATTTATTTTGTGATAGATCAAGATCGAGTCACAGATCACGAAAAAGGGGAAATCATAGAATAGTCCTTGAGGTTTCGCCTGAACTGCAATTTCATCTGGTAAGTTCGTTGTTAGATTTTTTACTTGAACTGCTAATTATTAATTATTGAGGATGTGCTTGGAATACTTGGTGTATAAAAAGGAAGACTCATGTCTCGGGTTAAGCATGAGAAATTGTATAAATGGAAGACTCATGTCTCGAGATGAGAATGAGATTACGAATAAGGAAGACTCATGTCTCAAGATGAGAATGAGATTACGAATAAGGAAGACTCATGTCTCGAGATGAGAATGAGATTATGAATAAGGAAGACTCATTTCTCGAAATGAGAACGAGATTTTGAATAAAGAAGACTCATGTCTCAAGATGAGAACGAGAATATGGTTAAAGAAAGACTTATAACTCGAAAGAGCATAAGGTTGTTTGAAGAGAAAATTCTGCGTTCTGATGTTAATTGTTGTTGAAATTTTTAACGTTGAGTAATGATTCACTATGTACGAACTTACTAAGGTAGAAAGCTTACCTCTATATTTTGGTTGTTTTGTAGATTTTGTTTTCACTAGTTGAAGATCGGATTACCTCGAAGACATCACACTATCCCAAAGCTGGTTCAGTAGTTCTTACATCACTTGGTTATATGGCATGTACTAGGATGATGTTATATTTTGTATATGCTTACTTGAGATTATGATACTTGTAGTATTTTGGTTAAATTATATGTTTTGAATGTTTAATCAATGTTGTATAAGAGAACTAATGATTAGATGTTATGCTAAGTCTTGTATTTAAACACAAAAGTGTTATTTCTTGCATCTTAAGTCTATGAATGAAGTTTTATAGATGAACTTGTATAAATTTGAGAATTCTACATATTTGTTTCGGTAGAACTCCTACTTGTATCAGTATAAATACAGGGTAGGAGAGAGGTTGTTTACTGACTTGAGTTCTATCGGTAATTGAAATTCAAGTTTCGGTAGTACTGAGCATATTTGTATCGGTAGTTAGAATACTTGTATCAGTTGAATTATCACAAGTACTAGTAGACGTCTACATCATTTCATAATTGTTTATTGACTTGACTACTACCGATACATGTCTAACAGGTATCGGTAGAAGTCTCTAAAAATCTGGAAAATGACCTATTTGCCCTTGTTGAATTGTATTTATAAGTAAATGATAACTTATGATGTGTTGGGTGTACTTCTTTAATAATGTAAGAATGGTTAACATGATTTTAAAATATATACAGTGATAGATGATTGAGTGACTTCGAGACCCTAGTCGGCAATGACGTCGGGTTTTGGGTGTTATAGTGAGGAAAGAGCAGGTTCAGATGTTGAGGATTGCAGTTCGATATTTTGAGGGAATCTTTGAAACTTCATGATGCAACGATGCAAATGAGATTTATGAGGGGGTCTCTAAGAGTGTGACACAACACATGAATGAAGTCCTTATGGAGGATTTTAAAAGGGAGAAGGTAAAGAAGACGGTGAAATAAATGGGATTAACTAAGGTTCCAAGGTATGATGGTTTCCTGTTGTTTTTTTACCAACGATTCTGGCATAGTATTGGTGTTGATATAACCAAGTTTTGTCTCAAGGCCCTTAATTGAGAGTTATCTTTGAAGGAGGTCAATTTTACTAAGATTATTCTTATTTTGAAAAGTAATAGTGTCAATGTTATGACTTCTATTCGCCTATTAGTTTGTGCTCTATTTTGTACAAAATAATCTCCAAAGTAATTGCAAACCGATTTAAGATGGTGCTAGATGATTGTATCGATGAGGTACAAGGAGCTTTTGTGCCTAAACGACTTATTTTTAATAATGTACTCGTGGAGTATGAGTTGATGCATCTCTAAAGAAGAGGAAAGGGGAAAAAAGGCTCTTTCTCTTAAACTTGATATGAGCAAAGCCTATGATAGAGTAGAATAGGGATTTCTTGAAGGAATGATGACTAAAATGGGTTTTGATGGAAGATAGGTCACTCTAATTATGCATTGCATATCTTCTGTATCGTACTTAGTTATGGTTAACAGTCAATCTAATGAAGTCTTTGCTCTAGGTAGAGGACTTCGACAAGGAGATCCTCTAAGTCCATATATTTTTTTAATATGCATGGAGGGTTTTTCCACTTTGTAGAATTTAGCTAAAAGAGAAGGAAAGATGTCAGGCGCAAAGGTATGTCGAGGGAGTCCTTCTGTGACACATCCCTTTTTTGCAGATAACAATATAGTAGTCTTTACTCTATCCCGAAAGTCAAGGTGAATTTTGGCGCACCTTTCAAACCAAATCTTCATCAGTCATGTTCGGTGTTTGTAGTCAGAAACGACCTAGGGTCGATAATGGGAAGTGGGATGCAAAAGAATGTTCATGTTGGAGACGTCTTTTCTGCCGAAGCTATAGCTTGCATCCAAGCTTTACAATTTGCGAAGGATATGGGTTTTAAAAATATCGTGATGGAGGGGGATTCAAAAAACGACAATTGTGAAGATTCAAAAAGGGATAATCAACAGATCTGAGATAGGGGTGTATATTGTAGAGATTAAAATGTTGGCATAAAATTTAACACCATTTCATTTTAGCATGCCGACAGAGAAGCAAATGGAGTAGCCCATATAATGGCCAAAACAGGTTTTAATCTTATTAATAACTATTTCTGGGTTGAGGAAGTACCTAAAGAAGCGACAAAAGCTGTGAATCGGGATAAACGGTTTTGGATTCCCCTAGGTAATGCTCACTAAAGGTTTCAATAGCACTTGCAAGGAGGGTGAAGGACAGAGAAGCGAAGTTGGTTTTTTACCTTTGATAGGTGAAGAGTTTCTCATAATGAAAAGACTTTTCATCGCATCAAGGCACCGAAACTTTTTTCTTTTGTTTTCTATTTTGGTTGTTTTAATGCTTTATTTATGGTTTCCAGCTATTTTTGTGTTTACCAAAGACGTGATATAACTGATACGCACATTTGGGCTTTGGTTTTTGGTTTGGTTTTTTAATGATAAAGTCTCAGTATTTTACTCAAAAAAATTTACGGGCTTCTTTTATCACAGGTTAATCGGTTGGAAAGGACTAACTCTCATAATACTTTCATTTACACTAGATCTATTTATGGGGTGAGTTACCCGTCCAGATTGAAGGTTTGTCTAAAATATGGAAGGGTTTGGGCAAAAAAATAAACTCGAAAAATGAGCCTAAGCAAAGAAATTAAGCCCGTTTGAAATATAGGTCAGGCTTAGGCTTGAACATTCAAAGCTCAAATTTAGTCTAACCCGACCCATTTTTAAGTTTATAATACTTTATATTATGTTATTTTTATATATTATGTAATTTAGAACACATTAAAAAATAAATATATACTAAATATATAATACTCTTCTGATGTAAACATTAAAATAATATTAAGATGACTATATAAAATTTTTCAATAAATAAAAAATGTATAAAATTATTAAATGTTAAAAAACATATATAAATATTTTTAAAAAATATTAAAAAATAATATAAGCGGGTCTAAAATAAGTTTGGGTTAATCTTTTGCAAATATGAGTAAGTTTTGGCAATTTTTTAAGCCCATATTTCGAGTTGGGTCGACCCGACTCATAAACACCTCTAATTTATGCAATAACTTATTTAATTGTAATTATTTATTTCACAATGATCTCATACACGTTTGATCGGTAACTAATCTAATTTTGGTTTTCAAATGAAAATACTCTTAACTGATTTTTGAAGCACAAATCGTAAGTGCCACAAACCTGCCAGCAATATGTTCGATTTTAGTATAGTTTAAGGATTTTTTTTTTAATCTGTCGATGCTATTGAATCATACTTCATTCTGAAAGAGGAAAAAAGAAAGGTTCAATTCCTGTTAGGTCTTATGATTGGAACTAGCAAGCATCATCGATAGCATTGTAAAAAGGGCACATGTACACTTTAAACTACAATGTTGCTTCCATGCTGGTTCACGCGTTTTGGATCTCAAAGCCCTACACATTGTTCGATAAGCCTCTTTAAAGTCATCCCCCACCACCCAATAAGTTGAACCATGGTCCAAGATTATTGTTCTTGATTAAAGTTTCTTGTGAACCTTTTAGCATCACAATTTAAGGATGTAAATGAATAAAACGTTCGTTGAATTGGTTCGTATGATGTTCGTTTATATTTATTTATTAAGTTAAATAAATAAGTATGAACAAAAATTTTATGTTCGTTTAATAACTGAACGAACACGAACAAAAGTGTGTTTGGTTCGTTTATGTTCACGAATAAGCTCATTCAAAAGTTCATTTATTGGCGCGTTTATGACTCGTTTATTTATTAATGATATTTTTTATAAAAATATTAAAATAATATTTGTGTGTATAAATTTATTTTTTATATTTTTGTTTATTATTCATTAACATTGTTTGTAAACATGTTCAATTATATATTGATAAACATGTTCATTAACATTAAAAAAATGAACATGAACCCACATAATTTTAAAAAAAAAACATGAACAAAAATTTCAAATTCTTAACAAATACAAACTGAACATGAACAGAGATTTACTCATTCAAGCTCGATTTATTTACAACCCTATCAAAATTTACAATGCGTGGGGTTCAAATAATGGTAAATTTATCCCTCCGTCCCCAATTCCCAATGAATGATTAAAGAAAGTTTATTAATGTTGCATCAATCCTGGGTCTAATCTAAAATAATTTGATTTTAAGCTTACAACGATTTACATTATGGTAATTCCCTTATCCATTTCATTCATACAATCACTCTTAAAAGTGATATTATACAAATTTTTATTCGAATCTAAATGGGTAAATGTGGCCAATTCAATGGTAAACTCATCTTACTATCCCACTTTAGCCGAGAAGCAAAAGAAAAAGGAGTTGGACTTGTGTGTAAAATCCCTCACGGGCGGAAAGTTAAGGATGAACATAATTTCCAGGAGCACATTGGGAAGTGAAAATAGGAAGGGGCTCCAGCAGCACGCATGGTTAGACGGGGACTAGCACGAGGGTGCATTGGTGGGGGAGAAGCCCACTTTGGGTCGACAGCTTTGCTCCTTTTTTGCTCCTAATTCAACTTATTTTACTACGTATTATCACTATGACTATATACACAAGGGGAAAGAAAAAGCAAAAGATAGTCTATGCTTGATGATTCTAGCCACTCAACACTTGGGCTATCATATGAGATATGACCCTTTTCTTTTCTGTTGCTTTGCTTTTCATATCTCACATCCCAATCATTTTCTTCCAATTTGGTTTCGAATCAATCATCCATTGTTAATACTTTTATATCATGTCCCACTCCACACTTGGTAGGTTTTCTCTTTGGGAAAGTTAACCTGTTTTAAGTTGTAAGTAATTTTATTAGATAACTTGAAATTTTAAATCACATATGTTTCCAATTTTTTCCAAGAAAATTAGCAACGTATCGACTAGCTACTGGGGACCTACCATTGGCATGTAGTAATTGGGTTGCGCTGAATAGATCTTTAAAGGATCCTTGTCCTTATAATGTGTGTGTATATATAAAAAATAAATAAATTTATGATATTTTTGTTTTTGGTGGTAGAAAAATGGAGCATGGAGATAGAAATGGGCATTAATTTCCATTGCTAAATATATATACTTGTGTACAAAAGAAAATTTTGTCTTTTAAATAAACTCCAAGTACAAGTGACCTGTATAGCTAATAAGTCCCCAGCTTCCAGTGAGAAAAAATAATTAAAAATAGAAGGAAAGAAGATAGGGTTGGGATCAGTTGAAGGGCTGCAATGCAACTGAGAATTTCTCTTTGGTTGGGTTTGGATGGACACTAGGGTGCAGTGCAGTGCATTTAACTTATATTTTGTCTCATGTTATAATATTGTTACAGTATTTAATTTTACTGTCACCTTTGTTTTTATGTTAACCACAGATAAACGCACTGTCCATCCAAACTCACAGGACACGCACATCAGTGGTGAGTGTATTTGCATTGCATGTGGATGCTCACGTGCCCTATGTATTATTATTATTATTATTATTATTATTAAATTTCGGGTTAATTTGGTGTCATTTGTTAATTTAGTGTCACGTTATAATATGCTTAAAGAAATAAATACATTAATTTATTTTTATATTTGAGCACTAAAGTTTAGTATTTTCATTTTTTATAGGGATAAATTTGAAATATGATACTTAATTTGATATAATTATACATATGAAACTTTAATTGTGGTTTAAGTGTATATATTAAACTTTAATTTTGATTCAATCACATACATTTAAAGAAATAAATACATCAATTTATTTTTATATTGAATAAATATAATTATTTATATTTGTAATATATAAACATAAAATGATGTTATATCAATAATTGTGTCAATAATTTGTGAGAATTGGATTAAATTAAAATTCATGTATAAAATTGTACAAAAGCAAAATTCATGTATAAAACTGCACATTAAACCAAAATTTGTATCATTTTAAAATTTATCCCTTTTTTATATCATGCTAACTTCTAATATCATATGCATTAAATGTGATTTCATTTATCTATACAATATATAAATTACTTGATTGAGTTGGTGTCATAAGTCAACTCGACACCAACTGAACTATCAATTAAAAAAATCTTAATATTATATTATCTCATTATCAATTTAAAAAATCTTTCAATATTCTTTGGTGCCATTATTATTCGAATCTGATTCAATATTCTCTTTTCAAAGAATCATTGCTTAATGTTCTATATATATATAATTCTAATTTATTAAAATTACAAATTTCCTTTTTTAATTGGTAAATTTTTTAGATAATATTTGATCAAATATTTCTAACTAGGAGAGGCTATTTATAATAATAAAAAAATCATAAATTTTAATTGATACATAATTTTAATATTAATTAAATGATAATTAAGATGTTTATTTTTTTTTTTTGGAAAAAAAACAATTACTTATCTAATTTACATAGAATTATACAGAAAAGAAAAACACCATTTGCCTTGTTTGTTTCAAGAAATTTTAGAATCACCTTTGGAGGGAAATCAAAAACCCACAAGTATTCTTTTTTGGCGAAAGTCAATTTGGCTAAACAATTCGTGTAACATCCAAAACCCGTTTTTGTCATCGGTTAGGGTCTCGGGGTCCTTCTGTTCATCAATCTCAGATTAACTTCCAATATTATTTTTTTTATTCATATTTTAATAAAGAATTACATTATACACATCATAAATCACAAAGGAGAAATCAATATAATTTAAAAAGGGTAGAAATGTCATCTCCCCAGTTCTGTGAGATTTCTATCGGTACCTATTGGACAAGTATCGATAGAAGTCAAGTCAGTAAACAACTTCAAGCAATAGCAAACTTTTACCGATAGTTGTAATGGTTCTACCGATACATGTATAACTTCTACCGATACATGTTATGCTTCTACCGATACTAAAAACTCTAGAGAGCTATGAAGTTTTACCCTGCAACTTCTACCAATATAAGTAAACGTTCTACCGATACTTCTATGTTTAGGACTACCGATACCTCAAATTACTACCAATACAACGCAAGTCAGAACCTAACCTCTCTCCTACCCTGTACTTTTACCTATACATACATGAGAACTACCGAAACAAGTAAGCAGATTTCCAAAATGTACATAATTCCCTTAAGTTTATATTCAACCATCTTAAACACAACAAGTACATTTCCATTACACATTGAACACTCAGAATCATGCCTATTTGAACAATAATATGATGATATTTTAGTCATTACAAACACAAAATACATTTGAAAACAAGTATCAAGATATCCTTATTTTAAGTGACATTACGCATCAAACACATTAGGTTCACAATCCTACTACATGTCATATAAACCAAGTGATACGAAAGACTACCAAACGAGCTCTCGGGATAATGTGATTCTTCTAAGGGATCCGATCTTCAACAGCAAAACAAATTTACAAAATAGTAAACAAACGCGGATAAGCTTACAGAGCTTAGTAAGTTCGTTGAACATTTAACTTACGTAACAGACTATTTAACGAAGAAAGAGTTTGGACAATCATCTTCATTCTTTCATAATAGTATCCAGTACCTCTTCCGGTCTTGTAGAGGATGTAGTTCATGTGAATTCAGATATTATTTTGCCCCATCGAGCCAGTACAGTGTATTTGCTCTCATGAACCAGTAACGCTCTTATGAGCCAATATGCTTAAACGAGTCAGTATGCTCAAACGAGCCAGTATGCTATTCCTTCCACGTCTTCCATCACATTCCATCATCAAGAATAGAACCAAAATAAATAAGGTTAGCACTATCAATAAGGGAATAAAGTTATATGAACTTACCGGATGAATTTGTAGCAAAACAAAACTCTAGGGATTATTTTACGATTTTCCATTTTCCACGATTTATCGCTCGTTTGTGATCTAAATAAAAAAATCATTAAATTTCCACATTAAATCATGAAATTTAAATCATTTCCTGCATTTATGTCTTTTTGGGAAAATTTACAAAATTACCCTTATACTTTCACTTTTTTATTCAACTTGGTCCTTTAACCTTAAACATGCAAAATAACCACTTTTCATTCCAACTTATACTAGCCGAATATTCATGGGTATTACCCCAACACCTACATGCAATTATTTCACAACAAGAACATGTATTTTCACCATTTCCACAATATAGTCCTCAAACCCTAATTTCACCAAAAATCACTTTACAAAATCCTTAAATCTAATAATCAAGCATACAAATCTATCAAAGTTTTCAAGAACAAGCATATTCAACAATGGTAAGATTTATAACATTTGACAGATTCACAAATTAGTCCTTAGGTTAGCTAAATTAAGCTAATACGGACTCAAAAACATAGAAATTACTAAAAATAGGTGAAAAACCACCTTCCCAAAGGAGAGCTAAGCTTGGCCGAACCTAGGAAGCTTTCAACTAGGGTTTTGTTCTTTTTTCTTTAATGAAGAAGATGATGAAATGTTGATTATATTACATTATTATCAAATTACCTATTTGCGCTTAAGTAATTTCATTCATTTTCAACCAAATTTAAAGGCTAAACCATCCACTCACCTAATCAAGGGTTTAATTACCCTATAAGGACCTTCCTAGGTCTTCCCCTTCCAATTTGGCATGTTAAAATCAATAATTCCTACCTTTTTACAACTCTTACAATTCAGCCCTTTTTATTTAATTAACTATTTAGACGATAAAATCTTTTAACCAAAATTTAATATGATGCTAAAAACAACATAAATTTTAAAATAAGGAAATTTACTACTCGATTCATTAGAGTTGTGATCTCGAAATCACTGTTTTCGATACCATTAAAAATCGGGCTATTGCAATCCGCAACCTGATTATGCTCCCTAGAAATGTATCGTAACAGTCACTAGCCTTCTTGAGACAAAATGTGTTGGATTCATCTAATCAAAGATGAGTTTGATGTATTGGAAATGCTTTATTGTATAGCTTTAACAACCTCCAAGTTATCAGATTGGATTATCACCTTTTCATGACCTCCACATTGGATGACCTTGAGACCTTTCAGAATGTCCCAAAGTTCTACATAAAAAATTTAGCACTTCCCTAGATATCAGTTATACCCAAAGACCCAATCTCCATTCTCATCATGCACTACTCCCTCAACAGCTACACTCCTTGAATCCAATTGAACAGCACCATCAATGTTTGATAAGAACCCAATTTCCAATTGTCGATTCTCCAAAGGAAAGTTCGTAGCATCCATTTGGTTCATCACTAAAGGCAAAAAAATGTTGTTTGACCCAACTATTCGATACTTTGATTATCTTTCTCGGGCTCCAAGTTCTTTTTTTGAAAAATAATAAGATTGTGATTCTTTCAAATGCGCCAAGAAAGTAATCCAAAAAGCCACACCCAATTAGCTCCTCCCTTATGAATCTTTGTAATGTCTTGCACATTAGAATTTATCCATTCGTGTAAAATATTAGAGAAAAAATTTGTTAGATGGTTACCCTAAATAACCTATTTCCTGACATCCTTAGCTGCTGTGCAATCTCTAATAATATGCAATATGTCTTCCGATTCATATCTACAAATAGGACAAGAAGGATCGACCGCTAAGCCTTGCTTAATTCTTTCCACATTACTGAGAAGTCATTGCTTTAAAATAGTCCAGATAAAGAAACAGACCCTTTGTGGACCTGGAAGCTTCCATGCACTTTTCCATTTCTCATCTCTAGCGTTCCAATAATCTTCCTTCAATATCCTACACGCACTTTTGACAGAGAAGGCTCCTATCAAAGTGTTGCACCAAGAAATTCTATCAGGCCCCTCAAATGGATGTGGAGGGGGAATGCCCACAATACGACGTAGCACATCATCTAATAACTAAACTCGGAAAAAATCAAGGTTCCACGAAACTTCCTCCATGACCATCTCATTAACTAAACAATTTGAACTAATATTAACATTAGTAGGGATATGTTTAATCAATGGCCCAACACTTGGGATCTAGTTGTACTTCCAACTTCAAATTTTATTACTATTACCTACTGAGCAGATTAAGTTTTCTCGTAGTAAAAAGCCAAATTTTTTAAAGCGTTCTCCAAAGAAAATAACTCCTATCTCGTGCAATACAACATGGTAGATTTTCATTCATCTGATACTTCGACCTAATTACGCGAACCCATAAGGCCTCCTTATCATACGTGATATTAAAACCAAGCTTCAATGAAAACGAGATATTTTGGTCTTGTAATTTCCTCATTCCAAGACTACCACACCATTTGGGTTGACAAATAGAGTCTAACCCCACTAAAGACATGTTCTTTTTTTTGTTGGAGGATCTCCAAATAAACTTTTTCACCAAATTTCCAATCTCTTCATAGCTTTTCCTAGGTATCATCATGGATTGCATGAAGTAGCTAGGAATGGAAAGAAGGACCTACTGCGCTAAAGTAACTCAACCAGCAATGGAGAGCTGTCTAGTATCCCAACTCTGCAGCTTCCTACACACCTTTTCAACCACAAAGTACATAGTGCTATTCGTAACCTTCTGATGAAAAAGGGGAACTGCTAGAAAATGCCCAAGGTTTTGCACTCTCTGGAAACCATGCAAGCTATTGATCATATCAGCCATGGACTCCTCTACCCCTTTAGAGAAGAAAATATTGGTCTTCCTAACATTAATTTTATGTCCAAAAAACTCAAAGATATTCTCTAACATTTCTTTGAGTAACATGTCATACTTCAAATCCGCTTTGCTAAAGATAACTAAGTAATCAACAAAGAACAAGTGCAAGAGAGTCGGCCTTAAATGAGACAGACATATGAGACTCCACTTACCATTGGATATAGTTTATTGAAAAGAGTGACCAAGTCATTCCATGCACAACACAAAAAGATAGGGAGAAAGCGAACATCCTTGTCAGATTCCTCTAATGGGCCTAAATTTAGACAATAGAGCACCATTCCACAGAACCTGCATAGTGAAATTAGAGATAGTCGACAAAATAACGTTTCTAAGATAATCAGGGATACATGCCGCCTGAAGGGAAGCGTTGATGAAATCCCATCTCACTCAATCGTAAGCTTTCTCCAAATCAAATTTAATCGCCATCCATTTCCTTTTGTTCTTACCTCTTATAGAGTGAATCACCTCTTACGTAATAACAAAATTATCGGTGATGTTCCTACTTGCAATAAAATTGGTCTGATCTTGTGTAATAATTTTAGGGAAAATATACTTAAAACGGTTAACTATTACCTTTATCACCAACTTGTAAAGGACAAATCAAAGACTTATAGGATGAAACTGAGCAAAGCTCGCCGGGTTCAAAACCTTGGGTATAAGAACTATCATGGTGTTGTTTAATTCTGAGTCTATAACACCTCCATTAAAAACTATTTTAACCCAATTACAAAAAGCTCCCCAATTGTACCCTACTACTTTTGGAAGAAGAGGGCATGAAAACCATCATTGCCCGGTGCTTTAAGCGGTGCTATATCAAAAAGAGCAACCTTAATTTCATCATTCATGACCAACTTCCTCAAAAAATAAATATCATCAGGGTCAAGTTGAGGAAAACTACTTAGAGGTAATCTCCCCATAGGCCTAAGGTCCTCCCCATACAATTTTTGAAAAAATAAAGTCATTCGCATCTGATCCAATAGTCTCCGGATCATAAATCCATTCACCATTAGAATTGCAAAAAGCGGTTATGCAACTATTTTTAGCGTGTTTAGGTTTAAGTACACACTTGGGAAAGAAAGAGTGTAAACAGCTGTAAAAACTAAACATACATGAACTAAAGTAAAATTTAATGCTTGACTTTTCCAAAACCAATCATGTGAATGATGAAGTATTAAGAGCTATGTTAATTTTTCTTCTTTAACAAAAAATGAGAAATTATTTTATGACCTTTTCTACCACATTATTTATGGTTTCCTCTAATTAAAAGAGAACAAGTCATCTTTGATTTGGAAGTTTAGTCCAAATGTACATATGATGTGAAAAAAATGATGTGTCTCCTTTTAATTGGACAGCACCATGAATGATATAATGAAAATGGCTCAACAAATAATTTCTCCCAAACAAGGGGTTATTTAAAACAAACATATTAAAGGTTGTGTCGGAATTATAATGTCTCTCCCAAACATATCTTTAAAGTGTTATTCAAGTAATAATTTTATTTTAAAATTAGCATGGTTTATTTTTACATAAAATTTTTTTACTAATAATTGTGATTTAAATTATAAATAAAATTATCACATTCTTTTTCTATATTTTATAAGAGTTCTATTTAAGTAATAACTATATTTTAAATTTAGTAGAACTTTCTTAACTAATAGTTTTAAATTAAATTATAATTTTTTAAATGTTTAATTATTAAAACTTTTATTAAATTATATTTAATTTAAATATATAATTATCATAACTTCTATTTTACTTAAACTTTTTTAAGTAACAATTCAAAATTAAATATTATAGAAATATGATGGAAAATAAAAGGTATTTCCATAAGTTCAGAACGATAACTAAACTTGTATGTTTTTTGTATACTAGCTTCTAATGTTGTTACATTTGATTTTACGTAATTGATATTTAATTAATTTTTTAAATATTTTATCTTTTTAATCAAAATAATTAACGTAAAATAATATTTATTATTTGAATTATTTAATATAATTACATTTACGGTTGAAACGTCACATGTACACACTACATCTAAAAATATTTATTTAAACAAATATTTTCTTTTTTTTTGAATATACTGATGTGATTACATGCTAGTATCTGTTCATACTTTTTTAACCCTTTGACAAGGCACACACATCTTGCACACATAGGCGCTCGAACTCGGGACCCTTAGGATGAACATCATCCTCTTTTTCACTGGAACCACTTATTGAGTTCTTAAACAAATATTTTCTATTTGCTTTCTTAAAGTTCAAACTCAAATGGATTTTAGGGATAAATAATTTTAATTAGTTCTCGCTATTCATAAATTGCTTACTTGAGTGATAAAATTTAAGGGTGAGTAAAATTTGATTCGATTTAAAAAATTTAATAAAAAATTTAAATTTTAAATTAAATAATTCGAGTTATTCGAGTTAATCGGATCAACTCGAATAAAAAAATAAAATTTTCCGGTTTAACTGAATTACACAATTCTAGTTTTTCTAAAATCCAAATTCTAGTTTTTCTAAAATCCAAATAAGAAAAGACAAAAGTACGTCGTTTCAATAAATATTTACATTTTCTAAAGTTAAAAATCAAAACCATTAAGTTAAAAGGTAAAACCATTTATATTGTTTATGTAGTTAAATAATCTTGTACTTCGTCTACTAATTAAATAATCGGTCCATGTAAAAGCAACATTGACTATAAATAATAAGATTCATTATCTTGACTCGACTTGACTCAAAATTTTTTGACTCAATTCGAAAATTTTCTAGTTGAATTTGATTGCTAAAATAGGATTCGTCAAATTGAATAACTCAAAATTTTTTATTTGACTCGATCGAATACTCACTCTTAATAAAATCAAAGCAAAAGGCCTTAAAATGAAATTTTTTTCTTTTAAACTTTTTATAATTAATAAAATTTAAATTAATAATAATAAATTTATATTTTAATTTTTAATCAAAAATTAATTTAAATTTTTAAAATTATAAAATTATATTTTTACTTTCACAAAAATATATAATTTAATTTCAATCCTTTAAAAACAACCTTTTGTGACTTCCCTAGCAGTGTTTTTATGGTAATTATGGCTATGGATCCTTAATTTTTTATGCATGCTTTTGTCGGATCAGAAGTGAACGTGGACCCCGCCCCATCGTGGCCTTCAATCTTTTCCATGCTTTTCTTGACCCCATTTCTTCCCTCCCTTCTTCCTCTTTGGAGTTATATAAATTTCGAATAAAATTGAATTAATTCGATTAATTCATTAAATTCGATTAATTGAATTAATTTTGTGAGAGTCGATTAATAATTTTTTAAAAATTCGATTAACAGTTAATTCGATTCAAAATTAATTGATTAATCAAATTAATTGAATTAATAAATAATATTATAATATATAATTATTCGGTCAAGGGTCGTTCAGTTCGATTAATTTTTTGGAAGTATAAATTAATCGGTCGGTTAATTCAGTTATTTTTTAATATATTTTATACTTGTTTTAACCAAAAAAATAAAAAGAAAACATATAAATTAACGGTTAAAAGTTTAAAATAATCGATTAATTCATGTAATGGAAGTTCGGATTAGTTAACCGCTCGATTAACCAATTGAACACCTCTACCACTGTCGAAGCTTTGCAACTTCATCTTCTTTGAATTCCCCGCTCTTTAAATTTGAATGTACCAAAAAAAAAAAAAAGAAGAACTTGAATGAGAAAATTAAGTTAATTTCTACAACTTTTCAGCCTTCAAATTTTTGAACCTTATCTGATATTCGAATTTTAAGCTAAGATTACGATTTACATGATATTATTGTCAGATAATCAATATTGATATTAGATGTTAGGAAAAACAATGGCTAAAGTACAACACATATATAATTATTTGGTGAGACTACTGGAACATATTCTTCACATTCTAGATTTTGGTTTATAGTTCATTGTTGGCAATTGCTGCTGAGCTGTTGGCATAGGTGGTTTGATGTTGAATTCTATCTGCAACAAAGTTTTTAACTGTGATCTTTTGATATGATGCTAACAACCCTATATGTACATGGAACCCACCCTTTTTATCTAAAAGAATAAGGTTCAATTAACATAGAAGATCCCTTCCTCTATTATTGATCTTTGGGAATCTTTACTATTGTCTTCCACTTTCCAAGAGAGCCTAAGGATATTTCTTAAAGTCATTGAAGAGTGGAAAGTATGGCTAATGAAGAACAAGAGAGCATGATGTAGCACCAAAAAGCATAGGGTGGCTTGATCCCGAGACCTCTAGGATATAGATGTTGTTTTGCTCTTCAACAATTATGGTTTTCGTTCTTCAACACCTTCAAAAGATGTCCTCAAACTCTCTACAAAGTCGAGAGACAAAACCTTAAGGTGTATAAGTTCTTTAATCACCCTTATTTCCACACTTTGGAGACCTTATGGGGCAGTCTAGACACTCTTCAAAGCCAAAAGCGGCAACCAAAAAGGATAATATCTTTGTTCTATCAGCATTTACACGTAAATTTTGAGTCAAAAATTGATTTTAAAAATTTGAAGACAAATTTTATTTAACTATTTTGAAAAAAGTAATAATATCTTAGTATTTTTTAATCATAAAAAAATCCTTGTAAATATTCCTTATAGCTTCGATATAGGAATCATTTAGGCATAACCTTGAAAAGATACATTTTACTTCAAGTATTGTGGTGACTTACTCTTAAAATGAATTCTAATCTCTTTTTAACGTCCTTTTACCAGTTAAACAAAATAAAAATGAGGTTTTCTTTTGATTTGATACAGTATTCTTTAGGAATTTTTTTCAAGTTCTTCTATTTCTTCATAAATTTTAGAAAAGAATTTCTAGTCTTTAGAATCTACTCTTCAGGATTCTTCAAAATCTTCAATTTGAGATAAATTAGATGACCTCTTTTACAATGTTAGTATGGAGTTTTTATAGAATGTAAACTCTTCAATGATCCACAAATATTTAAATTTTTCTATTTATTATTTATTTTATATTAATTTGATTAATGAAAAACAAAATAATCATTTAATATTATCACTTAATGACTTTAATTTAATTAGTGATAATATAAATTTTTATTATTTATTTCTTACTTTGTTTAAACTAATTAAAAAACAATTATATGATATTATATCAAGCACTTTATAATTAGTCAAAAAGTTTTCTTTTTTCATTTACACAACATTGTATGTTCTATCATCATTATTATTATAGGTTTTACATATGAAAAAAACCCATGTAGTTAAGAATCAATACAACTTGTTTCCATCCCATACCAAAATGCCTAATATTCTTTGGACTCTAATTAGGGTTTTCAAATTCTGATCAATGAAGCAACTTATAAGTTTGGGCTTAAGAAGAAAACTATTTTTTTATAAATAAATAAAAAACTTAAAAAAAAAAAAAAAAAAAAGGAAGAAGAATTAATGGTGGGTAAAGGTTGGCTGCCAAAAGTTGATACTTTTGAGTGATGGGGGCAAAAGTAGACTGATATTTTAGGTATGTGAATGTGATTGATGGTTATAGCTCAAAGAACTTCCATTATTCCCCTTGGATATAAAATCATCTCTAATCATTATATTAGCTCAAGGAAATTTCTCTATTCTTTATTAACCCTTTAGTCAGTACCAAAAGCAGCCAAGTTGCTCATCTAGGGTCACATATTTAATTATCACTACTCTCTAAAAATATTTGTTTACATATGTTATAATAAATATCGATAATGACAATAACATTATCGTAAAACAATAAAAAAAAATACATGGATTTTTCGTGAAAATTCTTTCGAGAAAAAATTACGGACAGAGGAGAATAAATTCACTAATGTTAAAAATCGAATGATATAAGAAGAGTTTTGACTACATCTATTTAAAAGTTGAAAAACTTTATTTTAATCAATATCAAATATAAAAAATGTAAATCTAATCAATCTTAGTACAACTTTATGCTTGATGGGGATCTGTGACGGGCTTAAACCTTTCTCTCCCCACAGATCTCCTTATTTTTTATTGTATTTTATTTCTTTAACAAATAATGAGATTCGGGTCACACAACTCTAACAACATAAATATTAATTACTAAAGGATCAAAACAAGTTTCTACCAAAGAGAAATAAAACAAAAGTAACATAAAGGAATTTATATATGTGACTCTAATTAATTAGCCCATATTCATTTTTGAAGCAAATCTTTACGTATTATAATAAAATTATTCGTCATAATTGTTGATACACAGTATCAACGAATGTGGAGATAGAAAGTAAAGGGTTCTAGTGAAGAAGAAAATTGTAAATGGGATGTCTGAAATGTCTCCTAAAAAAAGTTTTTAAAATTTTATTACATAAAGAGATTAATTAATCGGGTCAAATTTCGAATCGAATTTTGAATCGAATCCCGAATCAGATTATTTTTACTATCATTATATAACAATAGTATAAGATTGTTTTAATGGATGAAAAATCCGAGTTTGTCTGTATAATTCCATGCATGATGGGTGCTTGTTATATAACAATCGAAATCAAGGTGTGGTCACCCTAAAGTAAATGGATTATTCTTCATAATCTTTGTGAGTGAGAATATACTAATTAAAGATGGGAAATGTTGAATCTAAAATAAGTGATGCACTTTGTGAACTATTGAGGTAAGCTTTTTTAAAACGTAACTATGATTCATCATTTTCAAATGGTCGAAGTGAATAAGACCCAAAACCCAGTTTTTTTTTTTTTTTTTATACTTTAATAATTGACTGCTTAATTTAATGCACGAATGAATTATATTGTTTCCTTTTCAACCTTTTCTTTTTCTAAGGGATAATGTATTATTTATCACCTAATTGTTACTTGGTATAATGATTTATTTAGTCCTTTAAGTATATAAAAAATTTATTTTAGCCTTTTATTTAAGTTTTTGTTTCTTTTAACTCTTTAACTTGTATTATTTGTTAAATCACCCCAAAATGAATAGAAAAAACGTGACATCTACATGGCATCAACAAAGTTTGCAGATGTTAACTTTTCCGTCCATTTTGGAGGTTATTTGATAAACAACGCAAGTTTAAAAGTTAAATGAGATGAAAATTAAATAGAGGGATAATTTTTTTTTTTTGTAAAGTTGGAGGACTAAACAAGTCATTATGCCTTATCACTTTAGTACTTAAAAAAAAAATTTATCAAAGTTTCCTATCATGTATCACATTGACTCAAGGCAATTATACTAGGGTAACTTGATATACGATTAGAAACTTTAGGTTCTAAACTGATAAAAAAAAAAATAGATGCCAACTTAATAATTGGTGCAACTTTGAGGGGTAAATAATGCATTATTAAAAATATTTTTATGTTCGTTTTACAATTTATGAAGATTAATCTTTTTTGAGTTCGTGACTGCCCTTCTAAAAAAGTCATTTTCAAAGCTCAAATTTAAATTCTCTTATTGAGAATGGAATATACCTTAGATTACACCTAATACTTTTGATTTTTTTTCCTTCCTATATTTGATCCTTCATTAAAACTTTTCTTGAAAATAATATGATAGTTGTTCAACTTATCCCTTAATCATGTGATCAGTGATTTAATTTCCGCTTATGATAATGAAGTACATTTTATGACCAACCGTTTTTCTTTTCGAAGAGCACTTGCAATGAAAAAATTAATTACTGCTATCGACGATGGATACCCAAATTATAAGAAAACTGACATGATATAAAACGTAATTTAAATTCGTCGAACATTTTTGAAAGGGCAATAAAAAAGTTTGATGGTAGTGTAATTGGTTTAAGTTATAATTTCTGATTTTTTTTAATTGTGTCATTTTTGTTATGGTTATAAACATAATATATATTAGGAATTCTATCATTCGTGTATGCATGTGAAAATAATATTTTGAAATGCATAGATGTGTTTATAAAAATGCAATAAATAATGAAATGTGAGATTTAGAACTAATAATAATAACAATGCATATGCAATATGTACGAAATTAAAATAAAAAATAGTTTAAATTGTGAGTAAAAGGAAATTTAAATGGGCAAATACATCCTATTAAGAATATTAAATGAATTATAATTGTTTATCATAGCATTGTCATTTTTTTTGAGTTAGTACCAAGTTAACTTGTGACACTAACTCATTCAACAACATTATCAATAGGATCATGACATACACATTATGTGGGTAAAAGTAGAGATGAGCAAAGCTCGATTCGATTCGAGAAAATCGAAAAAAATTTCGAATTTCGAATTAAATGAATCGAGTTATTCGAGTCAACTCGATTTTTTTTGAATTTCCAGTTTGAATCGAGTTGAGTTTTTGAATTCGAATAAACCGAATATCAAACTATAATATTTTACATTTTTACCCCAAACCCATTTACTTTTCCCCCAAAATTTTTACTACTTCCCACTTTCCCTCAAAACTTTTACTCCCCTCCCCTCCCCTCCCATCCCACCCCCCATCTATCTCAAACTCATTACCTCCTAATTTTTTTTAATATTTTCTCTCCAAAATTTTAATCTCCTATTTACTTTCCCAAAAAAATCTCAAAACTTTTTTATTTTTTCCAAAACTTTTACTCTCGCTCACTTTCCACCTACAAGTTTTACTCCCCTCCCATCCTAACCCCCATATACACCAAACCCATTCCCCTCCCCCCTCAATTTTTTTTTTAATTTTTTCCTCCAAAATTTTACTCCTCAAAACTCCCAAAATTTTTTATTTTCCGTCCTAACTTTTACTTCTCACCCTTTACCCCCAAATAAAAAGTCAAAATCATCCAAAAAATCCCTAAACCTAAATAGTAATAATTTTTTTTATATCTTTGTCAAAAAAATAATTTTATTTATATCTCCTATTTATATTATTAAATTAAAATTCACATTTTGTACTATTTATATTATTGAATTATTTAATCATATTAAATATTTATATTAAAATTAAATTATTAATGATGTCATGAAATATTTGTTTTAAAATTCTATATTGGTATCAATTTCATATTTTATCTTTAAAAATAAATTTTATTAAAAAATCACATTTTTACATTTAATATATTTTTAATTTCAAAATACATAATGACAAGAATTAAAAGATAATTGAAGCAACTAAGCAAGCAAAGAAGCTAATCGTATATAAAATATTAATAAATAAATTATGAGATGATGAAAGTTAATAACAAATTTGATTACGGTGAACAAATTTGATTATGGTGGGTAATAGTGGTTTCAAGGACACAAAGTTATTTTTTTTAATTTAAATCGAACAAATATATTCTATTCGAATTCCATCACACTTGACTCGATTCGAAAAAATTTCAAATCGAGTTAGGATGATAAAATATGATTCGTCAACTCGACTAACTCAAAAAATTTTATTCGATTCAATTGAACACTCACCTCTAGGTGAAAGTACTTAGTATTTGTTAAAATAAAAGTATTTTGGTAATTTAAAGTTGGGACCTGATTACTGGTGAACATCAACTTAGTCAGAATTTATATATGTAGTATAGATAGATACAGTAGAGTTAATATACTATTTGGTATATGAGTTTTTTCAATTTGGTACTTGAGTTTTTTTTTTCCATTTTAGTGGCTATATTTTTTTTTTACTAAAACACGGTTGTCAAATATTCTTTAAACCATGTAATGCCGTTTGATTTAAAATACTTAATTGAATTCTAAAACTAAACTCAAGTATCAAATAAAAATTAAAATTAAATTCAAATATTAAATTAAATATAAAACTAAACACAATGATATATTAATCCTAGATAATAATAAGAATAATCAGTTGTATTAAGGTTGGTATTTAAATCTCTAATGATGAGTACGGTCCTTTTGTTGATCCTTAATTAGCAACCTCATTGGCTTGTGTAGATTAATGAGTGAGTTCATGCTCTTGGCAATGTCGTGGTCCTGCAATAATACAAAAGAATAGAGGATAATGGGCAAGCTGCTGTCCATCTCTGAACACAGAGTGGCAGTGCGGCCATTGCAATTGTAGTGCCAAAGCAACCCATTTACCAAGTTTGGAGACGCAGATGGAGACGCAGATGCAACTTTTCTTTGCTAACCCCTTACTTTTGACCCCATCTGCCTTTTTCCCTTACTTGTCTCTACCATGGGAATTAATGACTTTCCGATCAAAGAATTACATAATGATTGCAACTAAAGAAATAATTAATAACTCAGAATCTCGTATGTTGGTTTGATTATCAAGAGCGTTCATTGTTTTAAGTGTGATCTGGGTTCAAGTCGTGTCAGTCGCTTGTTATTAAGACTTTGCCCTCCCCTTGTAATTCACAAAAAAAAAAGACATATATATATCATGATGTTATTTTATTATTGTTAGAAATGAAATAGATTCGTTAATTAAATCGAAAATCGATTGGTATATCAAACAAAAGAAGTTAAATAAGTTTTTTAAGCAAATTGATCTAAACCAATTAAATCAAAATAAGAAGTCAATTGTACCGATCAAATCGATTGAACTGAAAATTAATGGCATGATCGATTTGACCGTTGATTCGATTTCAAAAATCATGCATTGCAATTAATAAAACAAAGTTATTTGTTTTTATCTTTAAATATTTTATTTTAACTATGTTTAAACTTATATAATAACAAAAATGTTTAAAAAATACCATAAGTTATTGTATTCTTCACAAATTTAACATTTATTTTTTGTACTTTTATTTGTAGGAGTTTAACATTTTTACTTTGGAGATTTTAAAATTCAAATCTAATTGCTAACAATATTTGTTTAAATTTAGGTTTATTACAACATCTTTTTAATTATATTGCTTTTACGTAAGTACCTTTTAAAATTTTAAAATTTCATACCAATACATTTAATAAAAAGAGAATAATAGTGTTAACCGTTGAATTTGAATTTTAAAATATAAAAAATAAGATTAAATTTCTAAAATTAAAAAAATACAATAAATAAGTTTGAAATTTATGAAAAGTAAAGGAAGCTATAGTATATCTTTAACGTAACAAAAATGATGCATCACATGTGAAGCTATATATATTCAAAATCGAACAAACTTAACAAGGGGTATATAAATAATTACCCTAAACATTATCTAAATAAAAAGTATGTAAATAAAAAAAAAAAGTAAAAAAGTATTAGAAAGAAGTTAATGGGATGTTTATGTAAAAGAAATTTCATGATAAACGATAGATTAATATTTAAAAAATAATTTTATTATAAATTTCAATCATATTTGTTTTTTTATATAATATTTAAAATTATTCATAATCCCTCTTCAATCCATAAATAGGAGGATAGTCTTCAACGCACTCAAACCCATATCATCTTATATTGACAACAATATTCATGACAATCGAACTAAGACTCATTCGACAAAAATAAAATCTTATAAAATTTGTGTAAAAAATTTCAAATGAAAAAAAAGTAATAGAAGGAAAAAAATACGAAGCTATATGTAAACTAGAAATGAGGAGGGGGAATGCAACATTTACGAATTTCAACTCTTTTCTTTTTCTCAAAATAAAAAAAAAAGTTTTTTTCCTCTTAAGTGGTGATATCAAATTCAATAAAAAGATTGAGGAGTGAGTTTATTATCTAAAAAAAACTCATTTCCAAAATTATTTACGGGAATAGGTTGTTTTGGTCCATTATTATGGGAATGGATCAATTTTATAAAAACGCGTTGAGCTGGCGTCGTTCCAAGGAAAAATCAGAAAAGTGTGTCCAGTTAAGTTTTTTTTTTCTCTTGTCACAGGGTAAAGCGCGTTGACGTGGATACACTTTTGCCTGTGTCCTCTTAAAGGGTTAATTGCTAATTAAGGTCTAGATTTATGGGTTTTGGGTTAGGTTAGTGTTCTAGAAATTTTAAATTAGGGTTTAGGATTTTTTAATGGTTTGGGATTAGAGTATTATTTTTTTTAACTGCTTATTATGGTTCTGGAAAAAATAATTTTGACGAGATGGGTAAAATTACAAAAAAAAAAAAAATTCTAATTGGACACATTTTAGTATTGATGCTTCTAAAAAAATAAAATTGAGAATATAGTTCTAAAAAATATCTCGGGATTCCCGGGAAATCTAAATGTGTAAAATGCCCCGAACGCGGGCTTTGACAGGGAGATCCCATCTCACCCTACCTCTTTCTGTTTTGCATGGACTCTTTATCTCATTTACTAACTGAGGCTCAACGTGTAGGTTGCATGCGAGGGATACGTGTTAGCCAAAACTATGATCGTATAAATCACCTATTTTTCGCGGATGACGCGTTATTATTCATAAGGAATAAACAGCGGGATGTTGAGCACATTAGGAACATTCTGTCAACTTTTGAAGCTGCCTCTGGCCAAAAGATCAATCTGACCAAATCCTCTCTTTATTTTAGTGCCAATACTCCGACTGCTCAAAACAGTCTTTTTGGCAATATTTTGGATATGCCAATCGCATCAACGGATGGTCCAAGAGGCTTCTATCTAGAGGAGGGAAGGAAGTCTTCTCCAAAGCCGTTCTACAGTCCCTTCCAACCTACTCTTTCTCGATGTTTTTGCTCCCCAAAGGGCTTATTGACATGATGGAGGCCAAAGCTCGTTGTTTTTGGTGGGCAAGCAAAAAGAAGGGGCGTGGGTGGGCGATGCTTAACTGGGATAAAGTTTGTACGCCTAAAGGGATGGGAGGCCTATATTTCAAGGACTTGAGACTTTTTAATAGTGCTTTGCTTGGAAGGCAACTCTGTAGGTTGGTCCACAACAAATATACTTTATGCTATCAAGTCCTATCTTTCAAATACTTTCCGGAGGGGGATCCTTTCGATCATAAAAAAGTTGATAAGCCATCATATGTTTGGTCTAGCTTATGCTCGGTAACTAGTGCTCTTAAGAACAGGTTCGGTTGGCAAGTGGGTAATGGGAGTAGTATAACCATTCATAATAAGAGATGGGGGTTCGAAGGGCTGGATGGAAGCTCCATTTTATGGTCTGCCCAAGTTGACGTTGCATGCGTTGTGCATGACCTTTGGCTGCATAACAGCTACCAATGGGACAAAGCTAAAGTGAGTGCAATATATGGTGAAGAGATGGGTCGAATGATTTACGAACTGCCTTTACTCCAGCATGGTCCTCTGGATAGGATCATTTGGTTTCATGACCTCAGAGCTACCTACACAACAAAATCGGGTTATTCTTGGCTGGTCCTTAAAAAGGTAGGGTACGATCCTCATAGAATTTTTTGACGTATCATTTGGAAGCTCAATATCCCTCCTAAGTTAAAAGTCTTTGTTTGGAGAATCGGGTATAACCTCCTTCCAACTGGTGCTAAAATTGCCTCTATTAATCCTAGCCATAATAATCTTTGCCCTCGTTGCAACTATAATGTTGAGACTCTCATCCATGCTCTAAGGGACTGTGACCATGTGAGGGCTATCCTAAGGCTTAGAGCTATTGATGGGCGTATCCTTCAACCTATTTGGGAGACTGGAATCGACTGGCTCGAGAGTTCTATGAAGCTGATGGATAAACAAGCCTTTGAAAGCTTGGTGACTATTCTCTGGAATTCGTGGAATGCTAGAAATAATTTGGATTTCAGAGGTGTGTTAGAGGAGCCGAAGGTTGCTTGGGAGAGAGCTGTTAACTTCAACACTGATTTTCGCATCCATAACTTGAATAATGCCCCGTTGATCCCTAAAGGTAATATCCAAAAACATTGGACGAAACCCATTACTGGCTTGTTTAAAATGAATTTCGATGCTGCCTGAACGGAGCATATGGCAGGTTGTGGCTTTATTTTACGTGATCAGGATGGCTTTGTGCATGGGAGGGTCGGTCTTTTCATGAGAATGTGGCTAACTCCAATTGGGCGGAGGCCTTAGCTTTCATGCGTAGTGTCACGTGGGCCACTGATAACAATTGGGATAACATTACTTTTGAAGGGAACTGTACAACTATCATTAATCGTCTAAACAAAAAAGATGATGACGTCACATTAATCGATCACTTGCTTAGACATAGTCAGACCCTAATTAGAAATTTTATCTCATGCAGTATTAAATGGTGCCCTCGAAAAAGTAATAAGGTTGCTAACAGATTAAGCAAAATTGCTTTAGAGAGAAATTGTAATTATTCTTTCAATGTGGATTATCCGAGTGAGATCCAAAATTTTGTTCTTTCTGATTCTTATGAATAAAATTTGAGGTAGCCCTTGGGCTCTTTTTTTGTTCAAAAAAAAAAAAGAAATTTGCAGGGAAACACGCTCCAAGCATGATGCACTGTCAGCAAAAGTATTGAAAAAAGCTACCAATTGGATGCCCTTTTTGTTACTGCTGCCGAAGTGAATCATGCTTGGAGTGTTTTTCCTACAAATTTCAACCCTCATTATTCAATGAATTATACAAAAATGAGTGGGATGTTATCCCTTAGGCTATAAATGACTCATATTTCAACCTCTGGTTACATAAGTTGCAGCAATAGAAATTAAAAAAGTTCAAAAGAATAGAATTTGAAGTTGAGAAGGTATAAGTTGATTTTTCGTGCTAATATTTATACAAATCATTATATTTTTGCATAATGTTTTTGTTTTGAATTTTTATCGATAGATAATTTGGTTGAAAATGAGTGGACGTATTAGTGTTATTATTTACTACAACGGTGAGGTCCGTGCCATCGAGAACAACGTGATTCTTTTATCCAAAAACACAGTGCGACTGGTTTTTAACCAGAACATAGATTTGACAGATCTTCATAAAAGAATTAGGCATAAAATCTTCGGATCTACGCCAATAAGAGTTTCACCTATTAAGTATCGATTTTGTGTTTCGGTCGATCCCGTGATATATGACTCATTTGATATGAAAGGTACTTGTGGCTTGGAGGCGATGGTGCAAACGCATCTCGATAGTGGATCAAAATTTCTTAAGTTATATGTGGAATTTTTAAGGCCAAATGAAGGACTTGAGACTTTAACATCTACTATTGTTCGAAAGGAATACATGACCCCTACACGACACTTAGTTAGTAGGAGGCAAAATATTGAACCATCCGTTTTTGGTGGCATAACAGAATACACTACCTTTGCATGACACTCAGTCAATAGATGGGAGAGACATGCACCTCGGTGGTTCGATGTTCAATGTTGGGAATACTTATTGGGGAATGGCATCAACTTCCAGTGGACACTACCTCTACATGACACTCAGTCAATAGATGGGAGAGACATGCACCTCGGTGGCTCGATGTTCAATGTTGGGAATAATTATTGGGGAATAGCATCAACTTCCAGTGGTTGACAGTCGACATTTGATTTTGGACGTTTCGAAACATATACGTGAAGGGATGATTTTCTCCTAACGGCATCCACTGATGAGAGGACTTCCAACATGGTAGATGTTTGTGGGTCAAAGGATAAAGTTGGAAATGAGTTCAATGTGGATCCACCTTAGGAGCCCGGTGTCGACGATTTAGAAGTTGCATTATTTTTTAAATCAGAGCTTATTCCAATCTAACCTGAAGATAGTGAAAGAGGTTCAAATGAAGAAGATCCACGTTTTACAGCGTACTCACCTCCAGCTCATATGCATAGTATCGATCTATTGGTAGATGATGCGTTGAAGTTTCTAGATACACTTTATAGGAGGCATGGCCATAGAAGTCCATCGTTAGATTCAGGTGACTTGGAAGTTGGTAGGGAGCTTTCTAGCAAGGATGGTTTTCTTGGTGCATTGAAGCAATACAATATCAAGAACGGGGTTAACTATTACGTGATTAAATTTAAATCTAAAAATTTTGAGGCCAAGTGTTCAGTGCGAGACGGCATTTGTTCATGGAAAATCATAACTTTCATTAAGAAGAGGACGAGGTTATAGGAGATAAAAAATTTCACCGGTCTACATATGTGTGTTACCTCTAGTACAATATCACTAGATGATTAGGCTTTAGGGTAACTTTCAATTAATTTAACGTACTCGTGGGGTTGTAGGTGTTTCATAGGATCATCCTAAGCTAGATTCAGAGATGATCGTGGACTTAATACTACCGATGGTGAAAGCAAATTCGAGGATAGTAGTACCAGTCTTAATTGCCAATATTCGTAGCGTATTTAACTACATGTCTTCTTATTGTAAGGCCTGAATAGCTAAGTAGAAGGCATTGGAGAAGATGCATAATGGGTGGGACGATTCATACAAGGCATGGCAGTGGTGTCAAGTGCTGGAAATGTACGCTTCATGTTAATTAATAGACCCTGAAACGGGTTCTGCGTACTACAATGATCACTTGCCCATGGATGTAGAGTGTTCAAGTGTCTGTTTTGGATATTCAAGCAATGTCGAGATGCATTCTAGTACTGCAAGCTAGTGGTACAAATTTATGGTACCTTTATGTATTATAGATATACCTATCAATTGTTGTTGGTTGTGGCACAAGATGGTGATGAGAGGATCCTTTTAATTGCATTTGCAATAACGGGGGAGTCAGGTGACAATTGGAATTTCTTTCTTTTTGGGTTGAGGGGGCATGTCTACCCCCAACTTGACATCTACGCCATATCGGATCGAAGCACTGTAATACTAACCGTAATTAAATGACAGGGAAGTCTTTAGAATCGCACACACCATCGATATTATCTAAGGCACATTGCGTCTAACTATTGGGGGCAATATCGGTCTAATGCTGAACGATGATAAGTGACCAACATGAGTATTTAATCGTCACCAATATTATTTGGTTTGTAGTATTCCATTTGTTCTCAATATTTTTTGGTATGTAATCGTTGTTATCCACTTATACTAACAGATACGATATCAATAAAGACTGTTTTCATGAGATGTTGACGATTTTACGGTCAACTAACGATGAAGGCTCAACATACCTCTCTAACATACCTTTGATTAATGGACACAATCATATGACGGTAGGCTACGATATGGCAAGATGACCTCAAACTTTACAGAATGCATCACTTTCGTTTTAAAAGGAACACGTCATTTGTCGATAACCTTGGTTGTGAGTGAGACATACTTTCATTTGGCGGCACTATTCCCAAAGCAAGCGACAAGTTATAAAGGGCAATTGCATGGAGGCCATGTATGGTGTCGGGCAGTATTATAAGAAATTAACAAGGCTAAGGCACGAACCAACTCCATGTATGCAGTGTGTTACAATTGTGGTAACCTATGGTTTTAGGTGACGGAGTACGACAGATCGAACTAAGGTATTATTGGTGGATAATATCGTGTACACCTCAAAAATAGGACTTGCGACTGTAGGAGGTTTAAAGCACTTCATTATCCATGCGCTCATGCAATTGTAGCTTGTATGAATCTTCATTTGGATCCCATAAGCTATGTCGACGAAGTGTACAAATTAGAATACATGTACAATGTGTGGAGACACATATTTCAACCAATCTCATATGAACGTAAGTGGTTGTCTGTATCGCTTGCTCTATTTAAGTTATTACCCGGTAAAAAATTACGTCGCAAAACAAAAGGGCGACTATTCTCGACTTGAATACGCGATAACATGGATATTCGGGAAAGGAAGAGCAAACAAAGTTTATGTGGATAATGTAGGGACCCGGGTCATACAATGTCTTCATGTCCACATCGAAATCAATAAACCATTGTATATGCAAAGCAAATTTTTTTATATAAAATAATGTCTTCATGGGAATTTTAGCCATTGTTAATTCAAATTAAACATTTGATGAAATGTTGTTTCGAAAGAAAATATTTAGTAAGGAGCTTGTAACAGTTTGTATCACTTCAAAATTTTCAAACTTTCGAATTGGGTTCTCAATTAAATGTTACAGTATGAAGATCATGTGTACAAAAATATTCAAAAGAACTTTTATTTTATTAAATGATATAATATAAAAATAATGTGTACAAAAATATTCAAAAGAACTTCTATTTATTAAAAGATACAATATAAAAATAATGTGTACAAAAATAGTCAAAAGAACATCAATGCATATGCCGATCAGAATCTGTGCCACAAGAGGGTGGTTAACGGTTACGGGCTAGATTCCTTCCTGGTTCAGCTTCTGACCAAGGTTGTTGTTGTTCGGGTTTAGCTTCCGAGCAAGGTTGTGGTTGTGGTTATGGTTGTAGGTGTTGAGAAGATGACCCACCTTGATAGAACAAAGTCCCAAAGGTGTTTGCATCACCTACGACAAATGAGCGTAACGGGGTTGAATCCCATAAGGTAATGGGAATTGAGGTGAACTCTTCGTTTGTGTCTCCTGCATAGATGTCCTATACATCGCCGATTGAGTCGGAGTCATCGAGAAATTAGATGCCTCGAGTATGTGCCACATCGTCTAACTTGGCATATGAGTGGAAGCAGGAAAATGTGGTGCAAAAAATGGTGCATGTGTGAACATATAAGGGTTATGATATGAACTCAGTATAATCTGGAGGGGTTGTGGTGTGGGCATCGGTGCTGAGGTCGTCGGGGCCGATGATTGCATGGGTCTTGATGATGGGCTCACCTCGTCAACCCATGGCCTTAGATTTAAAGAGCCCCGTCATGCCCTATCAGTATGGAGTTACCGATGCCTTGCCTCTACATCGAGTAAATATGGCTTGCCATAGATCCTAAACCATGACATGTAATCTAGATTGCATGCTAACTCCGAAAAAATCGATTCGCGAGTAGGCATAAAATTGTACCAATTATCCCACATGTTGATATATTACGAGTGGAATACCGACCAATTTGTATTCAATCGCCATAAGTCAATTTTGTACAGATCATTAAGCTCTTCAAGTGCCATGGGAATCTATTATCGAAATTTGAATTGTTAGAACACTCTATTTGTCTGGTTCATCTCAACGGTAGCGTACACTACTAATGGGACCTTAATGTGCCAGACGTTCGGATTTTGTAAAAATTCCTCCAAAATTACTGCTCAAATTATCATATCCTCGTATGGTGTCCATTCAAACTATATGAACGTGATAATAATATTACTTATATACATAATACTAAATACGAAATCAGGTATTTTATGTATATATAGTTCAAAATTAAATAAATACTTACATCCGCTTCCGATCGTTAATCTAATAGAAGTCGTATATCTAAAGAGCGACAGGTAATCTCACGTAAATCGACGCATGGTTCTACTTATTTAAATAAAATATTAGCATAATAATTTTATTTTAAATCTATTTAGTAATGGTAAAATCTAATATGAAATTTACCTTGTTACGAATAGGAATGTATACAGCCGGTCCACTTGATGACGTAAAAATGGAAAGCGAAACCTAACTCATGATTGTAGTAGTACGAGGCAACCACCGATTTTGATTTTATTTGGTTGCATCATCCAACACATCTCTCAATACAATGTCGCCAACACTTACCCCTACCTTAGATGTACGAGGTTCGTGATTTGTTTGCCATCAAATAACCCTCGATAATTTGAAAGATGTATGCCCAAGCGTATAGTCCTCTTTCTACTACAGTCGAATCATCCACTAGCTCTGCGAAATTATTTCGTAACCAGGCCATTTCGATCCAACCCTCGTAAATTGTCTCCAGAACCACACCCAAAATATCGTAACATATGGGTTCCCAATCAATAGATTGAGTGGACCCATCCACCGGTAACCCTAATTGCAACTACACGTCCTCTAGAGTGATAGTACACTCCCCGCATGGAAGATGGAATGTGTGCGTCTCGTATCTCCACCTCTCCACCAACGCGCTGATGAGTTTCAGGTCTAACTTGCACCCTCGACCTACAATGGCCACATGCCAAAAACTGGCTTCCCTCAGGTATGTTTCGATTAGCGGTGATGGACGATCGGGTAGATTACGAATAAAGCATTGTAAAATTCGATATTCCGACTGTTCACATAAAAATTATAAAAAATATTAATTAAATTATAATAATGAAATTAAAAAATTGAAATTAATTCTTACCATTTGCATTTGGTCGACGGAGATATGCTTGTCATCAAGACGGATTAAAGACCTAGCCCTTGCTAACATGAATTTTTTAATAAAATAATAATTTCTTAAAAATACTAATAAAACAATAATAAAAAGTATAATTCAGAAAAAATAAAATTTAGAGAATATTTGAGAGCTTTTTTGAGAATTAAGTGAGAAAATATAGAAATTTAAAGAGAAAAATGTGTGAAAATAGGGTTGGGGTATTTATAGTTTTTTTTTAAAGGACCGTTGGAGCCCAACGACTATATAGTCGTTGGAAAAATGACCGTTGGGAAAACATGAGGTAAAGTGCGTCCACATCAGTGTCAACGCGTTTCATTAAAGCGCATTGATGTGGACGCACTTTACCCCATGACATGGGAAAAAAAGGCTAAGTTGGACGTGCTTTTCTGATTTTCTCCTGAAAATGACATCAACTCGATGCGTTTTAGTAAAATCAATCCATTCCCGTAATAATGGACCAAAACAACCCATTTCCGTAAATAATTTTGAAAATCAGCCTTTTTAGGTATTAAACCCTAGAGGAGTGATCTACCAATGCTAATATAAGACTTAAATGATTTTATATTTTTTCTTAATTTTTTATATGATTAATATTTTAACAATGGTTCAAGGGTAAACAAAGCCCTTAATTTTTTTCAAAAAAATCAATTAAGTCTTTATTATTTTTTACATTCAATTGTACCCTTAAACTGTAAAAATACACTCAATTAGACTTTTTGACAGTTAACTTTAACAATTAACTGTTAAAATTTAATGATTTTGTTTTTTTCTATTTTTGGGTTATGTTTTTTACATGACGTGCTATAATTGCACCACGTGAGAAATTGATATTTTCTTTATAAATTTGTGAAAAATATTAAAAATTAATGGAAATCATAAATTTGATTAAAATTATCACATCCCAAAAATCGGGTTGTAGAAATTTAGTTAATAAATCGAGAGAGTTCGCCTGAATTTTATTTATTTATTTTTTATTTTAGATGATCTTTTGATATTAATAAATATCAAATATAGTAGTTGAATAGTGGTGGAGCTATCTTTGATGACTTGTGTTCGAATCCCTTCCCTCACATTATTTTTTATGTGGTGCAATTTTGTCTCAAACCTTAGCAGAGGTCTCACCATGTTTTTAAAATAAATATTGTTGGAATTATAACAAGCTAGTGAATAGTCAAGTGATTAAGTGTTTAGTTAATTTCCTAAAGGTCCTATAATCAATTCCCTACATTCTCATATTATCAGGGATTTAAATAGTGGTCGAATAGCGGAATAGCGATTGCTATATAGCGGTAGCGACACTGTTCGAAATCGTTATTGCCGAAAATAGCGGTGTGAAGCGAAATCACACCATTAACGGTGGATCGCGGTTGTAATTTAACAGGTAACGGTAATTTGCGACAATAGCGGGTCGCTATTCTCGCTATTGTTCCGTTACGATAAAATTAAAAATATATATAATTGAAATTATATGATTTTATCTATTTAATGATTTTAGTTAATATAAAATTCACGATCGCGATACCCGTAGTGACCGCAATAGCATCCGTTATGTCTGCAACCGCGATAAACGCAACACGACCGAAAATACGACCGCAACTGCAATTTAAATCCCTGCATGTTATATGATCTCATAACATATGTGGTTTTCACATTATTTATAAAATATGAAATTTTGGTACCATGTGTACATATGTGATTTACATGTAAGCATGCCTATGCGATTTTAGGAGAAAAAGTGATTTTATGATCATATCACATATATTGGGTCGGATATATGAAAAGTGGAAGAAAGTGACAGTTTATATCCATTAATGTGGCACTGTTCACAATTTGATTATGTGGCAGTTTATCTGCAAATGTGTTGGCTTGTCCACGATTTGATTTTGTGGCAGTATATCTACGACTCTAGTGGCAACAATAAAATCGGCTCGGGGTTCTGTGAGGGTGTCGCACTTGTGTCGCCCTGTCCAACAATGCTGACGACTGCAACAATGGCATTCTGGTGGGTAATGTTGGTGGGTCTTCGGTGGTTAAACAGTGAAAGAATTACACTCTTACTGGGACTCTATCAAAGAATTTGATTTCAAATTAATTATTCCAAAAATAGTATTATTTTAATAGATTTAGTATTAAATTAAATTTAATACTTATTTTAATAGTATTTTTTAATTTAATATTAAAGTGATTTAATATTAAAGTGATTAAGTTTAATTATAGTTGAACTCTCTAAACTCTCCCTATATTAATTTTTTTAAGAAATTTTTTTAAAAAAATTTTAGAGCTATTTTTCTTATTTATAACTTCGCCCAAAAGTTTAGAGAAATTGTGAAATTACCTTACTGACAATTTTTGTGAAAATTTTTCTGATTCGAAGCGAGCCCACACTCGATAGACGTGAGCTTGAGGATAACAGTAAAGATTACTCGATCAAAGCGTTCATTCTAGACGAATCGAAAAGGTACAATTTTAATTAAGTGTTTGTTCCTTAGATATCACAACCAAGTTCTTGTTTTGAAAAAAAAATTAAAACTCTAGTTTTTTCCTAAATTTATATTTCGTTGCATTTTCCAAACCCTTTTTTTCAACAGATCGTGTGTAGGATTAGGACCACACAAGCATGTGGACCACACGGCCCCCCCCACAACCATGTGCCTTACAAACCTTATGCTAGTTCGTGAACCACACGGCTAAGAGCCTTCCAAACGGTCATGTCCCTCTTGTAGGTTAATTTTTGCATTAACCACATAACCATAGTCTGTTATTCAGTCGTGTAACCCTTCCACACGGTCTATAGCTCCTCACACGACCATATGACCCCTATTTTACAATTTTGCCCAAAAATTTATGATATGTTGAATTTTGTCCCTGTATGTGCCTTGAATTGGTTTTTAGAGTTTTTATTTGTTCAATTTAGTCCTTGATATTGTGTTACTCTAAAATTTGTGATTAAATGACTAAAGTGCCATGGCTATATCATATGAGAAGTGAATATTACATGCTATTGTCATTCTGAAATAGATAAATTGTTAGTGCTAATATTAGTACCACCCTATTGAATACATGTTGGACATGTTTACTGTTAGTGATGGATGGAATACATGATGACCATGTTTGCTGCTAGTGATGAATTGAATACATGTTAAGCATGTTTACTACTAGTGTTGTTTTGTTCCATTACAAAGCATGTCATGCATTGCATGGGTGGGATACTATGTATGGAGGAAGAGTGGCAGTCTATTAATCTGTAAACAGTGTGGTTCGTTCAAGAACCAAGTGGCAATTATTAAATGCAAATATGTGATTCAATCACGAACCAAGTGGCAATTTATCTGCAAATGTTTTTATCTAAAAATACTAGTGGTTTACCCACAATTTTATAAACACAGTGGTAGCTTTTATTTGCAATTATGTTGTGCACATACAGCAAGTGGCACTTTATTTGCAAAACAGCGATGGTTTATCCACAACCCGATGTATAAGGTTGGATGAGTTTTGGAAAACTCATAGTTTGGCGTGTAGTGGTGGGGTAAGACTTTTTTCTAATAAATTGTAATTGCATTGTCATTCATAAGCAAGTGCATTCAAAACTGTGAATACTAAAGTATTATACGAATGTGTTTATCCTAAGAATTGTTATCATATATGCTATGCTTATTGTTCCAAACTGAGCATCTTAAGCTCACTCCTCTTATTTTTCATCTTTACAGATAACCTACTAGGTTAGGACTTATTAGGTTAGGACACATACATGACATTCAGAGGGCTCGTCTCAGATAATTTTTCTTATTAAAAAGTATTTTAGACTTATATTATAGTCTTTTCTATTTGGAATTGTACTGTTGTATTTGAACTGTGGCATGTGATTTAAGTTTAAGGCTTATTAGCATGCATGTTATTTAATTTAAATTTAGGATATTGAAACATGAATTTAGAATTAATTATGCATAAAATAATTTTGATTTTACTTAGTTAAAACTAAATTGAATATCACTTTTCGCTGCTAGATTATAAATAAATTTTGACTAATAAATAAATTAGAAATTAACCAAGTTTTCAAAAGAAATCATCGTTATAAGGAAAATGTTATACTTAATCAGGTTTTGTTAACTAAGGAGTTTTTTTTTTTTTGAAAATAGGCTAAGTTTTCATCTAAGATAAACAAATATTTTAAAATGACTTTTTTATAAACTCGGTTAGCTTACAAGAACATTTTGGTGATCAATGTAATTTTTCAAACTCGGACCTAATGTCCAAGCCGAATTGGGAAGGTTACATAATCGATTTGATTGGCAAAGGCACTGGCATGACAGCACTAAGAGATGACATGACAGGATGCTAACTGTGGAATTTCAAAAAAAATTCTAAAAAATATTTTTTTAAAAAATTTAAAAATTAAATAATAAAAAATATGGCTGAAATAAAACTACTACTATATGTCCATCTTTAAAATATTGTATATATACTTTTTAATATTGAAAATTTAATTGTTTTTTAATATTACATATTAATTTTTAATAATGATTACCTATGCTAATTATATGAAATAAAAATACTTTATTAAATAATAAAAAAATATATAAGTAATCAATAAGTGGTTGGGTGCAATAGTAAGGTACATTGTACTCTTAAGTGAAAGATCTAGGTTCGAACATTAAAGACGATATTATTAGAAGGGGTAACTACGCACTCCGAACATGAACTGTAATATGAACATGAATAATATCAAATATATATATATACACGTAATATTATATATATACATTGCATGTGGTATTGAAAACTAATCTTCCAAAAATATAAAAACATTTTATAAAAAAAGGTTTGTACGTAAAATAATAAAGTAAATGAATAGACGGAACTGAAGTGAGGTTTGACTTCGGATTGGTGGACGGAAAGGCCCAACCCATTACAGTCTTCTATTATGGACATGGCTGATGGGAATGTAAGAGCTAACGACGTAACAGGACAGAATGACTCCTCTTTTTCAAAAATACAAATTAACTATTTCTGATCATTAATTATCATTATTAACCTTAAAACGTAAAATCATAATAATTTATTTTATCCTCCAACTTTATACAAAAAGTTATTCTAACCCTTCAAGTAATTTTTTTCTTTTTAAACCTTTGAATTTATATTTTTTGTCAAATCACTTCAAAATATATGAAAAAATTAATATTTGTTAACTTTACTGATGTAGCATCCATGAAACAGTACACGTGTATGTCCATTAGAATTTAATTTTTAAAATTAAAAATATTAAAAATATTCATTTTTTATATTTTTAACAATTTTTAATTTTTAAAAATATTTTATATTTTTTGAATTTTTTTAAAATTTTAAAAAATTAATTAAGCATCCACATGACATGTCACATCAATAAATTTAATAAATATTATTTTTTATTCATTTTAAAGTGATTGAATAAACAACACAATTTTAAAAGCTAAAAAAATGAAAAAATAAAATAAAAAACTAAAATGATTGTTTTTAATAAAATTTGAAAGCCAAATAAATCATTTATCAAACATAAATTACTAATAAAACGCATAAACGCATAAACACGAGACTAATTAACTGATTTATTATAAAATAATATAATTAAAATAGGGAGATTTTATTAGTATTTATTTGGCTGTTAAAATATTCTTTTCTCTTTTTTTATATTTGAAATTTAGTTTTCACTTTTTATTTGAAGGAATTTAGTTTTTTTATTTTTTTAATTTTTAATTTTAAATTTAATCATTATATTGTTAATTTTTTATTAAATTCAAATTCATTACAATGATATATTTTTTATTATATAGTTATCAATTGAGATTTTTTTAATTTAAAAAGGTTATATTTGTGAATTTATAGAAGAACTTTAACGAGGTTAATAATTAGATTTAAATTTTGAAATCTAAAAAATAAAAATATTAAAAATAAAAATAGAGATCAAATTTTTTTGGTGAATTATAACAAGACAAAACTCAAATAACGAATGTGATTAGCACAATTTGAACCCAAACTACACTTAAGACGATGAACATTCTTAATCATCAACTCATACCATGTACATATAATTAGAAACATATTTTAACTCTACATTTACACTTCTTTCCTTTCACTTCTATTTTTATACCTAAAAAAATATGCCACCAAATTATTTCACAAAATAAAAGTGTGAGATTAGAGTTCAATTCATAGGTTTGTTGATGTGGTAATATAATGTATGTTTGAGTAGGTAAGTTAAACTTATATTGTATAAAAAAATAATTTTAAAAATTATATGAATTTTTTATTTTAAATTAAAAGATTTTACTATGGAAAGTGAGATATATAGTTCAATATTGAATTTTTGGTAATACAATTAATTTAGGAGGGCTTGCATTTCATCAATTTATTCTAGGGCTTTTTCAAAGATTCCATCAAACAAGAATCTTAATTTATTTATTTTACTTTGTCTCATAGATTGTGAAAGAATATTAGAGATAAATTTTCATACTAAAGAACTTTAGATTATTTAATTTATTAGGCTTTAATGTTCGGGGGGACTATTTTAAATTTTAAAAGTTTAATATTATTATGGCGCTTTTAGTTACCTCCATTATTTTTCACAAGTTTAATACTTATTTCGAGTTTTGTAGTTACCTATTTTCATTGATTAAAGAACCACCCCACCATCAATAGTACATGACTCTCTGTGGAGGTTAGGGATAAAACCCCAACATAAGGATTGATAGAAGCTAGAAAGGTATTAACGTACAGAGAAAATGAAGTGATTAATTAACTTTAGCAACGATGCCTTTTATAGGCTTCATAGAAGGAAAAACATGGATATAAGATCCAATAACTAACTACTAAAAATCAGGAAAAAATTCCCACAAAAGACTAAATAAATTATTTTGACTGGTTGACTTGCTAAAATAGGAACCAACAATAACAAACTAACTATAATACTAAATAAGAAAATGGTAAACATGGTGTGAATATTTTTCAACAATCCCTCCCTTAAACTGGAAACACAAGTCTCAATTTAAACAATTCCATTGTACAACCCCTCCCTCAATCCCTCAATATGCAAATACCTAGAAGTTTTCTCAACTTCATGAACCTCTTAACTTTGAGGGGCTTGGTGAAAATGTCAACAACTTGATCCTCACTTTTGTAATAAACAACTTCGATAATTCGTTTTCTCATGAGATCCCTAAAAAACTAAAACTTCACGTTTATGTGCTTCGTTCTTCCGTGCAAGATAGGATCCTTCGACAATTTTATAGTTGAGTTGTTGTCACAATAAATTGGAGTAGGTCCTTCTTGTGGAAAGCAAAGCTCTTCAAGGACATTCTTTAACCAAATTGCTTGACTAGCAGATATAGTGGCTGCAACAAATTCTGATTCAATAGTTGAGAGAGTAACAATTGGTTGCTTCTTAGACGACCAAGAAACAACTCCCAACCCTAGCACGAACACATACCTTGAAGTGCTCTTTCGATCATATGTATCCCCAGAAAAGTCACTATCATTGAACCCAATGAGATCAAACTTTACTCATTTTTTGTATAAGATTCCACAATCTGACGTCCCTTGCAAGTTCTTGAGGATCCTTTTATTAGCAGGAAAATGCATCTCTTTTGGATGCTTTATGAAAGACTAACAAAGTACATAATATCAGGTTGAGTGGCTGTCAAATACATCAAGCTTCCCACGAGCTGTTTTTATAAAGTGCTATCAATCTTCTTTCCTACAAGATTTTTCTCTAATTTTAACCCCATCTCAGTATGTGTAGCCACAGAATTACATTTCTTCATCTCGAATCTATCCAAAATTTCCCCAACATATTTCTTTTGTGAAATAAATATTCCACAATTTGATTGATATACTCCAATACCAGGAAAATAATGCATTAACCCAAGATCAAACATATCAAACTCCTTCATCATTGATTGTTTAAATTTATCAAGCACCGTCTAATCATTCCATGTATATATAAAATCGTCCACGTACAAAGACATAATGACCATCTTTTCATTTTCAACATTGTAGTAAAGAGTATGCTCATACAGACACTTCTTGAAACCTAACAAACTGAAATAAGCATATATTCGACTATACCAGGCTCTAAGAGGTTGTTTTAGCCCATGTAGTGTCTTTTTCAATCTATATACTTTATGCTCACTTCCATATTTCACATAATTAGGGGGTTGATTGATGAATACCTACTCTTCCAACTCATCGTGTAGAAAAGTTGATTTCATGTCAAGTTGGAAAATTGGCCATGAATTTTATGCTACTAATGCAACCACTGATCTGATTGTATCAAGCCGAGCCACAAGGAAAAACACTTCTTTGTGATCAACACCGAATTGTTGCTTGCAGCCTTTAGCTACTAAACGTGCTTTATACTTGTCAACCTTGCCATTCTCTTTGAATTTGGTCTTGTAAACCCATTTAACTCCGACTGGCTTTGTCCTTTTGGAAGATCAGTTAGCTCCCAAGTGTTGTTCTTCTTAATTGCAGCAATTTCATCATCCATTTCTCTCTGCCATTTCAAATCCTTACAAGCATCTTCAAAACTTACAGGATCACAATTCGCAAATAAAGTAAAATATGTTTAAGGATCTTTATCATCAGGTTGATTCCCACTGACCACGTAATCTTCCATCCATGTCGACTTTCTTCTGATTCTTTACTGTACCCATTCTATTGATTTGTTTCAATTATAGATTGTTCCACTTGTTCTGCTGCTAGTTCATTGATCTCATCACTAAAATTTACTGGAATTTGCTTTATCTGTTAGCTATTCCTTTTTTTTCTCCTCACGGCCAGAATGCTTCTTCAACAAAAACTACATCTCAACTGATAATGACTTTCTTAGTGATAGGATTATATAGCTTCTAGGCTTTTGACTCATTTCTAATGTTAAGAAAAACACATTTCTTAGCCTTGTCATCGAGCTTTGTCCTTTTCTGGTCTGACACATGAGAGTAAGTAATGCACTCGAATACTTTGAAATGACACACATCCGGTTGCCAACTACACCAAGCTTCTTCTAATTTCATGTTTTGAACAACATATGTAAGCCTTTTGTTCAAAACATGAACGCTCCAACTTACTGCCTCTGGCTAGAATTCTTCGGAACATTACTTCTTCGTAAAAAACTTCAAACAACATTTAAAATTATTCGATTCTTCCTCTCGCTCACCCCATTTTGTTGAGGGGTATAAGCTGCATTAAGCTGCCTCTATATACAATTAGATTCGCAAAAACTTATAAATTCTTAAAAAAAGATACTCTTCTCCCCGATCACTACGAAGAGCTTTAATTGATGTCCCAACCTTCTTTTCAACAAGTGCCTTGAAGCTTTTAAAAACTACAAAAGCTTCAGATTTTTCGTGCAAGAAATAAACCCAACTCTTTCGACTAAAATCATATGTGAAAGTTATAAAATAACATTTACCTCCATTTCAAGTTGGATTCAATGGTCCACAGCCGTCAGAGTGAACCAATTCAAGCTATTGTGAGGCTCTCTAAGTTTTTCCTTTTGGAAAACTATCCCGAGGCATCTTTCCAACAACACAATCTTCACATACATCAAATGCAAGAAGACCAACAACCATATTCTTTTGTAATGTTTGTAGTCCTCCGAAACTTAGGTGCCCATACCTATAATGCCAAAGCCATTCTGAACTAGTTCCTTGTGTTGAAAAACAAGAGTGAACAGATTTAATATGCTGAATATGTAACGAAAAGAGCTTATTGGCTATCATGGTGATTTAAGCAATTAACCCAAGATTACAATCTTGGATCTTGCACACTCCGTCTTTGATAATCACCTCATAGCCCTTTACTTGGAGTTGACTCACACTGAGTAAATTTGACTTCAGATCCGGAGCATAGTAAACATTTGAAATACTCTAAATAGATGAAAACTTTGTTTGGATCTTCACCTTCCCTCGTCCCTGGACAGAAACAAGAGAGTTGTCATCGAATTTTATTGTTATTCAAAATGTCTCATCTAACTCAAAGAATATTGATCGATTTCCACACATATAATTGCTACAACCCGTATCTAGATACCATAAATTCTTTCGGGTCTCTTCCTTCGGATTACGCACCATTAAAAGAGTAACTTTTCCCTCTTCCTCGGTTGCTTTTGCAAAATTTATCCTCTCCCCGCTACAACTTCTACCACGACCTCTCCTATGACCTCTGTCATGACTTTCGTTTAGATTAGTATAGCATTCATTACGATAATGACCATACCTGTGGTGTCAAAAACATTCAATTTAGGACTTGTCTATAGCCTTTATCTTCCAATTAGATGTGCGATGATCCTAACCATTCTTCTGCTTATTTTCAGCGTCATTCGAGCTTCTTGCTTTCCACTTATTGCTACCACGTCCAAAAACTTTTTGAGTCGACACACCTGTAAAGCTTGCTCCTCATTCTCTTGTAGGGCGAATTTTGACTCATGATTCATCAATGAGTTTTCAAGCTCATCAAGAGAAACAATATCTAGTCTTTTGATTCCTCAATTGAACAGACAACAAAATTGTATTTTGGCAACAAAGATCGTAAAATCTTCTCAATGACAGCAATATCTTCAAGCTTTTCCCCATGAGTCTGCATCCTATTCACGATTCCCATCGTCTTGGAGAAATAATCTGAAATAGTTTCTACTGGCTTCATAGGTCTCAAAATCCCCTCGTAGAGTTTGAAGCAATGCACATTTTGCCCTTGCATTGCCTTGATATTTCTTCTTCATGGAATCCTAAATTTGCTTTGGTATATCCTTGCAAAGAATTGTCTCAATGATTGAACGATCAATTGCTTGGAACAGATAGTTCTTGGCCTTTAAGTCTTTCAGCTTCTATGCTTCAATCTCAGCTTTATGTGCATTTGACAAGTCAGTTCCAGCTTTAGGCTCTTAAATGCCACCCTTAACGACTGATCAATATTCTTTTGACCTCAAGAAATTTTCCATTAGCATGCTCCAATGATCATAATAATCGTCAAAGCGAGGAATAGCAAACTAGACGAATCTATCGAAATTATTCTAATGTTACGACATTGTAACTAGAACAGACTACACAAGGCGCTCTCTCAACCATGCTTTGATACCCACTTATAGAAGCTAGAAAGGTATTAACGTACAGAGAAAATAGAGATATACTGAAAGAATTCAAGTGATTAATTAACTTTAGCAATAGTGCCTTTTATAAGCTTACATAGAAGGAAAAACATGGATATAAGATCCAATAATTAACTATTAAAAATCAAGAAAAAAAATCTCACAAAAGACTAAATAAATTATTTTGATTGATTGACTTGCTAAAAATAGGAACCAACAGTAACAAGCTAACCATAACACTAAATGAGAAAATGGTAAATATGGTGTGAATATTTTCCAACAATGATAATAATTTCAATTGTTGAAGTCTAGGTCGGTTTACCAAAAGACGAAACTTCTCTCAAAAGAATCAATTCTCTATAATAATAATAATAATAATAATTTAAGATATTAATGGTATTTTAAATTTTTCCCTATTTTTAAATAATATAATGTGATAAATTAGTGGGATTTAAGTAAGGATGAATATTAATTTTAAAATTTTGAAAAAATATCATCAAAGATCCAAACAAATATTAATAATGAAAATGCAAAAAGTTAAAATATATTTCAAATGTTGATTATACATTTTTAATATATGATGAATAAAAAAATCATATTTAAAAATATATTCTAATTAATGATTTATATATTATAATTATTAAATTAAATATTTAATAAAAAATATTAAAATAAATAAAACAGATTATATTCAAAATTATGAAGTAATTAGTGCATGGAATGAAACTAGATTTACATTAAAAAAAGAAAATGAGGGCTGTCTACGTCATGGTACACTGGAAGAGCCACCTGTACATAATTATTAACCAAATTCTGTAGTTAAGTTAACCAGAAGAGGCGGTGAACTGTTAACCCAAGTTTCAGAGTTGAGTGTCCGATCATCCTCTGTATTTATTTTCACCCTTTCACGTCTTCCCTTCCCTTAAATAATTCCCTCTCTCAAAATTAAAAGTTGCTCATCTTTTAACTTGTACGCTGCCTTCTCATCTTCTCTCTTTCCTCCACCTCCTTGCAGTCTTTCTTTCAGACGCAAGCAGCAGGCACCTGTCCTAGAAACAGAGATCTTTCCAAGTTAGTTAATTAACGGTTTTTGCTATCCCCATTTTGCCCTTTCATTCTTCTTCTTCGAAAGATGATTAGTTGGAAAGATCTTTACACCGTTTTGACGGCGGTGATCCCACTGTACGTTGCTATGATCTTGGCTTACGGCTCCGTCCGTTGGTGGAAAATATTCAGCCCCGACCAGTGTTCGGGTATCAACCGCTTTGTCGCCATATTTGCCGTTCCTCTCTTGTCTTTCCACTTCATTTCCACCAATGACCCTTACGCCATGAACTTCAGGTTCATAGCAGCCGACACCCTTCAAAAGCTCATCATGCTCTTCGTTCTTGGATTGTGGACTAATTTAACAAGGAACGGTAGCCTGGAATGGATGATCACCATTTTCTCTTTATCTACTCTCCCCAACACTCTAGTCATGGGCATTCCTCTTTTAACCGCTATGTACGGTCCCTACTCCGGGATGCTCATGGTCCAAGTCGTGGTTCTCCAGTGTATCATTTGGTACACCCTCCTTCTTTTCCTTTTTGAGTACCGCGGTGCCAAAATCCTTATCATGGAGCAGTTTCCCGAAACTGCAGCTTCCATTGTTTCTTTCAAAGTTGATTCCGATGTGGTTTCACTTGACGGCCGTGATTTCCTCGAAACCGACGCTGAAATCGGCGAAGACGGCAAGCTACACGTTAAGGTCAGGAAATCTAATGCTTCCAGGAGGTCTTTGGGGCCTTGTTCCCTTCCTGCATTGACTCCCAGGCCTTCCAACCTCACCGGAGCTGAAATCTACAGTTTGAGCTCTTCAAGGAACCCCACGCCAAGAGGTTCCAATTTCAACAACTCCGACTTTTACTCCATGATGGGTGTTCAAGGATTTCCCGCAAGACACTCCAATTTCGGTCCAGCTGATTCATACTCTGTTCAATCCTCTAGAGGACCTACTCCAAGGCCATCCAATTTTGAAGAAAACAATACTGTAATGTCTCCACGATTCGGATTTTATCCAGCACAGACTGTTCCTTCATCCTACCCTACTCCAAACCCTGAATTATCATCTGTCACGAAGAACGCTAAAGCTACCCAACAACAACAACAGCAGCCAGTTCAACCACAGCAGCAGCCTAAGGAGAAGGAGAATAAAGAAAATCATGATGCCAAGGAATTGCACATGTTTGTGTGGAGTTCAAGTGCTTCGCCGGTTTCAGAAGGCGGAGGTCTCCATGTCTTTGGTGGTACAGATTTCGGAGCGTCCGAGCAATCTGGTCGGTCTGAGCACGGTGCTAAAGAGATCAGGATGTTGGTCGCAGATCACCCTCAAAACGGGGAAAACAAAGGTACAATAAATTTTATCAGTAAACTAAATTATTCTGCTCGGCTAGGAGTTACTGGAATTTTTTAATAATAGATTGTTGCTCGTGAAGGCATGGCAGGCAGTGGTGACGTTAATGGCGAGGACTTTAGCTTTGCTGGAAGAGATGGGGAAGAGGAGAGAGAAAAGGAAGGACCCAATGGTCTCAATAAGTTGGGGTCTAGTTCAACGGCCGAGTTGCACCCTAAAGCCGCCGGAGGGCCGGAGTCTGGCGTAGGCAAACAAATGCCGCCGGCGAGTGTAATGACCCGCTTAATCTTGATCATGGTCTGGCGCAAGCTTATCCGAAACCCCAACACATATTCCAGTCTCATCGGGCTGGTTTGGTCCCTAATTGCTTTCAGGTCAGCTCATTATTTGATTTTAAGGTTCAAACATTATTCAACAAATCCTACTTTTTTTTTCAAATTTCAATTGGGTATTTTCATATGTAATGAATTAACTGGTTTGGGGGGACTTTAATTAATGCAGGTGGCATGTGAGTATGCCGAAAATAATAGAGAAGTCTATCTCCATCCTGTCAGATGCTGGACTAGGAATGGCCATGTTTAGCTTAGGTGAGCATCTCTGTTATTTGCTTTATCTTCAACTAATAATATTTGGGAAAAAAGAACAAGGAAAAAGGGAAGTTTATCTGCCTTGACCTAAATAAAATTTCCGAAACCAACTCGGTAACAAGTACACACTACACCACTATTTGGTGCACTTAATACTATGTTTAACTATTTATGATACTTTCGCTGAATTCAAGCAACCCCATGGGAACAAAAATCCATGTAATGGGATACCATGGACCATTTTTTTAAACTTAGTTTGACATTGAAAGAAATCTTTGGACACTTAAATGGGATTTAACCTGCCGACATGTGGGGTCTTGTTTGCGATGTTAGTAAGCGGTCCAGGGTCGGTGGGCATTGGTTGTGATAGACGCCAATTAGGCCACCAGTTAGTGAAGTTAGGTGATTGATAGATTAGGGACGCTTATGGTTTCCCATGGAAAGTCGTAACTTTTGGTTGCTATATGGTGAAAAAGGTCTGTTTATGGCACTGCAACCCAAGATCATCGCTTGTGGGAACTCTGTAGCTACATTTGCCATGGCCGTTAGGTTCTTAACCGGTCCGGCTGTCATGGCTGCCGCTTCGATTGCAGTAGGGTTGCGCGGCACACTCCTCCATGTTGCCATCGTTCAGGTGAAGAAAAATCCTAACCCTCCTCATAAGCTTCCATTTTTAACGATTGTTTGTCAACGAAATTTTGTTTCAAATTGAACAGGCGGCTCTGCCACAAGGAATTGTACCGTTTGTGTTCGCCAAGGAATACAATGTCCACCCTGCAATTCTTAGCACTGCGTAAGTAAACAAACCTGGATATGTTCAAACATAGTATATATAGCTGTATATACATAGCTGACGGCTTGCTTTGTAAATACTTTTCAGGGTTATCTTTGGGATGTTGATAGCATTACCAATAACGCTGGTGTACTACATTCTTCTAGGATTGTGAGGGTCTTTTCATAGTAAGCCAGAAATATGAAGGGAGTTTTCCAGGGGATGATAGAATTGATCAAAACCGGATTATGTTGTTAATTAACACGAGGATATTCGGGGAAAGAGGATTTTAGTACAAGAAAAAGAAATTGTGACAAGGGTTCCAAAACCATTGGAGCTAACCTAGCTAAAGATATTTGACTTAGTAATGTGTCCCCCCTGATACAAGGGATCATGCCCCCATGAGAAGCCAAGTTTATCCAATTTCCTAGAGTAATTTTGAGGAGAAGAAAAGAAGGCCAATCCCGCATAAGGGAGACAATGGAGAGGAAAATGGGGGCAAACAAAGCTGGTCACTTCATATCTAATTAATTCACTTTTAATCTCCCTTATGCTTTTGTTGTAAAGTTTGATTTCATTCTAATGAAAGCTGCCAAGGGTTTTCCTTTTTTTTTTTTTTTACTTTTCTTTAAATACAAGAATGTAATCTGATTTGTTGGCGTAAATCATCTGGGTTATTGCTCATTTGGTAATTCAGGTTGAACTAGGTGGGGAGGAAAGATGTGGTAATATCCACGTGTGCGTGGCCTCATTCCTCAGCAGACAATGGGGCCATAGGTTATGGAGGGTCATCAAGAATTAAGCAAGCAAAAAATACCCAAAACAAATTGACTCCACCCTTCCCCCAATAATTCACCCCAAAATTTATTCAGGTGACAGTATTTGGTATAAATGTGAAATAGCCACCACCTGTTTTCCGATAAGGTTATAATATACATTTATATATTTGACATTGATGAATTAAATTATAGAGAAGTGGGGATAGTAGGAGCAGCGAGCAATTAAGACATGGCTCCGACGGGAATGAGTACAAAGCCAACAAAGACTAATCAAGACATTTGAGAGGGAGAGGGTGATGCTCCATGTCTGCTGAACCACGGACATGAGCCAGGTGACATGGCCCCAAGCCCAACCTTGGGACCAGGGACCATTTGAGCGATTAATTATACTTTTTTTTTTATTTTGAAAAAGACATTGCCAATAAATAATTAAAAAGGTTGTTTTTACTTTGGGTTAAATAAAATTTGTAAAAATCTTACCAAAGTTTCATCGTTAAAGAGCACCACCAGAATTCAAAATTCTTACCTAGGTTCCATCCTCAAAGAGCATCTCTACCATTTTTTTTTACTTTCCTAATTGGGTTATGATAAAATTTCATTTTTTTCTTTAAATAGGTATTGAATTTCTAGAACTTCTCCAGGTTTGCTATTGCTTTTGTTTGCTTTGATGTATCAAATTTTTAATATGAAAACATTTAATATAAATTTTATAAATTATATTTCCTATGCTATTTAATGAAAATATAATTGAAAATTTTATAAGCATTTTTAAGGAGTTACAAAGTACTCAAAAACTTTCTTCAAATGTGTTTTTAACTTTTTTTAAATGCTTTTGAGTCAATATCAATTGTGTTAAAGTATTTAAAATTGAATTTATGCAAGTTTGTAACTAGGTCCTAATACATATCCAAATATTTCGAAACATAGCAATTCAATGAGATTTTTTGGACAACCAAGCATTTCAAAACCTATAAGTAAAGATATCAAACCCCAACCATGAGGTAGCGAAACATATCTCTAGGTTTCGATACATAAGAGTCCAACAACCATAATTTTAAAGCAAGTAATTGACACCCAAAATTCAAGTATCGAAACATGTTACTTTGCAACTGCAATTAAAACACCAAATAGCTCCACATCATCCCCAACAATTATAAACGATTACAAATCATCTCCTAGATATAAATACCCATCAATAACATTTCAAAAAAAAAAAAAAAAACTAATATCCAAGCATCAAAATCAAGAGAAAAACTTTCAGTTCTTCATTTCTTTATTTTTTTTTGTACATATTTTCTAGGGATTAATTGTCAAATCTTTTGTTAGTCTCTCCTCTATTGCATTGTGAGCTTCACACTTGTAAATACACATATTTGAGAAACTTTCATTGTTTACATCTCTTCTCTTTGTTGAAAAGAGTATACTTACAATTTTTGAGGTATAAATCTTATATAAGTGGTAATGGGTTTCTAGTTGAGCCACAAAAGCTAGAGGGTTTGAGTTTAGCCACAAAAACTAAATGTTCTATTTTAGCCTTTTACAAAAGATAGAGATAGTAAAGGATACCTTTTTCTTGAAAGGTATCATTTCAATTATAGCGAATTAGGAAATCCTTGTTTGAGGTATATCAAGATAATAGAGGTAGACAATTGATGTCGAACCATTATAAATTGAATTGTCTAAGTTATTCTTATTTTCTCTTTTATTTTGGAATAGTTTGTAGAGATTTTTAAAATATCAATTTACCCCCTCTTAATATTTTTGGGACTAAGAATTGGTATTGGTACCTCTACCCAGAAAATTACCTTTTAGTCCTTTTGTTTATAAGGTTTTGATACATACAGGCTATGTACCAGTACTTCTAGTCTCTTAGACAACATTTAGGTGCACTTTTAGATTCTTAGGTGTACATAAGGGTGTAAGGTCAAGTCTCACTTGTGCATATACTTAGGGGGAGTATCTTAGCTCAAAATCTCAATGAAATTGAAAATACTTTGTACATTAAAGATCTTTATTGAAAATCATCTGGACATTTCAATAAAATTTCAGGTTTAAAGGACATGAGTTTTCCAATTTCTTGAAATTAAAGCCATTAGATAATTTGAATAACGTTTCTTAATCTCATAAACCTTGTTGGAAAATTTCAAGATGATAAAAAATGATTTTTATCTTATTTTGAACTTTTGATGGCCATTTTACAAAGTATAAAGCTTTTTTTAAACTCTTTTCTTAAGTTTTGATTACCCAAGTTACCTTAAGTTGTGTATAAGGTGGTTGTCCTTACTTTAAAATTTGTATAGTCTTAGGGTTAGACTTAATATTAGGATTATCTTATAGACTTAGAATTAGTCTTAGGGTTAGACTTAATATTAGGATTATCTTATAGACTTAGAATTAGTCTTAGAATTAACCTTTAGGACTAGTATTATAATTAGGTTTAAGATTATATATATAACTAGGATTAGCTTAGAATTTAAGTTTAGAACTTAAATTAAGAGCTTAGAATTAGGATTAAAACTACTTGCATTGATATCTTGCTATAAACTTCTTATACAATTTAAATGCCTTTTCAATGAAATATTTTGTGCTTTTTGTTGGATATTGGCCTGATTAAGCAACAAACAAGTAAAAATAGCGAAAGCAATTGAGAAATTGAACACACAAATTTAACGTGAAAAAACCCCTTTGAAGAGGATAAAAAACCACAGGTAAAGATAATTTTACTATAATGGCAAAAGAATGAAGAGTACAAAAGATGAAGATAAAAAACTAAACCCTGGAAACCCGAAAACAAAGAAATCTCAAAACGTAAACACAAAATTCTCCAAAAGTGTTAGGAGTTCTAGCCTCTAATGGGTGTATTTTTTAAGGTTGTAAAAAAACTTATTTATAGGCTAAATTTCTAGGTCAAATAATAATAAAATAATCTAGATTAATCAGAATTTAATTGAAACAAATAAACAAAGTTTAACTAAAAAATTATCCCAAATTTGATTGAAATATGAGTCATACTTCAACAAATCTCCACATTGACTCTTATTTTCACAATGCCATGTTAGCCAAAGCCCGCCATGAGCCTATCTTAAACTATGCAGAGAATTAACTGAGTCGAGTCTGTGCTTAGAAACTAGAAGACTTCTAGCCTTCAACTTGTGCACTGCCAAATCAAAACTAACCCGGGTCTGATTTTCATGAACATAATGCCCTAACTTTTCAAAACATGCATCCAAAAGAGAACCTTTTTTCAACGAAATAATCATACATTTTTCCCTCCTATGACCAAGTTGTATCCACTCCAAACGAGTTGACTTCAACTCTGTAACGGACGAAGGACATCCGTTTTCATCGGTCACTGTAAAAGCTTCCAGAATATAAAGACTATCGGTCTTTTTACCTTTTAATAAAACGAGAGCCCCACGAGACACCTTAATGTCGTTAGACTCGATATTGATCCTACAACTTTTCGAGTCTAAGATACTCAAAGAGATGAGATTCTTTCATAAATTAGGTACATACCTGACATTTGAGAGTATCCTAATCGTCCCATCGTGCATCCTAATTTTAATAGTACCAATACCGATTACCTTACTGAATGAATCGTACCCATGTGCATAACTCCACCTTCAATTGAACTGTATGTAAAGAACCATTCTCTATTGGGACACATGTGGAAAGAACATCCCAAATCTAGGATCCACTCGGATTAAAGCTCGAAGCTTTCACTCATTGACATTAACAAGAAATCATCACCGCTTTCGTCAACCAAATTAACACCAACTACATTTTCCTCGTTGCTCTCAACGGCCCTTTTATTTTACAGTTTGTAACAATCTGCTTTGATGTGACCTAACTTATTACAATAGCGACACCTTTTGTCTCACTTTTTTTATGCTACCAAAACGGAAGCTTACCTACCTGCCTTGCTATCTGAACCAAACTCATTGTCGAGTTTGTCTTTGCTCAACAAATGACCCTTCACATCCTTAAATAAGAGATTAGCTCTCCCATAAATCATGGTTTCCCTGAAAGACTTGTATGAAGGGGGTAAAGAACACAATAATAGTATAGTCTGATCTTTATTGTTAATTTGAACCTCAACATTATTTAAATCATTTAAAAGAGTAATGAATTGACTGATGTGATCTCTAAGAAGCTTACATTCCTTCATGCGAAACGTAAATAGATGTTATTTCAACACTAAACGGCTAGCAAAATACTTAGTCGCATAAAAAATTTCTAACCTTTTCCACAAGGTGAATGAGGCCTTTTCCATTAATACCTACTGCAATACCCTATTCGCAAGGCACAACTAGATTACAGACAAGGCTTTTTCATCAAGCTCTTCCCATTCTGACTGATATAGATTCTCAGGCTTTTTCCCGGTAACGACTTTTTTCAAGCCAGTCTGATCTAGAATTGCCATCATCTGAACTGGCCACAGATTGAAATTTGTGACACCATTGTTGGAGCCCAATTTTGACCAGGCCCAATATTTGGATAAAAAAATTTAGATTTTAATTTTTAATTCATTTTAAGTTTAAATTTATTGTAAATTTAAGCTTATTTGGAGTTTAAATTTATTTTAAATTTAAATTTATTTTGAAATAAAATTTTGAAATTTAATTGAATGTCCAAAATTACAAGTTCAAGTCCAAATTACAACTCTTAACCTAACTTCAAAACGACCCAAACCTCAACTTAAGCCCAAAAATTAGAACTTTATACATGACCCAATTACAAACTCAAATCCTAGCCCAAATGGCCCAAGATTGTATAAGAAGCCACGTCAGCACGTCACCACCAAGTTGTACCACCAGCAACTTGGACCGCCACCGCCACTGCTACGACCACCACTACACCTGCAAAGGAGAAGACAAGCACTTAGTTGCATAAGACAAAGTAGAATGATTGTAAATATAGCTATAAAACTAGATTAGAAACCAGTTGTAAAGGTGGCAAAAAAAAAAGCCCTCAGCTAAACATTCAAACTCAATACAAAAATAGATATTTGAAGGCAATACAATAGATAACATTCGAAGCTAGATAGAGCAGAGGTAGTCAAAATCAATCATCAATACGAATACCAAGCATCAGGTATCAAAGTCTTAAGGTATACTTTCAATAAAAGGTCATTTATTGTTGAGAGACTATACAGATTTCAGAGATTGTTATCACTTATTGATTTATTACGCTATAGACATCCTTCATTATTGTTTTTAACACGCATTTAAGGCATATTAGGTATAATAAATATTTTTTTTAATATTAAATAATAATAATATTATTAAATAAACAAATAAAACTAAAAGGTCACTCCCCTCTTTTGATTTGACTCCACCGTTGACGTCGTGGACGGAGGCCTCAGAATCACCGCCGGTCTTGTGATCCCAGACATCGCCATTATTGATTCGAACACAAAACCAAGAAACGAACAAAATTCAAAACAGTGTGTTAAAAAAGTCAGTAAACAATAAGGCAAGTCGAACTTTGAAACATTTTTCTATTTTGCAGGATTGTAAATCTAAGATTTTCCTTGTTTAAAAAAAAATTTTAATAACTAAAATAAAGCAGATTTTTCAAAAAAAATGATGATGAAATAGATCTAAAGAAATCGGGTTCAAATCGCTTAAAAAGAAAGGAAAAAGGTTTTAAATAGAAAATCTAAACTTTTTTTTAGAAAAGGAGAAAGGGAAAGGTTTTCTTTTTACCTTCGAACACCTCAGACGGCGGCTCAACGACGATCGACTTACCTCGAGCAGCGCGTGCACTGGAGGACGACAAACGGTGATGAGCAGTGACCTCGTACGACGGTTGGAAACGCGCGTGTGATGACCAGCGACGCGCGTACGGCGAGGTTCCAACGGAGCGATGATCGGACAGACTGACGTTGATCGGACATGGAAGGGTTGTTTTAAGAGAAAAGGAGAGGAATAAGTCTTTTTTTTTTAAACTAATGGCAAAATGATTTTTTTTCTTCAATTCCTAAAACGACACCGTTTTACCATACCTGATCCGACTCGACCCGCTTCGGCCATAGGATCCTCGTGTTTTTGGAAAATGGGTTATTTATGCACTCGATCCTTCTGCTTTTTCTGATTTTTACAAATTAGTACTTTTTGTACTTTTAATTATTTTTAGATTTGCCCAAAAATTTTCATTCTTTTTCAATTTAGTCCTTTAACCCTTTTGAAGCTCCAAAAGTTGCCACGTGTCAATATTTTGGGTTATTTGTGCAACAAGCCCCTCCCTTTCTATTTTGGTTTTAATTTCATCCTTAAATCAAGTCTTGTTTTATTACAAAATTGACTCAAAAAATTTAAATGATTTTCAAATTAGTCCTTTGACTTCAGAATGCTTGAGAAGCTGCCATGTGTCACCATTTTTTGGTTTTATTACCTTGAAGGTCCCTAAACTTCCCAAAATTCCATTTTTGACCTTGAATTTTCCAAAAAATTACATTTTTACCACCGAACTTTCTAAAATTCTATTTTTAACCCTAAACTTTCCAAAATTCCTTTTTTAACCCTAAATTTTCTAAAAATTACATTTTTACCCTCGAACTTTCCAAAATTCCATTTTTTTACCCAAAATTTTCCAAAAATTACATTTACCCCTAAACTTTCCAAAATTACCATTTTACCCCCAAATGTCTAAAAATTCCATTTTTTACCCCAAACCTTCAAAAAATTACCATTTTACCCCTGAATGTCTAAAAATTCCATTTTTAACCTCGAACCTTTCGAAAATTAAAATTTTATTCCCGAGGCATCCAAAATTACCATTTTACCCTCGGGCATCCAAAATCACATTTTTGACTCCGTTTATTTTGCTTTTCTTTCTCTTCAATTTTTATATTTAGTTTTATTATTATTATTACATTCGTATTTCATATTTTTTATTTTTGTATATCAATTATATGCTTACCTATTTTCTCTTCGTGTTATTTAATTTTCGTTATTAACTGTTGGTTCATATTTAAAATTACAAATTTGTTTTCAAAATTATTTTAAAACCGAGGCAATGTCCTTTTCGTGTGTAAACTTCGGGAAACCATGCCCTAATGTGTCGAGTGTGATTTTTCGTATAACTCACATGAATCGAATATCCTTTTCCAATTTTTTAAAAAAATGCTTGTTAACTTCGTGATTCCGAGAACATCGTGCCCTAACGTGTTCGTCACGACTTTAATTCTTTGCGAAAATCGAAGTAAACGAGCATTTTATCTTCAAATCTTTAAGTCATGTGTCAAAGGATTGTATTTTAAACTCAATATGAAATTTCAAGTTTTCAAATACATATATATAAATAATTTTAAAGCAAAATGAGGCAATATCTTTTTGTGTGAAAACTTCGAAAAAAATCATGCCCTAACGTGCTGGGTGTTATTTTCATATAATTCACGCAATCGAATATCCTCTTTAAAATCTTTCAAAACGTCCTTCAATTTTTAAAATCCAAGAACATAGTGCCCTAACGTGTTAGACACGACTTCCAGTTCTCATAGACATTCGAAACACGAGGACAGATTTCCTCAAAAAGGGTTTTCTTTGAAATCTTGCAAAGTTTTCTAAAGATAAAGATCGTATTTTAAATTTTACTCGAGTTTTCAAAGTTCTAACAAACCAAGACGCGAAAGTAATCAATGTGGTACCAATTTTAGGAGTATGAGGGTGATAATCCTTCCTCATGCGTAACCGACTCTCGAACCTGTTTTCTGGATTTCGAAAACCAAAATATTTTTCAAAACGGATTTTAAACATTTTTTGGTAATCCAATTGCACCAAATAAAAGATTGGTGGCAACTTCCTTTTTATAATTTTTCGATTTTAAAATATTATTCGAGACTTGTTCATTTTTTTTCGAAAAATAAAACGTTTCGACAACCTTCAAACTTCTCAATGTCGAACCTTGTTATTCCCATATCTGAACGGGTTGATCTACGAAAATTTAACTAGCTCTGATACCACTTGTTGAGGATCGACCTGACTAAGCAATAAACAAGTAAAAATAGCGGAAAAAATTGAGAAACTGAACACACAAATTTAACGTCAAAAACCCCCTCCGTAGAAGAAAAAAAATTACGGGCAAATATAATTTTACTATAATGGCAAAAGAATGAAGAGTGCAAAAGATGAAGATAAAAAACTAAACCCGAAAATAAAGAGCCTTCAAAACGTAGACACAAAATCCTTCAAAAGTGTTAGGAGTTCTAGTCTCTAATGGGTGTGTTTTCTAAGGTTGTAAAAGAGCCTATTAATGGGTTAAATTTTTAGGTCAAATAATAATAAAATAATCTACATTAATTAGAGTTTAATTGAAACAAATAAATAATGTTTAAATAAAAAATTATTTCCCAAATTTAACTGAAATATGAGTCATACTTCAACACTTTTATTTAAAATTCGTCTTGAGCAAATATATCATGTTCTCCTCCATCACATCACACTCACCATGGTATCCATTGTTTGCTCACATTGCTATATTATTGATCGAATGCCTTTGTCATGCCTTATTCTTCATAATAGTGCGACTTAAGCATGGTGATAAGTTGTGATGATTAGTGCACTTATTGAATGGAATGGACTATGTTGTTCACAAGCATTACTCATTCAATAGAGTATGTTTTACATATTTATATATCCTTATTATGCTCTTCATGATTGGTATCATTGTAGCTCTTATGAGCTTTTGTTTTGATACCATTGTGCTTATCATGTCTTATATTGTTTATTAACAATTGGTATATACTAAAACGAGAGTCATAATGTTTTATATCCACATTTTATTTTGATACCATTGTGCTTGTCATGCTTTATGTTGTTTATTAACAATTGATATTATTAAAACGAGATTCATAATTTAAGATTATGCATCTAATAATGGGGAGTACAAAAAATAAAAATTGCATTTGCTTATATTCATTTATCATTTTTATGGAATATTGATTTGTATTCATACGTTGGTCTCATTTCTTGTTAACAATTGACATCTATATTTAAATATAAATTGATATCTTTCATTAGGCATGGGTTTGGTTGAACTTTTATGCAATTAGGACTCATTTGTATTTTCCTTAGATTTTTGCATAAACTGTTATTTTCAAATGTATTTCAAGTGTGATTCTTTGTCATATCTTTCCTTCTTAAAATTCATTGTTTACTTGTAGGAATGTAATTGGATATTCTTAACTTAATCTATTCTGACTCCTTGCATTCATACATCAATCTTTAGTATCCCTAACCTTTAATTTTCAAAATGTTTATAAAACTGGTATCATTCTTCAAATGTTTTAATTACTTTTTTGATATACCAAAAAGGAGAAAAAGATGAAATCTGCATATGTGTTATATTTTGGAAGTATATCTTTATATGCTTGTGCAAAAATGTATTAATATTTAATGTTTATGCATGTGTGCTTGTTGCTACATTGTTTAAATGCTTGTCATTTATAAATTCTTGGATTTATTCATTGAATTTCATGTATACCTATTTGTCACGTTTCTTGTTGAAATACAATGCTCTAAAATTTTTCAATGAATGAACCTCGTGTGTTGGCCTGATGGTCAAAAGTGTTTATTGTCTCAAGTATGGCCTGGATTCAATGTTTATTGTCTCAGGTGTGGCCTGGGTTCGAGTTGTGCTAGTCGCATTATTGCTAGGACTTTTCCCTCCTTTAATTCACCCAACAAAAATTCAAGGAATATTTTATTAAAGGGGAGTTATGTTTTGAAAATGTCTAAATGATTTAATGGAAGTTTCTCAAAATTTTATCAAACATTTTTAAAGCATTTTCAAAACTCTTGCAAAGTAATCAAAAACATGTTTCAAATGTGTTTTAATTTTTCTAAATGTTTTTGAGTTAATATCAAAGTGTTTTTAAGTATTTAAATTGATTTTATGCAAGTCTAGAACTAGACTCCTATACATATGCAAATGTTCCGAAACATAGCAAGAGATAAAATAGGATCATATTAGGAGAATGGATATTATCTCAAAGAGATTAAGGATATCCTATGATGGTAACACACTTATGACAAGGTCATTGGATGAGCACTAATCGAGATGCTTTCGTATTGATATGTTGATGGGGAGAACAAAGTCACGATACTATAGTGGAATGACTTCATGACTAAATTAGCTTATAATTAATATGTGAAAAGAAGAAACTTAATTATAAATCTTTTGAGACTCAATTGCATATGTTCAATCGGCCCCTCCGCTAGCTCGTTAAAATCAAAAATGAATTACGTGTTGAATCAAAATGAACAAGATGAATAGAAATCGAGAAAAAAAAAACATTCAGAAAATGATTATGGTTTTCTCCAAAATGAAAATGAAAAATGAATTCATTTAGAAATAAATAATGAATTCTCAAAAATGATCAGAAGATTGAATTTAAATTTTTTGAGCTATTTTAAAGCTCGAAAATGCATCATAGTGAACAAATTGAATGGTGAAATATTAAATATATATTTTTTAAAATTTTATTTGGGATAAAACCTTCATAATTTTATCAGGTAAAATTAGACTGAGAAAAATATTTAATTAAATATAAATATCGAAGTTTATTTTGAGAAATAGAAAAACAAAATTAGGTCAAATAGTACTTGTAATTGGACCCAATATGAAAAAGACAAAAAAACCCCTTATGTAATAAGGGGGGACGACAAACCCTAATATATTTAACTAGGGTTGTTGTCCCCTACATTCTATTCGAACTAGGATTTTAGTTTTCTAGTTGAAATAAACTTCTCTAGTTCAACACCAGTAAGGTTATTTGCACAATTTTAAGATATCATTATTCTGCCAAAAAAAAATAAAGACTTTTTTTCTCTAAGAATTAAATATATTTTCTGAAATAATGATTATATCAGTTTTTATTTGAAAAAAAAAAATTCGTTTTCACCCTAAAAGAAAAAAACTATTTCTAGTTTTTGTGTTTGATTCGATTTGATCGAGCCCGCAGTTTAGGCAATTCATGGTACGAGAATAACAGAGAAAATAGTTTGGTTGAAAGTTGGGAACGACAAAGATCCGTCTATTCGAAAATACATGTACAATTTCAGTCTAGTATTTATTGCTATAAATATCATAAATTGGATCGATTTTCAAAAAAATTATTTTCCTTTGTGCAAAAAAATCATTTTCAAATTAAATTTTTTGCAAACACATGTTAGTTTAAAATTTGATAGAACAGCAATAAGCTGTAAATGGCTTAGCGTTTGGGTTTTGTAATTTTGTGCGTAGGTTTTAGATGGTTGAGCACATTGTCGTGAAGAGTATCTGTGCAAATCTTTTCATAATTGTCCTTTTTTAAAAGAATAGTGTAGTTGTTTCATGAATAGGGTTTGGTAAAGTATGATTGACACTGATGAATGAAAGCTACTGAAGGTTGAATGATGACGTGAATGTTATGGGCCTTTTCTTTGCATGATTTTCTGGAAAATTACATCGTAAAAGTTTTCAAAGATATTAGTATTAATTGGAATTATGTTATGAGAAGTTAATAGTGGCTTTCAAACTAATGACATTAATAGTCATGAAGCAAGGAACTTCTAAACACTCTTACTTTCCCCCTCTGGACGATTTGGAAGACCGTAACTTACCTCATTTTAACAAAGTCCCAGTGAACCCGACAGGAGCCATCCTCAGACTAAAAGACTTGAGAGTTTGTCTATCTTAACTGGCCGAAGAAACATCACCTTGAGAGATCATTTGAAACAGAGAACAACAACATTTGTCGGACTCTTTGTCTCTATATTAACAAGAACATCAATGGTAATATGATAGGTGTTGCCATAGTTATACGCAATGAAGAAAATGCATTCTGCATTGTCTGCAAAAGTTTGGAAACATAACCTCCGCAAAACAAGCCATATCTAACATTTGAAGATAGTTAATGCTCAAAATTTACAATTCATTGCAACAGATTATGTCTTATTTCTTTCAATAAAAAAAGTATTAAAAAGGATCATCTATTTTGGAAACCAAACAAGGCAGAAGCCGATCAGAATAATGGGCAACTTGTACAATCATCCATATATCTCAGACAAAAGATTTGGTGAGCCACATTGATTTGGTTTAATTCCAAGCACATATATAAAATGGAGAGGAACTTTTCCATTTTCTTTCATATCATTCAACACCTTCATGTCTCTATCTCCTTTGTTTGCTTCCAATGGCCAACCATCTTGATTGATATTATTCCAACCTTAAGCATATGATTTCTAGATACGCATGTTATGGACAAATTTTTCCCTCTGCTCTACGATAAATATGATTCAGTTGTTGAATTTATCAATATATATAACCGTACTTATTATGCAAGTAATTTTTATATCGACCTAATTTTTAATATTGATAAAAATATTACTTTTATTAGTATATATGTAACATGTGAATTTTTTTTTTACATAAAATAAAATGAATAAATGTTAAAAGGTTAAAATTATTTTTATACCTTTATTTATTAGTATTTCCTATATCCAAATTTAGGTAAAATTAAAGAAAAAGAGTGACTCATATTTGGCACTAAAATTGGAGTTTGTGTTTTCATTTCAAGTTCGTTAAATACCAAAAGCATATAGAATTATATGTATAGAAACAGGGGGTAGGGGCTAGGGTTTAATTTTTATACAACTTTTCATACTACAGATAAGGAAATACGATCAAATCAAAGATGGTAACGTCAACATATAAAGTTCAATCCAAACAGAAAAAGACAATGATCACATGATAATGATCGGACGTACCATGTGATTCGAGGGTCAATCAATACAGTACGTGCAAACATAGGCAGTATGGACTGAACACCGAAATCTAAACCCTAAAGTGAAATGGACAGCTCGGTATTTCGTGGTTAAAAAAGGAACCCCACCATCATCAACGTACTTAATGTGCATTGCATGCAAGCACATGTGGCTCAAACTCGTCGAAGAGTTCCACTTTCCTGTGTATGCCCATACCCTCATCATGTTCTTTTTGGTGTTTTATCATAGGCATAAATATCTACATTACTGCAACATATTGAAGCTAAAAGAAGAAAAAACCAATAACACCAGTGTTAATTAGAATTATTGCCAGTTGGGAGTGTGAGAGAAAGGGGGGGGGGGAATCAGTGTAAGGATAAGAATTCCAACTAAGGTAGGGACAATTTGGTTGAGAAGGAAGTATGGTATCAAATCAAATTTTGGGACAATTTTTTTTTAATCAAATTTTGGGGAAAAAATACCATATTTGATAAAGTTTAGGGACGTATTTACATGACTGTTAGAAAAGTAATATATATCAGAGGATTTGAACCCTAAACTTAGTAGAATTCTACCGTTAGTTTAGAAGTTTAAGATTTAAGGTTTAGGATTTGTAAGGTTTTTTTTATGATTTAATGATATTGTTGACCCCTAAACTTTTTTAAAAAATCAATTAAATTCTTCTAAACATTTTACATCGAGTTGAGGTACTAAACTAACAAAACTGACCGAATATAATAAACCCTTTGATTGATATGATCGTTAACGATGTTGATGTGACACTCTATGTATGATTAATATATCCATACATTTAATTGTACATGCATGCAAATTCAATCAAATATATTATTACATGAAACATCATGTCAATACTGTTAACGATCACGTCAATACTGTAACGATCAACGTTAATTTAAGATTCAATTAAGAAATAATTAAAAAATCTTAATTGAACTTTTTAAAAATCATTAAGCTTTTTCTATTATTATCAATATATATACTTGATATGAAATTGTATGTTATGCTTTTTGGGGGTGCGGCTTTTCCCAAAGTGCCTTTACCTTGCAAGAAAACTTCGAGTGGATGATTAGAGTTTGAAAGATGGGAAAGATTTGTCCCACATTGCTTGGAAATTGGATAGGTAAAAGTGGAGTTCAACATTGAAAATATTTTATACTGTTTTGTAATGGGTGAAATGGACAATGATCATCCAGAACTAAAAAAAAAAGAAGTTCACCAATCATTGATTTACTGGAAAATTCTCAGTGAATTACCGCTACAGGTTATCATCATGGCTGTCCCCTCCCCTGTTGTCGTCCCTACTGACTAACTAGTGTTAAGGATATGGTTTTGATTTGAATGGTTACTGATTTATCTGGGATTCAGAATAAAACAACGAGAAAGTTAAATGCCAATTTGAAATTAAGTGTTTGTTTTTATTCAACTTTAAAAAAAAAAAATCAGTTTTATTTTAGTACACGTAAGAATAAGTTACAATTTTTCATTTATGAACTATAAAATTTTAATATTCAAATTTAAATTAAAAAATATCAATGAACCATATTATATCAGGTTCGTTCTTTAACATTTTTGAAGTCCTAGACAAAATAATGAATTAGAGTTTTGGATCCTTTAAAAGTTAGAAAAAAAAAATTTTAAGCCCCTTAAAATCTGGTAAAAAAAATTTTGGACCCCTTTTAACATTGAACTCTCGAAGACTGCATTTCCAAACAACCCCATAGCCGAATCTGATTGATATGAACGGATAAAATTAGATTTGGTTGTGTTTGATTATATGTGATTTTAATTTAAACTTTACTTTTATTTCATTAAAAAATAAAATAACATTATAATATACACATTCACGATGTGTGTAAAAAATTATGTAAAAAATTGGTTTAAAAATTAAATGTTGTTTTTATTAAAATGGTAAAATTGAGATAATAAAGGTGATGTTTTGATTTCAAATCTCATGATTCTTATTATGTGTATGTATTTTTCTAACTCCAATCAAAATATAAAATGGCATAAATACTCTCAAAATAATATTTGTTAATTTGTAAAAGAAATAGATTTTTGATAATTTTACAATTAAGTTAAGATCTAGTTAATGGGTGACACTAACTTAGTCAAATACATTATTATAAAATTGATACATTAATCATAATTTTTCAAAAACTTAACCCACAAATTGGTATCTAAATTATATTTTTTTTCTCATCTTAATACTTTATTTTTTTTTGTCAAAAGTGATATCTTTAGTTGTCCCTATACCAGTCATGTTCCTTGGATTATTTACAAGTGGGATTCAAGCTCTTATTTTTGCAACTTTAACTGCGGTTTATATATGCAAATCCATGGAGGGTTATCATTGACTAGTTTTTGTTTTTGAAATAGTCTAGCCCTTTTTTAGCTTAGCTTGGTCTAATCCAATGTATGTGTCGAAACGTTTATTTTTGGGGGAAAACAAATAAGTCTCGAACAATATTTTAAAAAATCAAAAAATGAGAGTCTTCATTAATCTTTTTATATGATGTGATTGAATCACCACAAAACATTTAAAGCCTGTTTTGAAAAATATTTTGGTCTACGAAATCCAGAAAACACGTTCAGGAGTTGATTACACAAGATGAAGGATTAGCAACCTCGTATGCCCAAAATTGTACCACTTTGATTATTTTCGGGTCTTTTGTTTTAAAACTTTGAAAACTTAGAGTAAAAATTAAAATACGATCTTTTAAAAAACTTTTGCATGATTTTCAAAAATACTATTTGAGGAAAATTATCCGTATGTTTCGAATTTCTAAAAGAATTGGAAATCGTGCTCAACACGTTAGGGCATTATGTTCTCAGATTTTCGAAACTAAAGGACATTTTGAAAGACTTTAAAGAGAATATTCGATCGCGTGAATTATACGAAAGTCACACCCAGCACGTTAGGGCATGATTTTTCGAAATTTTCACACGAAAGAATATTGTCTCGTTTTGTTTTAAAATCATTTGTATAAATATACATCTTTTGAGAACTTGAAATTTTTTGAGAACTTGAAATTTCATATTGAGTTTAAAATACAATCCTCGGACATATGACTTAAAAAGATTTGAAAAAAGGATGCCTGTTTGCTTCAATTTTCGCGGAGAATAGAAGTTGTGGCCAACACGTTAGGGCACGACGCTCTCAGAATCTCGAAGTTGAAAGGCATTTAAACACTTGGAAAAGGATATTTGATTCGCGTGAATTGTACGAAAAATCACACCCAACACGTTAGGGCATGATTTCTCGAAGTTTACACACGAAAAGGACATTGCCTCGGTTTTAAAGATTTATGAAAATGATTTTGAAAACGAATATGTAATTTTAAATATGAATGAGCAGTTAATAACGAAGATTAAATAACACGAAACAAAATAATTAAGCAAATAAATAATACACAAAAATAAAAAATTAATAGAATATAAAATAAGAAAGAATGATAATTAAAATCTAAGTATGGATGTTGGAGAGAAAGTAAAAATAAAACAGACAGGATAAAATGCAATTTTTGGATACCCGGGGGTAAAACGGTAATTTTGGACACTTTTGGGGTAAAATGGTAATTTTTGGAGGTTCGGGGTTAAAAATGAATTTTTTTGGAAGTTTTAGGGTAAATGGTAATTTTTGAAAAGTTTGGGATCAAAAATGAAATTTTTGGAAATTCGAGGGTAAAATGGCAATTTTTGGAAAATTTGGGGTTAAAAATTGAATTTATGGAAATTTAGGGTAAAATGATAATTTTGGAAGTTTGAGGTCAAAAATGAAGTTTTTGGAAGTTTGGGGGTAAAATGGTAATTTTTGGAAAGTTTGGGGTCAAATGGAATTTTTGGAAGTTCGAGGGTAAAATGGTAATTTTTGGGAAATTTTAGAAATTTAGGGGTAAAATGGTATTTTTTAGAAGTTTGGGGTCAAAAATGGAGTTTTTAGAAATTTAGGGGTAATGGTTTTTTTTGGAAAGTTTAGGGTCAAAAAAGGAATTTTTGGAAGTTTGAGGGTAAAATTTTAATTTTTGGAAGTTCGAGGGAGTAAAAATGTAATGTTTATGAAGTTTGGGGGTCAAAATGTAATTTTTGGAAAGTTTGAGGTTAAAATATGATTTCTGGATAGTTCATGGACCTTTTGTGCAGTAAAACCAAAAAAGGATGACACGTGGCAGCTTCTCAGGCATTTTGAAGTCAAAGGACTAATTTGAAAATCAATTAAAATTTTTGGGCCAATTTATAATTAAAACAAAACTTGATTTGGGGATGAAATTAAAACAAATAAAAAATAAAAGGGATCATTTGCATAAATAAATCAAAAGATTGACACATGGTAGTTTCCTAGGCTTCAAAAGGGTTACATGACTAAATTGAATAAGAAATGAAATTATTGGGCAAATTTAAAATTAACTAAAAAATATGAAAATGACTTGATTGAAAATTTAGAAAAAAGCGAAAGGACCAAATGCATAAATATCTCATTAATTAAAAACACGCGGATCCTTGTTGGAGTAGGTCGGGTCGGATCGGGTTGGCTTAAAACGGTGCCGTTTTGTGACCTTTAAGCCAACACCAAAACGACACCGTTTTTTGTTAGCTATAAAAGGTCCCCTTTCTTCAAAAAATTTTCATTTTTTCCTTTTCTTTAAAAAAAAAAAGATTCTTTTCTTCTTTTTCTCTCTAGAGGATCCAAAGCCGGCCATTAGGGTCGCCATCGTGGCGACGGAGAATCGTCCCGCCGTCTCCTTCGCCACACACCGTCGCGAGTTGCTGTCAAACGCTGCCATCCACGACCGCTGGAAAGGTGAAATGTCTCTTTTTATTATTTTCTTTTTTTTTTAACTGCAGATATGGGTTTTGATCCACCTGGATTGAACCTATGTTTCCTAAAAAACAAACGTTTGTCTTCCCCTTTTTTTTATATACTTGTGTTCATCCTTTGAAAATCCCTTTTTTTAAAACTATTTTTCATTCATTTGTCTTCCGTTTTTTGGTTCTAAAAATCTCATTAATCCATTGATTTTTCTAGATCTGTTTTGGAGCATGTTTTTGTTGTTCCCTTTTTTGTAAAAACTACGGTAATACAACCTTTCTGGGTTTGCCATGTTCGAGGTGGTGAAATCGGCGACGTTCAAAACTTGCAATGGCGATGGCTTGGAGGGTTCCGTTGGCGACTCCGGCGATGGTGCAACCAGGGGAGTGCCTTTCGCCCTTTCGTTTTCTTTTATTATTATTATTATTATTATTATTGATGTTATATTTATTATTATTATTATTATTTATTGATACTATTTATTAAATACGTTTTCATACTATTTATTAAAAATAAGAAGAAAAAAATGACAATAGTGGGGGGCATTGAATACATGTATTAAAGCATATTTTGAAACCGATGGGGTTAAAACTCTTTAATCATAAATGACAGTAACTAAAAATACCTGGATAACTTAATACCTAAGTGTTGTGAATCTGACTTGTATTTGCTTATGTGGCTTGGTGCTCTATGTCTGTTCGTGTATCTCTGCTTGCTATTAACTGCTCTTATTTTGATTTGCAAAGTGCCTATTGCCTCTATTGGTTTCTAAAAAAATTGTCTGTGTATTGATTTTTGAATGTGTAGCCAAGGTCAATAACCTCTTACAACTGATTTTAGTTCTGGCTTTATAGCCATGTTTATAATGATTATATTTTGTTATTTTCCAACTAAATGCCGATTTTGTTCTTTCTTTTTGCAGGTCGGCTTGGTAGTGGCGGTGGCAGTTCAAGTTGAAGCTGGTCAATGCTGATGTGGCAGCATGTAGTTGGCTGAATATGGAGGTGGCTGGTAGCAAGTGGCTGAGGCAGTAGATGGGTGGTTCTCTATTTTAGTTTTAGGTGTTTGAGTCAATTGGCCCAATTAGGTTTGGGGTGTATTTGGGTTATTGGGCTAGATATGAGCCTTTTATAATTGGGTCCGCTTTAGGTTGTAAATTTGGCCCTTGTAATTGGACATTAATTTGGGCTTTCATTTACTTAAATTTAGAGGAAGATTAAATTTAAAAAAAAATTTAAACTTAAATTAAATTTAACAAATTTAAATTTAAAATAAACTTAATCTCAAAATAAATTTAAAAAATTGGGTTTAGTTTAGGCCCGATCAAAATTGGGCTCTAACAATATGCATAATTCAAGATAATCTACTTACTTAGGGACCATAAATATACAAATATGATGATTTATGGTAATAACAAAAAAATTAAGATATTAGAGAATTGTAATAAAAAGGTGAACTACTTTTTCTCAAGTGGATATCTCCGTTATCTAACCATTAGTCAAACCATTAAATCTATTTTAAAAAAGATTTAACCTACAAATTAATACCTAAATTAGACTCTCTCTTTTTTCTCATTTTGGTACCTAAACATTTATTTTCACAACTAGTACCTAAACTACTTTTTCCCTCAAGTTATTATCTCTTCTAGTTCAACCGTTAGACAAACCACTAAGTCTTTTAAAAAAAAAGGATGACCAATTAGAAATTGCCATGTGAAAAAAGGCAAAAAAGTGTTATTCGGTTCAACCGATTAGTCCACTAGTTCTCAGTTTGATCGGTTTGTTTGATTCGATCAAATAAATTATAAAAACCCATAAAATTAAAAAATTAAAATAAGAGAAATTTGGTTCAATTGCTTTCTTTAGCTTGATTCAACTAGTATGTATTAGTTCGTGGATCAATCAGTTCAACCCCATCTTTGGATCAATACCTCGGCATCCTAAACCAACCAATTCGATAGGCTAGTTTGGCCCAGTTTTGAAAGCACTAGTTTTAAATCGATGAAAGAACTTTTTCGATTCCATTAGGTCGAACAAGCAAGAGGTGAAGTTTAAAAATAGAATTAATTACTAACGTCTTGGCCTCGGGAAGGTGAATTTCAAGCATTGCTAGCATTGATAAACATTATAAAGGAAAAATAGAAAAAGAGATAAAATATGTCATAAGTCCTTGTACTATTCATATATTTGGAATTTAGTAAATTTATTTATATTTTTAAGGAATTTAGTCTTTTATCTTTTCATATTTCAAAATTTAGATCTAACTTTTATCACTGTTAAATTTATTTTATTAAATCGGATCCAATACAATACCAATTTTAATTACATATCTATTACGTGAGTATTTTTTTCCCAGTACTATTCATAAATTTGGAATTTAGTCAATTTACTTATATTTTTAAGGAATTTAGTTCTTTTACTTTTTATATTTCAAAATTTAGATCCAATTTTTATCACTGTTAAATTTATTTTATTAAATCGGATCCAATACAATACCAATTTTAATTACATATATATTATGTGACTATATTTTCTCCTGTACTATTCATAAATTTGGAATTTAGTCAATTTACTTATATTTTTAAGGAACTTAGTTCTTTTACTTTTCATATTTCAAAATTTAGATCCAACTTGTATCACTGTTAAATTTATTTTATTAAATCGGATTCCATACAACAATTTTAATTACATATCTATTACGTGAGTATTTTTTTATTTCAAAATGTCAAATCAATAAATTTAACAAAATAAATTTTAACAATTAGACCTGATTTTTTTTTTTATTTTGAAAAATAGAAAGATTAAATTTCATTGTGAATGGTACAAGAATTCATGACATATTTTAAAAAATAAAGAGGGAGAGAAAGAGGAAGAGAGAAATAAACTGAAGGAAATAAAATAAAATAATTAAAAATATATAATTTTTAAAGTTTATGTGTTGTCACCGTCTATTGTTTGCTGAAATATTTTTATTAGATATAACATTTTGGTGTAAAATGGTTAAAGGAAGAATAGTTTAGTTAATACTTGTGACAAAAAAAAAAGGAGTAGAACCATGAGCTGTGGTGTGTTGTGGTGGTTGCTCATTTTATCCCTTAATCATGAGGTCGAGGGTTCAATCATTACTTAAAAAAATGGAGCACATTTCATGGTCAACCATTTACCTCCTCGAAGAGCACATGCGATGAGATGATTAGTCACTGCTACCGAAGGTGGAGATTTCCAAGTTTCAATAAAAATAGAAAAGGAGAGGGTTAGGTACCAAGTTGAGAAAAGGGTATAGTCTAATTTAAGGTTAAGCCTTTAAAAAATAAAGTTAATAATTTGACTAATGGTTGGATTGAGATATTACCTTAAAAAAAAAAAAAAAAAGAATAAGTCCCAAATAAAACATGAGAATTTCATACTTTCTTAATCATTTGACAATGCACATACAATTTGCATATACAAGTGCTCGAACTCGAGTCCCCTAAAATGAACAATATCCTCTTTACCACTAGAACCACTCATTGGGTTCCACATATCATCAATTTTTAAAAGACATGTAAGTATTATTCTATATTCATTCACATATGATATCATCTCTAATTTAATTTAACTTTAATCAAAATAATTAAAATTTGGGGAAATGTTGAAATATGCTGGAAAAACCATAACAAAAAATAAATAAAATTTTAAAAATGCTTAAATTAATAATTAGTAATTAATAAATGATAAAAATCAAAGCACAAATTGAAAAAAAAAAATCGTCCATTAAAAATATAGAAAAAAAAATCAAATTTGAAAAATTATGACCACCATGGTTTTATCAAATTTTGAAATTTGATAAAAAAATTAGAAAAATAGAAATAAAAAATTAAAATTGAAAAAGAAAAATTACCTGCCTACAAATTAAAAAAAATTTTAAAAAATTGACAGCATAAAAATAAAAAATAAAAAATTGAAAGCAAAGAAATAAAAAACGATTAAATTTAAAAAAAATTAAAATGATTTAAAAATTATAAAAGAAAAAGAAAACATGTTTGTTTATTTATTAAAATTTTTTAATTTGTTAAGTAATTTAATTAAAATTAAATTAAGTTATAGAAAATATTAAATATGGATGAATGTATATTTTATTATTGGTACTTAAAAATTATATATTTTAAAATCATCTTAATATAGTTTATTCTCATAATATATATATATATAATTTAAATACTATTTTTTGGATTAAGTATTTTTCGAAAACAAATCTATTATAATACTCATTATTATTGACCTACAGCTCGCTAGTTCATCGAGTCCTGACCCACATTCTGTATGGGTTCGCACATGCGAAGTGCTCATACATGCATAGTGTGGATGAACCCATCCAAGATGAGGACGCGTAATATATGTTCGACTACACATGGTGCGAATCTGGTGTATGCAAACTCACTTCGAGTATACATGTATTAATCCTAAAATAGAATATGTGTCATCATTCATAGAGACCTATCTAACATATCACATCTATAAACAATAATCGTATAATATATAAATACATAAAATTAACCCATTTAAGAACAAACAAAAAAAAACACTCAACACAACCATATAATCATCTCCTATGTTCTTTTTTTAGTCTAGCTCATTACCATTCAACTTAGATTTGCTTAGAAAGTAATTATTTTCGAGTGAAAAAAAATATTCCACAATCAGGTTAAAAACGTTATTTTATTTTATTATTTTTTAAATTAAATAAAAAACATTTGAAAAAAATCCTAATTTGCTTATAAATTTTTTTATTATAATGATTTTTTTAGAATAAAATTTTACTATATTGATAATGAATAAGATAAAATTAAAAAATATATCTGAATAACTACAACTAACAATATGCATGTGATCCTAAAAATCCTGCTAAATTTCCTCATTTATGAGAGTTGATAAATGTGAACATAAAAATCCCCAAAGCTGATAAAGACATTAAATTTATATTAATGATGTTATTACAAATCTAAGAAACTTCGACAAAATTAAGCTATTTTATTTTCCAAAAGTTTCAAGACATCAAATTTGTAGTACAACACAAAAAAAAAAAAAAAATCATTTTCACGTCTTTATGCAGCACATGCACGTGAATACAATAAAATAGACAGCCCCCAAACCAATAAACATTGTCATAAAATTATAAAAAATAAAAAATAAATGCATTATTTGGTGGTTATGAAACATGTGGTGCTGTCCTCGTGTGCGTGGCTTCATTCTACAGCATAAAATGGGGCCAATATATACGCCATACCACAGTTATTCCAAAATGGTGAAATTATGTTTCCAGTAGAGTTGATCGTGAATCGGATCGGATCGGATTTGGGTTGGTTTTTAACAAATTTTTAGGTCCAATTGTTAGATTTAGGCCCGGTTCGGCTTAAAAAATAGCCTAAAATTTTATCCAAACCCGACCCTAATTATAGAAATCAAGCTCGAACTCGACCCGACTCGGCCCATATTAATTTTTTTAGATTATTTTATTATGTACAACAAATTTAAAAAATATATAATATATCAAATATGCTTAAAAACTTTAAAACAAACATTAAAAAATAAACAAATTAAAAATACTTTAACAATTCTTTATATTAAGATAGTTGCAAATAAAGTAATAGAAAAATTAAAAATAAAATATAAGTTCTACAATATTCAAATAATATTAAAAAACAGCAAAACAATAATAAAAATGCATAAAAATAACATCCAAACAACCAAAATAATAACCAAAACAGTAGCAAAAATAATAGAAAAAATAGCAACAAAAATAACAATAAAAACAACACCAAAATAGTAAAAAATAGCTTCAAAACAACAACCAAAACAGTAAAAAAAGCACCCAAACAATAAAAACATAACACCAAAACAACAAAAAATAGCAACCAAAACAGTAAAAAAATAGCACCAAAACAATAATGTAATTTTTTATTAAAAATGGTTAATTTATTCGGGTCGGACCGAGCTGGGCTTGGACCAAAAAACTCTTACTCGAGACTCGGTCCATTTAGAAAAGTGGTCATATTTTTTGTCCAATCTCATTTTTCGTACCTATATTTTTGTTCAAACCCTCTTATTTTTTGGATGGACCTTCGGGTCGAGTTAAATGACCCGACCCATAATCAAATCTAGTTTCGAGTCACTCGTGACAACCAGCAATTCAATTTAAGTTTCTACTTTAACCTCAATAATTTATATTATTATTTCTGACTTAGCCCATGCATTGATGGATAAAGTAGTGGAGAAAGTGGGAATAGGAGGAGCGGGGGCAATTAAGCCGAGGCTCGGACGGGAATGAATAGAAGGCAACAAAAAGGTGATAAAGACATCACAGAGAGAGAGATGGTAGATGTAGGGTGAACCACGGACATGAGTCACACCAGGGATTAGACTTTTAAGAAATGAAAAAGTGCCCCAACCCGTCCTTTTGGCTTTGGCATACCAACCCATCCCATTTCACATTTTTAACATCAATCTTTTGGGACGCATCTTCTCAAGTAACCCATGCCCTTGTCCTTTCCTTTTTGCAGTACTCTTCTTTCTCTTTTTTCTTCCCCATCACCCTTTTCTGCTCAACTTGGTTCAAACACACACGCAAATGGCTACATCTGCAATCTTTGATAACGCTAATTGTGGGTCTTTTGTGTGTGTGTGCGCTCTCAAACTGAAAGCTGGACCACTTTGATGAAACATGATTCATCGGTGGCGAAACACTTTTTTTAGAATAGGTTCACAAAGTCACCCAGTCCATGTGGTTGGAACACTAGTTTATCTCCACAACTTGATAAGATCCTTTTATTCCCTCACTCAAACTACATGGTAATGTCTTAAAGTTAAAGGAATTGCCATTTCAAGTTTTTTTTTTTTAAAAAAAAAGAAAAGTAAATTGCATTAAAAGAGCTTACAAAGTGTTAACTATCAAAGATAATATTAGCTGCTAATTAATATGAAAGCTCAAGACACCATTTATGGACGGACAAAATCGATTCCATGGGCATGGGGGCTGCAAAAATGGTTAAAGCTAATGTTTGGGCCTCAGTTTTGGGCAATTGAAATTACTCTCTTCCTCTTATTACGATGGCAATGGAGTGGGATGTACCAACTCCTATGACCCAATTTTAGCACTCAGCTGTAGTAAAAATTGGTGCAATTGGGAAAGCCTATGATGTACTTTTTCTTGACATTACACAGATCATTACATCAGAAGGGTTTATGGGGTAGGTCAATCAAATTTGGGTAGCAAAAGATTTTTGTTATTTTTAGATTCCTTTTTTGGGGTTTTACAACTGCTACCAGTGATGGGATGTTGGTGAAGAGTCGTCATAAATTGGAAGCAATTTTTGAAAATTAAGATGAAGATAAAATTTGAGAGAAAAAAATACGAGACAAGAAGCCATAATGGCTGGAACTATATTATATATAGCTATGTATAATTATGTAATAAAAAAAAACGTATATCATATAAATACATATATAATATAAAAGAACAACAGAAGCTCATGGAAAAACTAGAAGTGGCACAAAACAATCTGAGGGATCATGCTTGCATCGAACAGGTGAGAAACTTCAAACAATAACTTGAAAATGTCCTTGAAAAATTGGGATGTTGTAGGCCCTCTGGTGGTGAATGCTTGTGTGAACTTTCTCAATACGGGTAAGCTCTTGAAAAAAATTAATGAAACTTACATTGTGTTAATTTCTAAAATAAAATGCTCGAAGAAAGTAGTCAATATCGGCTGATTAGTCTATGTAATGTTGCTTATAAGATTGTTTTGAAGGTATTGACGAAAAGATTAAAATTGATTCTGAGTTGTCTTGTTTCCCGTATCAAAACTTATTTGTTGGTGAAAGATATGTTGGTGACAATACTATTCTTATCTCCGAAATCATAAATATGACCACTAGGAAAAATAATGGTAAAGAAAGTATAGGTGCGCTCAAATTGGGCATGAATAAAACTTATGACATGTTGAGTTGAAAATTCCCAAGGGAAGTTTTGATAAAGTTTGAAGAAAGGTGGGCAAAATTTGATCATGCAATGTATTTCGACTGTTTCTTACCGATTGTTGTTGAATGCTTCTCTTGTAGGTAGCTTCAATCTAAGAGAAGGTGATCTTTTTTCACCCTACCTTTTTGTTTTATGCCAAATGTTTTATTTATGATGATCTATAAAGTAGAGAGAGAGAGGGGCAATTTAGGGCCTCAAAGTGGATAGGGGGAGTATACTAATTTCTCATCTTCTATTTGCATACGGTAACTTTCTATTTTAAAAATGAGTAGGGATACTTGTCATGTAAAAAGAATTTTGGAGAAAGACTGTAAGTTGTCAGGTTGGAGAATCAATTACGACAAATCAAAACTCAAGATTTGTAAGAATTGTCACCCAAAGTTTAGAAGAATGCTTAGGGGTATATTGCAAGTACGAGCTTACATGGGAAAATATCTGGGAATTGATATTAGTCTCATGAACAAAAAAGGTAAGTTCCTCCAACCAGTGATTGACAAAATGGAATCTAAACTATCCTATCGAAATTACTTGGATAGGGAGATAAGCTAACACTAATCAAACCAGTGCTATCAAGTGTACTCATATATCAACTATAATGCTTCAAAGCCTCAAAGAGTACCTATGATAAAATGAATCAGATTATGAAAAACAAAATGCATCTCATCAATTGGAATAAAATTTGTTCAAACAAGTCTACATGTGGCCTTGGGATTAGAAACATGCAAGCAATGAACAAAGCACAGTTGGCTAAACTTGCTTGGAGGATTACTAATGGAGATAGTTAGCTTATCCAAGAAACTTTAGTTAGGAAATATTGCATAAGTAATAATTTTATCCAAATAGAAGGAAAATCTAGGGATTCCTGGGTATGGAAGCATCCTAGGAAGGAAGAAGTTATTAAAAGAGAACATCCCGAGACAAATCTAGGTCACAGGTAATGAAGAGGGAGATCAAGACTGGTTAAGCAACATTGAGCCTCTTATGAATCCAAGTTAGCAAAATCTTACTAGTCCAAAGCCACTACTTGGGGGACCTTCTAAAATGAAATGGATTCATACAAATGATGGAGAGTTCTCGGTGAAGTTAGCTTTCGGAATAACTGAAAATATAGCCCCATTGACTGGGAGCATTCTGATTGATACTGAAAACATATCTATGAATAGCAATGAAGTGCATCACATTACAGTTGGGTGGAACAAAAGAAATGATCACTTTGCATGGGTAGTGTACATAAGCAAACTAGATAAGAGGAAGGGATCTTTCGTTGAAGGAAACCTACATGAAAATAGCACGGAGGAAATTGTTGATATTAAGATTGGTGCTTGTAGTGGTATGGCAATCTGACATCCAGGCTTGCAGCATAGAAATTAAAGATAGACTAATTGAGAATATTTTTAGGAAGAATAATAATTGAGAATATCCGCCATACCCGATTCGAGCCCATAACGATTCAAGTTCGAGAAAGTTCGAGCCTATAACAGATCTGAGCTTGAAACCCAAATCTGAGAAACGTCTGAGTCTGTAAGAATCTGAGTTCGAAACTGATCTAATCCGAGGTTGAGATAAATCCAACCAAAAGCCCAAAGAAACCCTAATTTATAACTAGGCATATGCATTAATAATTAATATACTTTTATGATATTATAATTTATTTATGTTATGAAAACATATCTATAAGCATTGCATATTTATATTAAAAATTTATTAATAGGAAAAGTAATTAGTAATTTATTTTTATGTTAAGTTATAAAGTAAAACAAATTTTTAAAATATTAATTTAATATAAAATATTGTTGTCGAAACATTTTTGAAATGGGTTCAGACATTAAATTTTAAAATCAAAAAATGAGAGTCGTCACCTATATTTTATTTGGTGTGATTGGATCACCACAAAATGTTTAAAAATCGTTTTGAAAAGGTTTTGGTATTCGAAATCCAAAAAAAAGGGTTCGAGAGTCGGTTACATGTAAGGAAGAATTAGCACTCTCACATGCCCAAAATTGGTACCATGTTTATTATTTTAGGGTCTAAATTGTTAAAAATTTGAAAGCTCGAGTAAGGTTTAAAATACGATCCTTGTATGCATGATTTGTTTAGCGTGATTTTCAAAATTTGAATTTGAATAGAAAAATACCCGTTTGTTTCAAATTTCTCGAAGAATTGTAGTTGCATCTAGCACTGTAGGACACGACATTCTCGAAAACTTCGAAATTGGAGGACATTTGGAAAAATTTGAAAAAGGATATTTGATTGCGCAAATTTCACGAAAAATCACACCCAGCACGTTAGGGCACAATTCTTTGAGATTTTCGTACAAAATGATATTGCCTCGATTTTAAAATAGGATATTCGATTATTTAGATCCAAAGAAAAATCATACCCAGTACGTTTGAGCATAATTTTTCGAGTTTCCTAAATAAACAAACATTGCTTCGTTTTTCAAATAGAATATTCAATTACTTTGGTTCAAAAAAAAATTATACCCAGTACATTTGAACACAATTTATCGAATTCCCTAAATAAAGAAACATTACCTCGATTTTGAAATTTTTAGTTCTATTAAAAACACGAATGTTTATCATTTTTTTATATTTTTCATTTAAACAAAAATGAGTCATATTAAGCAATATACACATACAACAACAAAATAAATCATGGCATAAATATAATGAAACAATATGACAATGTACATGTTTAATATATGACAGGTATATATGATAATGGCATAAAATAATAATACATGTTAATTGTATGACAGATAATTAATCATTAAGAGGTAAATAAACATGAGAAACAGAAAGGGAAATCAAAATTGAGACAAGGCAAGAATCTAGAAATTTAAATGATGAAAAGATTTTAAAAATTTAAAAAAGGAGTAAAAGACGGAATGAAGTTACTAAATTTAAAAGGTTTAAAAATAAATAAAGACATGTGTTTTTATTTTTTTTTTTAAATAATTGAAAGAATTGAAATGGAAAATTTCTTGTCATTTAGAAAAAAAGAATAATAGCTTCAAGAAAAAAAAAATCAATTTATAGATTTTAAAAAAAAGAAAAAATTTTAAGAATAAAATGGCTAAATTTTAGATAAATAAAAACAAAAATGACCGGATTAAAATGAATTAAAATTTGATGGCTAAATTTCGAAATAAAAACTTGAAGGACGAATTCCAAATAAATGAGAGGACAGAGGTACTGATCATAAATTTTTCATTTTTCATTTTGAAATCAAGCTGTTAAAAATACAGCGTTTTAAAACCTTTGAAATTCGTCTTGAAACTACGTCGTGAGGAGGAATCGAAGAAGGAGGGACCCAATTGAAATGTTGAGAAACTAGGAAGGACTACATAAGGAAATATCCCCATATGTGATGACGCGCGGATCTAAAGCGGGTATGGAGTGTGGGTCCGACTTGGGTGCCGTAAAACGGTGCCGTTTTCACTAGGCGATTTAAATCAATTTTTTGTTGAACACGCATTTTATTCGTTCTTTTCAAAAAAATCAGATTTGCCTTCTTTGTTTCTTAGAAAATTTTCTCTCTGATTTTCAAGGTCGATCGTGATCGGCGTCCGGTCTCCGCCATGGTCCGTAGTGCCCGTTGGTCTCTGATCGTCGTTGAACGTTGCGTTCGATGGCTCAGGTAAGTAAAACCCCCCCTTTTTCTGTTTTATTCTTTTAAAACCCAGATCTAGGTGCGAATCGCATGAAATCAAACCCGGAGCTAAAAACTTTGAGATTTTCCAAGTTTTGATTTTTTTGATCTGTTTTTCCTTTCTTTTTATTATTTAAAAAAAAAAAAGATTAAATTTTTTTTTTATAGATCTGAAACAATATTTTGATTTTTTATATTTTTTCTTTTCGAGATCAAATGTTATTTTTTTATAAATTCTTTCGAAAACTTGCTTTGTTTCTGCTACTAGTTTTTTCCTTTTTTATTTTTTATTTTTACATATATATAAAATAAAATCAAGATCTATATATATATATATATATAAAATAAAATCAAGATCTATGTATATATATGTATGTGTATATACGTATATAAAAAAAATAAAATCAAGATGTGTCTATATTTACATGTATATTCATGCGTAAAGAAAAATGGTAGAAATAAAATCAAGATGTATCTATGTATGTATATGTATGTATGTACATGTATATTTGTATATATTCGTATATGTATACACAAATGCCAATATACCTCGAATTGAAATTTTCTGTGTTGCAGATGCGTATTCTAATATATTGTGAGCTTTGAAACAAGAAAATATAAGATGAATAAAATGTTATCTCTGTATTTTTATTGATTTTCTGGTCATTGTTCTTCGTGAAGTCCAAGAAGAGAGAACCCCCTTACAAAGGTTAAATGAAGGCTCTTTATAGTCGATTACTTTTTCTTTTTTTTTCATTTGTCTTTAGCTCTTGTCTCTTCTACTTTTTCTCTGTTTCTTGTAGGTTTGAACGACGATAGTGACAGAGGTTGCCATTTCGGTGGAAAGGGGAGTAGAAGGACAGGCCTCGGGGCATGGGTGTTGGTTCGTGTGCCTTGGTGATGTGGAGAGAGAGCGGGCATGTGGCTTGAAAATTAGGGTTGCTGAAATTTTTTTACGTTTTGGGCTTGTTGGGCTCTTTAGATAGTGGGTTAGGGTTAGCAAATTGATTTTGTAATTTTTGGGTTTTGGGTTTATTAGGTTTGGGTAATGGGTTGTAAAAGGAGCATTTAAATTTATTTATTTATTTTTTAATTTATTTTTGTTTGGATATTTTTTTCATGGGCCGGATAAAAATTGGTCTCTACAATTGTAATAATATAATTCATATGTATAATAAATATATAAAATTAATAATTATTAAAATCTATAAAATTAAACCTTAATGATAATATAAAATATATGATGATAGAATATATTGATTTAATAATACAATAACTTGTTTTTATACTTTATCACAAATAACTAAACATGATTTATCATATGTGTAACGTCCTCAACTCGATTCGATTCGTCAAATCCAAACCTTGGGTGTTACCACTTAGATATAGACTTGCACTCAACTTATTTATACAAATATCAATTCGATATTGAAAATTTGCTTACATATTAAATTACATATGGAACAAGCTTAACAATTACGTAGGTTACAATAGACTTTACAACCATGAGGACTTATAGGTGAATAATCATGACTTAATTACATTGTTCTATTTATTTTGCTTCTAAGTGGCATTACCAATTTCAATGGGTTCACCAATATGTTTTATACACATTACTAGGACTTACAAGCGAATCTCTTGACTTATTTCCAGTAAACTTGTTCAAGTCAACCCAAATTCGCTCAGTATGCATAACAACCCAACTTGCCATTCCTTAAACGTAGCCCTAGCATCATCCCTCATGGTGTAGCTTTACATTAGCTTAACTGTGACATAAAAGACATAGATGTAAGTTCGATAGAACTTAGTGAGTAAACCTTCATTTACTTGAGTCTTGTTTGTGAACTCTATTATCTTTCTCTTTGTTTCTATTCTTCAAGATGATCTTGGCGGATACATCTCTAAGGTTCCATTCATTATAGCGTAGGTGTCTTGCTTCATATTGGAGTCATAACATGCCTTTCATAACTTAGATACCTTGTTATGTTCTTTATCTTGTCCTTTCATGATTCATTAACCATTCTTGTTACAGAGGGCCTTACAAACAGAATGATCTTGGATCGCCACATACTCTAGCGCACTTCTAGCTTCCCTGTTTTTATTATGCTATTATATTGGGTTAGCCATAACTCTTCTTATGGAGCTTTTCTTTCAGAGTTCACCATACTTATTGTTTCTTCAGAATACCATGTCAGAATTCACCAAAATTCCTTTTCTTTCATTATGGGTCCTTCACAAAGGCATTCCCTACAAATAATTGGCCATTCATTGGACTGTGCCATGAAGGCTCTCCATATCCAAAGATTACCAAAAAGGCGTCCTTTACAAGGAATGCCACAAAGACGTCCTTTATAAGGAATACCATAAAGGTTTTCCTTATGGAGATTGGCACAAAGGCTCTCTCTTCAAAGATAACCATAATGGTTTCCTATTTTTGGTATTTTGGTGATAGGGATTTGCCTAAACTCACATTTCATGCGGTTTGCCCATCATCATCTTGGGACACATAGAGAGCCTCGTTTGGTAATAACCTTCTTTTAAATTTTCCATATGATGTCGTAGCATAACTATGATCTTACACGATATGGTCCTTTCATTGAGGTGTCATGGCCATGGACTTTTCCTTTTAGAGATTCATGTTTTTAGTCCCGATAGACCCCTTTAGACGATTCCGATGATAAACACAAACTTATCATACATAGACCTTTCTTATAATGACTTGCTCATGACAAACATACTCATGCTTTCAGACACATATTGTAACACCCCTACACCCGGTTCACACGTATAAACCCGATATAAGAGTATTACATACAGTGCCAGAGAATTAAAAACGAGTATAACAAAGTTTTCCTTCAAATACTGTGTAATTGAATCGTTTTACTCAAAATATCACAATATAATCAAGTATAATCAAAATCGAGACTTAAAACCAGTTTGAAAATAATGAAAATGAAAATTTTACTCAAAACAGGGCAAATATCGATACCACCATAAAAATATTGATACCTCTGTTCTAAAATCAAGAAATATAGGTAGAAACTTCAAATTAACCCCCTGAAATTATATAAAAACTTTACCAGTAAATCAATTCAGTTTAAAACACAATTCCATTCAAAATTCATCATCTCATTTCATAAGTTCATAGTATTCCAAAATAACATCTATAACCCATTCATTGAGGACATATAAGTACCATTTGTACATGCCATTTTACCTCAAAATAAGTATACCTTGTCTTGTAATCTTCCAATATTGATGTGATTTGATGAGAGGCACCTAATCCAACCTTATCTTCTTATAGATCTTGTACCTACGCGTTAAATTAAACACGTTAAGCCGATGAAGGCTTAGTAAGTATTACAAGAGTTATTAATCATTCATCTTTTAATCACTCATTTCAAACTCATTCATATAATTGTTAATTCATGTAAAATACATACCTTTTATGTACATAACATTTAACTTACAGTAGTGTTATGAAATTCACATATTCTTCCTCATTTCACATTTTAGTCATTCCAATCTCATAGCTTACTTAGTTTTATCATTCTTCGATTTCTTATACATATATTGTACTTACCTTTCATGTGATTATCATTTCACTTACCTCAATGTCACAATTTGCACATTCTTTCTTTTTCACATTGTTTACCCTATTAACAAGACTCGGACCTTGACGGATACACGGATCTAACCAAACATACCAGAATGACACCCAGTGCCTCATCAGATAGTTCGAAGCAATAAAGTGATACCCAGTGTCTCATCGGCCTAGCGGAAGTAAAGTGGTACATAGTACCTCGTCGAATCTATCCGAAGTAAAATAATGACACCCAGTGTCTCATCGACTCAAGGTCGAAGTATCCCTGAACTCTTCCAATCCTATGGCATGCCAACTATATCTGACTCAGCCCGACTAGTTAATAGGGATTTTCAATTTACAATTCATATCACTATCAATTCCAATTTCACTTTCACTTTGAATTTTGATCACAGATCATTCAAATTCAATTCAAATATACTATTAATTCAATATAAATTTTCATTCATCTCAATATTAACTCTTATATTATATTCACTTATTAAATATAAATATCGAAATAAATATTAAATAATGAATAATTCATATTATAGTAATACAAATCAATTTAACCTAATAACAACCAAATATCATAAACAATTAGGTACTAATAACTTTGGAAACCTTTGATTTATCCATTTCATTCTCATTTCTCACTTTCATCACATATCACTTGTGGAGCCCAATTTTGACCGGGCCCAAACTAAACCCATTTTAAATTTATTTTAAGATTGAATTTATTTTAAATTTAAATTTGTTTTACAATTTAAATTTAATTTAAGTTTAAATTTATATTTAAATTTAAAATTATTCTAAATTTAAGTAAATAATAGCCCAAATCAAAGGTCTAAATTACAAAGTCCAATTACACACTAAAACCCACATCTCAAGCCCAATTACATAATCAACCCAAACCCAATTCTAAAAGACCCAAACAAGCCCAAATTGGGGCCCAATCTCAATTGGCCCAAAGGACCTAAACATAAACTAGTCAAATCTGCTACCACTTGCCAACAGCCACCTCTACCACCAGCCACTGAATGGATGTCACGTCAGCACCGGCAGCATAAGTAACACCAGCCACTTGCCTTTGCACCAGCACCATTGTGAGCTGACCCTGCACTGCAAAAGAAAGAAAAAACAGACATTAAATTGAAAGAAACAAGAGAGAATCATTGTAAACATGGCTATAAAGCCAGAGTAGAAACCAGTTGTAATGGTTACTGACTTTTGTTTCTTTTGAACATTACAAATTAATACCAAAAAATAGACCAGAAAATAGACTTTCGAAGCATTTTACAAATAAAAGTAGAAGCAGTTAATAGCAAGCAGGAGGTATTCGAATAACATACCAAGCAACAGAAACGGATACGAGTTAGATTCACAAAGCATTAAGTTATCTAGGTACACTTAATGTATATTTATTGTCATTTATGAGCTAAAATCTTAATCCCATCAGTTTCCAGATATGCACTAATGCTTGTATAAAACACCTCCGTTACCATTTATTATTATTTTTATTCTAATTGGTTTAAAAAATGTAATAAATATATGTATTAAATGATTTTAATAACATTAATAATAATATTAATGATATTAATAACCTAATAATATTTATTAATAAAAAGAAATTTGAAAAGTTGTACCTCGATCTAGATCCAAACCACCACCTTTGGAGCTGCGAATGGAGCCCCCTGACCCATGGCCGTCGTCTCTCCTACGATCTTGCCTACAATCATGGGGGATGCTTCGAATCTGGCAGATTTACAAAATTACATATTAGAAACATAAAAACAAATATGAAACAAATTCGGGAAAAGAGTAAAAAAGATTAAAATCAAAGTTTAAAAAAAAAAACTAATTAAACCCAAATCCACAGTTTTGAAAAAGTAATAAAAAGAGAAAGAATAGATTTGAAAAAGGGGAAACTAAGGGCAAATTTGATCTTTTTTTTTTTTTTAAAAAGGGGTTGTTTTCATAAAAATATGGGTTGGATCTATTAAGATCCATACCCAAATCTGTTTTTTTAAGAAACAAGAAAAGAGGATGAAAAAGGAGAGGTTTTTTTACCTTGTCGACGACGCGTGGATGGAGGAGACAGCAGCGCATGCATCGGAGGACGACGAACGGTGGTGCACGGTGACCACGCGCCACGGTCGGCGATGCGTGTACGACGAGGTCTCAACGGAGTGGTGGTCGGACGTGGATTGAAGATGGCCGGCCAAAAAGGAGGTTTGAGAGCTTTTTGAAGATGAGAAATGATTTTTTTTTAAAAGGACAAGAGAAATGAAATTTTGTTTTAAAATTTGGAATTTATAATGCTTATTAAACGGCAGCGTTTTGAGGCGAAGCATTAAGTGCCAAAACGGCACCGTTTGGGCCTCTGACCGGATCTGACTCGATCCGCCCTTAAGATCCTTTTAAAAAAAAAAAAGGTATATTAGTGCAATTGGTCCATTCGTTTTTTTTTTAATTTCCAATCAGGTCCTTTTCATACTTTTAGTTATTTTTAAATTTACCTAGGAATTTCATTTCATTTTCAATTTAATCTTTTGACATTTTTGAAAGCCCAAGGAGTTGCCACGTGCCCTAGATTTGGCTTATTTATGCAGTTGGTCCCTCCCTTTTTATTTTTGTTTTAATTTCATCCTCAAATCAAGTTCTGTTTAATTATGAAATTGGCCTAAGATTTTAAATGGTTTTCAAAGTAGTCCTTTGACTTCAAAACGCCTAAGAAGCTGCCACATGACACCTTTTTTGGTTTTATTGCCTAATAGGTCCCTAAACTGTCCAAAAATTATATTTTGAGCCCCGAACATTCTAAAAATTACATTTTTACCACTAATTTTTTCTAGAAATTGCATTTTAACCCTCAAACTTCACAAAAATTACATTTTTGCCCTTAAACTTCCAAAAATTACATTTTTGACCATAAACTTTCTAAAAATACCATTTTACCCCTAAACTTTCAAAAAATACATATTTAACCCTAAATTTTCAAAAAATTATATTTTTAACCTCAAATTTTTCAAAAATTATATTTTAACCCTTGAATATCCAAAAATTACCATTTTACCCTCGTGCATCAAAAAATTGCATTTTTGACTTCGCTTATTTTTTTTCTTTCTCTTAAACATCCATACTTAGATTTTGATTATCATTCTTTCGTATTTTATATTCTATTAATTTTTTATTTTTGTGTATTATTTATCTGCTTAATTATTTTGTTTCGTGTTATTTAATCTTCATTATTAACTGCTCATTCATATTTAAAATTATATATTCGTTTTCAAAATTATTTTCATAAATCTTTAAAACTGAGGCAATGTCTTTTTCGCGTGTAAACTTCGAGAAATCACACCCTAACGTGTCGGGTGTGATTTTTCGTATAATTCATGCGAATCGAATATCCTTTTCATAGTTTTTAAAATGCCTTTTAATTTCGAGATTCCAAGAACGTTGTGCCCTAACGTGTTGGTCACGACTTCAATTCTCCGCAAAAATCGAAACAAATGAGCATTCTCTCTTCAAATCTTTTTAAGTCATGTGTCCGAGGATCGTATTTTAAACTCAGTGCAAAAATTCAAGTTCTCAAAAGATATATATATAAATGATTTTAAAACAAAACAAGGCAATATCCTTTCGTGTGAAAACTTCGAAAAACCATACACTAACGTGCTGGGTGTGATTTTTGTATAATTCACATAATCGAATATCCTCTTTAAAAAACCTTCAAAATATTCTTCAATTTCGAAAGTCCGAGAACGTAGTGCCCTAACGTGTTAGACATGACTTCCAATTCTCCTAAAAATTCAAAACACATGAACGATTTTCCTCAAATAGGATTTTCTTTGAAATCATGCAAAGTTTTCTAAAAAAAAAGATCGTATTTTAAATTTTACTCGAGTTCTCAAATGTTTAACAAACCAAGACCCGAAAATAATCAATGTCGTACCAATTTTGGGCGTATGAAGGTGCTAATCCTTCCTCATGCGTAACCGACTCCTGAACCTGTTTTATGGATTTCGAAGACCAAAATATTTTTCAAAACGGATTTTAAACTTTTTGTGATAATCCAATCACATCAAATAAAAGATTGGCGGCGACTCCCTTTTTTTTTATAAAATTTCGATTTTAAAATATTGTTCGAGACTTGATTGTTTTTTCCTCAAAAATAAACGTTTTGACAGCTTGACGACTCCACTGGGGACATTTTTAAAAATAAACGAGAGTCAAGCCAAAATAGATTATTTCTAGGTCTTTTTTAAAAAAATTTAAAGCTTCGTTTTTTGTTTAATTTGCGATACTCGGCATCTTTTGTGTGACATTATATTATATGATACTGCTAGTGTAAGTTTACATCCATATGCACTTCGTTACTACCCTTTTAAGTGGAAGCGGGAAACTACTCCTTCGTGAGGTTTTCACCTCCATGCAGGATAGTGAATCGCTTTAGGGATTACATTCGTACCCATGTTTTCGTGAAGTTTTCACTTTCGTGCAAACATGTGAGAAATGTGTCCCCCTGAACCGAACTTATCCGTATGAGCCTGTAATAGGTGAGGATCGAGGAATCAACTGGTTTGGGTACCCTTTACTATAGAGCCTAAAGCCGCATATAGTGAGCCCTAAGTACTCGCCTTAGACGGAGTTATACCAAACCTTTTAGGATTTATCCAAGACAATTTCTTAGGTTCTTTGTTGTATACTTGTATGTTGATATTATTATGTTTTGCTAACGTGTTCTGTTTTGTCTCTTTTGCTTGCATTGCATCATCATAAAAAGAACAAGTGTTGATTTAAGTTCGATTACCAAATAGACAGTTTTATCATGGAAGAAGGATTTCTTGATAAAGTGGAAAATAACATGGTTACGCACTTATGGTCAGAAAAACAACAACGTGAAAAAGGAGATAGTTTAAAAGAAGGACATTTATCAAAGTTTTGGGATTATACTCGGATTAAGGTGACTCAAAACAATTTGCAAGAATTAAGATATATCTGGAGTTAATGGGATAGCGAGATGAAACAGATGTTCTATTAGGAATATGGAGACTTCCTTACTTGCGGGGAGTAAAAATCGACAAACATCTCTACCGAGCCCTCGCACAACATTGGAACCTCGTCTATAGTTGTTTCACCTTTAGAAGCCTAGATATGACGCCCATGGTGGAGGAGTATACTTCTTTGATTTGTTGTCCCAGAATTCAAGTCGATAAAGCATACTCAAAGTATGCATGTGTCCCAACGTTTCTGAAAAGGCTGATGAGTGTAATCGGGATGAGTGAACAGTGGGTCGCGTCTCGGATAAAGGTAAAAGGAGATAACAAGTGCATCAATTGGAACAACTTGCGAGATTTAATTTCGACACACCCAGATATGAAGAAACGCATTGACATATTTGCTCTTGGCATCTATTGGTTAGTCCTTTTTCCCAAAAGCATTAGGGCATGTGAAAGTACTTGCCGAAGAGAAGAGGAAGGAAGATTTATTAGTTGTGCACAGCTTCTGATGGTTTGGTTTCAAAGTCATTTTTGGAAGGTAGAAAGATTTTCATGCAAAGTGTTCTTAGTCGACTTCGCACCTTTGAAGGAATTTGTTGCCACGCAAAAGGAACAAAATGTGTCTGAGGAGAAATGGATGGCTATCCTTCAGAACCTTCAGGACGAGGACGTCGAATGGTACGCGCCTTGGTTCATCTCAGAGGAGATCCTCTATCGTTGTGGTAACTTTGATTGGGTCTCTTTGGTCGGGGTATGGGGTGCCACAGGATATGCTCCTCTGCTCGTGTTAAGGCAGTACAAGACAAGAAAAGGGTATGATTACAAGAAAAAGGTCCGAGAAGTAGCAAATACATGGAAGAAAGTACATAGAATGAAGAAATTCAGTGCAGACCCTATGACAACACCAAACTATGATTGGTAGAGAAGTAAAAGAGTTAACGATAACATTCCAGTGTCGAATCCTGAAAATGTTCGGTCGATAGAGGAATATTTACAAGAGGTCTCATCAGGAATAGACATCATGAAACAATACTTCAAGAGAAAGAGTGCAGGGTTTGGAAAGAGAATGGAGGTCTTGGAGAAAAAAAAGATAAAATTGGGACTGAACGTGGATATACACAGGTTAGAGGCTAAAAAACTAAGGAAAGGCAAAAACAAAGTTAAAGAAGACTTGGTAGACTTGAAGAAGGTTTACAAGAAGCTCCATTTGTCTATGAGAACTGCGAGATTGGGCAAGACGTCGAAGCAATGGCGACAGAAAATTCAGATGTAGAAGGACTAGACAGAGTAATGGCAAAAGAAGTTTCAAGACAGTCAAGCTTGTGAAAATACTCTAAAAAGAGAGCTGTTAGAAAAATAAGTTGAGAATGCCGAGATGAAAGCCCAGATAGCTGTTTTAGAAGCAAGAATAGAGGAATTAGAAGAATCACTATGAAGACACCGTAATCGGAACTCTATCCAGGAACTCAAAGCAAGTATGGCCGAAAGTCAAGAATTAAGGGAAAGGGTACAGAAACTAGAGGCTGCACTCCACAACAATGAGATTTGATTTGAAATCATGGAGAGAAATCTAGAAACCAGTGAATGACACTCTCAACAAGCCCAGAGGCAAGTCGAAGAAAGGGATTATGTAATTGGAAGAGCATTGACCCAAATGAAGGAGGTCGCTGATCACATGCAAGAGCTAGCTGTCGAAGCTGATATGTTGAGTCTCCAATATGAATCTAAATCAGAACGAAGACTGAAGTTAGCTGGACTTTTTGGAAAAATCAAAGTTCTAGGCAATAGGGCAAAGCCATTTGTGTAATTTCACTATATGTAAAGAAGTTTTTCTTTTGAAGAAGTTGTTCTAATGGAAAATGGACCTCAAAATCAATGTCTTTTCTTGCATTACATGCATACATTTTATTAGCATTCTGTGCATATTTTTGCATAATTAATTCCAACTCATTAAAAACTCTAACAGTTACATCGGTAATCATTGAAAACTTACATCGTTATAAATCTCGTAAAAAATAAAGGCCATGGAGCAAAGACTCAAACAAATCCAGAAAGAATTACAAGATCAAATACAATGACACATTCAGGAACAAATGACGATGATGTGTAGGGAAATGAAAAATTAGTTTATGGAATTACAAAAGAATTTGATGAATGAATTGGCCTAAGTAAAACATAGCGTGGCTGGAAAAGGAAAAGGTCTTGCAATTAAGGAGGAAGAGGACCCTATTATTCCCTCAGGTTTTACACTCCTCCATAACCCAGCTCTACACGAGGCACAAACACGAGAAGCCACCATTACTATAAGAGCGCAACCGCAGGCTACTGGCACATCAAGGCCAGCCAATTATCATGTAGGATCTAGATTAAACCCTGAAGACAATGCTGCAAATCTAAGTGTCCCGAATTTTGACGAGATACTGAGGGCGGATCTTCCTAAGCAAATGGAAGAAAAATATAAGCAATTAGAGGAGAGGATTGAGGCATTGCAAGTAACTGAAAACTCTTACGAGGTAGATGCCAAAGAGTTAAGTCTGGTTCCAGATTTGGTTCTCCCTCCTAAATCAAGGTCCCAGAATTTGAGAAATATAACGGAACGAGTTACCCGGAAACCCATCTTACCATGTTTTGTAGGAAAATGACAGGGCATGTTCATAATGACCAATTGCTTATTCATTGTTTTCAAGACAGTCTGACAGGATTAACAGTTAGATGGTATAATCAATTAAGCCGAGCCAAAATTCATTCATAGAGAGATCTAGCACAAGCCTTCTTAAAACAATACGGTCACGTAACGGAAATAGCTCATGATCGATTCACACTACAAAACATGGAAAAAAGATCAAATGAGAGTTTCAGATAGTATGCACAGAGGTGGTGAGATATGACAACTCAGGTGCAACCACCGCTAACAGAAAAAGAAACAACGATGTTATTTGTTAGCACCCACAAGGCACCTTATCTCAAACATCTGTTAGGGAATGCCACTAAGAGTTTTTCTGATATGGTCATATAAAGGGAGATGATCGAGAATGCAATCAAAACCGACAAGATCGAGGCTGGAGAAAGCACTAAAAGTCTGCTCCCCAAAAGAGGGATAATGAAGTTAATAACACAAGTGTGTACAGGCAAAGTTATACCAAACCGTTCGTAACAAGATAGCCTAAGGCCCCGACAAGCAATTATCAAAGAACCTCAAGGCAAGAACCAGGTTTAAGGCCGAATAGAGGAAGGATTTAATATACTCCCCTTCTTATTTTATACGGAGAACTTTACAAAATACTGTATGATGCGCACGAAGTATCTCCACAGCGCGTGAAGCCATATAAACCTTTGTTCCCGGCCTGGTATGATGCAAGCGCTCACTGTGAATACCATGCAGGGGTAGAAGGTCATTCGATTGAGAATTACCCAGCCTTCAAAAGGCGAGTGAAAGGACTCATCAAGCATGGAGTCGTGAGATTAGAAGAACCAACAAAACCCAACATAGCTGGGAATCCCCTGCCCAATCATCCAGAGAAGGGGGTGAATGCCTTGATGGAAGGAAGGAGTCGGAGAATTAAAAGAAATATTCATGAAGTTATATCCCCACTCCGATGGGTATGGTAATAGTTGGTCAAAAAAGGGATAATTGTAGAGGATAAAGAAAGCACCATAGCGAGGACTAACAGCTACTGCGAGTTTCATGCCATTGAGGGGCATGAGATTCAAGACTGCGTTGAATTCAAAGCTATAATGCAGGCGATGATGGACAACAAAGAATTGGAATTCTTCAAAGAAGAAAAAGAGGTTGATGATGTTTACGCCTCCGAGGATGGATCAACTAAGGTTTATGAAATTAATCGCCCAAAGGTGATTATTTCTAAACCTGTAAATAGCGCGGCAATGGAGCAAGTAGTGTCGCGCATCATCATACTAAAGCCAGTAACGTTCCCTTACAAAGATAGTAAGAAGGTCCCATGGAATTACAATTGCAACGTAACCATACCAAGGGAAGGAGAACTCAGGAAGGAAGTAAATCTTGTTACCCGTAATGGTAAGAATTATGATCAAGTGAATAAAGAGAAAGAGATCAGCAAAAGAAAGGCAATAATGTGTGAGCTAGAGGAAGACATAATTAATAAGCTCGAAGCACTCAGGAACGAGCCCGTATCTGAGAAAGAGGCAAAGGAGTTTTTGAAGTTTCTAAAACATAGTGAATATAGTGTAGTAGAACAATTACACAAACAGCTTGCTCAGATATTAATCTTGTCCTTACTTTTAAGCTCAAAAGCCCATAGAAGCGCGCTAATGAAGGTGCTGAACGAAACATACATAGCAAATGACATCTTTGTTAGTAAGCTAGATCGATTAGTCAACAATGTGAGTGCCAATAACTTCATTTTCTTCAGCGATAATGAAATACCAATAGGAGGCATGGGATCTACCAAAGCCTTACACATCACTACCTGTTGTAACGGATACACATTACTCGGGGTACTCATAGACAACGGTTCATCTTTGAATGTGTTACTGTTAGCTATACTGCAGAGATTACCAATTTATAGCTCTCACATGAAACGGTGTAATAATATAGTGAGAGCGTTTGATGGGACTGAGAGGAAGGTAATGGGCAAAATCGAAGTACCCCTTCAAATCAGGCCAAATACTTATGAGGTGAATTTTTTAGTGATAAATACTAGGCCCACTTATAATTGTCTGTTGGGAAGACCTTGGATTCACTCAGCTGGAGCAGTACTTTCTTCGTTGCACCAAAAAGTGAAATTAATAAATGAAGTACGGTTAATCACGATCAACACTGAAGAGGAAATTATCGCGTCCATAACGAGTGATTCACCTTACGTGGGGATAGATGAGGAGACTGTGAAATGTTCTTTCCACTCACTTGAATTCGTCAACGTAACCTTCATTGTTGAGAGTAGCAAGATCCCTGTGCCCACAATATCATCAACTACCAAAATGAGCCTACGTCTAACAGTTGGAAAGAGGGCATTACTTGGAAGGGGACTAAGAAAATACCTTCAAGGAAGGACCAGTGTGCCAATGTTGATAGAAAAAAAAGGATCATTATGGCCTGGGATACAAACCAAACGCAAAACAAAAGAAAAAGGAGCTAGAAAGAAAGAAAGAAACAAAGGAGGGCGAGGTTGTCCGGAAAAGAAATTTCGTAGGAACCCATGGTCTTTCCATACATATACGAGACTTTTGTCTTAGGAAGGGTGATCAACCAAATGTTAGGGCCGAGAAAAGAGCAAGTAATGATCAAGATTGGAGGAATCATGAAGGATATTGGCATCAATGCTATCTCTGATGAAAAAGAAGAAGCGAACCTGTCAAGAATCAGCCCATGTGCACCTGGAAGCACTCTGAATAATTGGACTACGGAGGAACTCCCTGTAATTTTTAAGATTTCTTCAGAGTAATCTCAGAAACACCTATTGCTTTTAGGCTCGAAAGCAATATGGATCCTTTTGTAAAAGAGCACATGATCATTATCCAGTTATTTTGAATGAAATGCATTATCCTTCTCATATGATAATTTTTTCCTTTTTTTCCCAATTATTCTTTCATTCTTAATCCAACTTAATCAACCATTCGTACATAACCTATAAACAAAATTAATCATTCTTTAATACATACATTCTTGACCCGTTTGACAAACATATTCATACACAGACCACATAGTCATTCTTTTGTAAATTTATTATGTTCTTTAGACCTCCCTTTCATCTCTTGATAGGTCCTTGAATATCAATAATATGAGTAACCCTAATGCTAACTTGGAGCCTCATTTCGAGCAAGATATGTGTTTAGAGGAGCTTTAGGACCTCGAAGATGAGCAAGATTGTAATTTGCCTCCGAATCTGTTAAGAATGATGGAACAAGAAGAAAAGCAAATCCTGCCTCATTCAGACCCAGTGGAAGTTATTAATCTGGGAAACGAAGATGAAAAGAAAGAGGTGAAAATTGGGACAAGCATCTCCTTAGAAACCAAAAAGAATCTTATTGAATTGCTTTAAGAGTTCCAAGACATCTTCGCATGGTCTTACCAATATATGTCTGGCTTGAGCATTGACATTGTGGTACACAAACTCCCTATAGAGGAAGAATGCAGGCTTGTGCAACTAAAGCTCCGAAGGATGGGACCAGATGTATTATTGAAAATAAAAGAAGAGGTCAAGAAGCAATTTGACGTTAGGTTTCTCAAAGTAGTCAAATACTCGGAATGGGTAGCTAACATAGTCCCTGTTCCTAAAAAAGATGGAAAAATACGCATGTATGTGAACTATCGAGATTTAAATAAAGCTAGCCCAAAAGATAACTTCCCATTACCTCACATCAACACCTTAGTTGATAATACAGCAGGTCATTCACTATTCTAATTCATGAATCATTTCTCTGGGTATAATCAGATAAAGATGGACCTTGAGGATATGATCAAAACCACATTTGTCACATTGTGGGGAACATTTTGCTATAAGGTGATGCCCTTCGGGCTAAAAAACGCAAGGGCAACTTATCAAAGGGCCATGGTGACTTTGTTTCATGACATGATGCATAAAGAGATTGAAGTTTATGTCGATGACATGATTGCAAAATCCCAAATGGAGGAAGAGCATGTAAGAATCTTGAGAAAGTTGTTTGGAAGGCTAAGAAAGTATCAATTAAAGCTAAACCCAGCAAAATGCATTTTCGGAGCTACGTCAGGAAAGCTGTTAGGCTTTGTAGTCACTAAAAGAGGAATTGAAATTGATCCGGATAAAGTCAAAGCCATACAAGAGCTATCGCCACCCAGTACGCAAAAAGAAGTTCGAGGGTTTTTAGGAAGACTAAATTACATTGCTCGGTTCATTTCACAGTTGACTGAGAAATGTGATCCTATTTTTTGTCTGCTTAGAAAGCGTAACCCCGGAGTATGGGACGATGAATGTCAGGAAACTTTTGTATAAGGTTAAAGATTATTTATCCAAAGCTCCCATCTTGGTACGCCCAACTCCTAATAAGTTGTTGATCCTGTACTTGGCGGTTTTTGAAAATTTCATGGGATGTGTACTAGGCCAACATGATGGATCTGGAAAGAAGAAAAGGGCAATATATTATCTCAGCAAGAAATTCACTGATTGTGAGACTCGATACTCGCCAATTGAAAAATTGTGTTGTGCTCTAGTTTGGACCACACGAAGATTAAGGCAATACATGCTACCACTTGGTTAATTTTAAAATTAGATCATCTAAAGTAAATGATGAAGTCGGCCGCATTGAATGAGAGACTGGCTAGATGGCAGTAAAAGGGAGTGCGATAGCAGACTTCCTAGCTAGCAGGGCTTTAGAGGACTATGAGCCAATGAACTTCGACTTCCAGAATGAGGATTTAATGTGTGTTGTGACCGCTGAAGAGGTAACCATAGTAGAACATCCTTAGAGATTAAATTTTAATGGAGCTTCAAATGCCACGGGTAATAGAGTTGGGGTAGTTTTGGTATCACCAAAAAGAGACCATTATCCTTTAACCAAGCAAACTCGATTTTGATTGCATAAATAACATGACAGAATATGAGGCATGTATCATGGGAATCCGAACAGCTATAGAGCGAGGAATCAAAGTTTTGGAGATTTATGGAGACTCTGCACTGGTAGTCTATCAACTCAAAGGAGAATGGGAAACGAGAGATTCTAAGCTAGTGGATTACCGTAAATTGGTCCTCGAGTTAGTCAAGGAGTTTGATGACGTTACTTTCCATTATCTCCCATGAGAAGAAAACCAGATGGCTGATGCTTTTGCCACTTTAGCCTTGATGATTAAAATAAATAGACCAAAAGACGTAAAGACCATTGAAATGAGAATCTATGAGGCTCCAGCTCATTGTTATGATATCGAAGAAGAAGAAGAAGAAAAAGAAAGGGATGACTGCCCGTGGTACCAAGATATCCTTCAGTTTGTAAGAGATTGCAAGTATGCCAAGCGAGCTTCAAAAAATGAAGAGGACATTGAGAAGACTTGCCAATGAATATGTCCTAGACGGGGAAATATTCTACAAAAGGAGAAAAGATCAAGTGTTACAAAGATGTGTCGATGCAGTAGAAGTTAAGAAGATCTTAGAAGAAGTTCATGAAGGTATTTGTGGGACATATGCCAATGGTTTCACAATGGCTAGACAAAGAATGAGATTTGGGTATTACTGGTCTATAATGGAAGGCGATTGCATCAATTATACCAAGAGATGCCACAAGTGCTAGATTTATGGAAACAAGATTCATGTACCTCCATCACACCTTCATGTCATTACTTCTCCTTGGCCATTTTCTATGTGGGGCATGGATGTAATTGGGCCAATTTCTCCAAAGGCTTCCAATGGTCATAGATTTATCTTCGTGGTTATTGACTACTTCACCAAATGGGTAGACGTAGCTTCTTACGCTAATGTCACGAAGTCGACGGTTAGTAAATTCTTGAAAAAGGAGATCATCTACCGATATAGGATGCCGGAAAGGATTATATCCGACAATGCTTTGAATTTGAACAACAGCACAATAACGAAAGTTTGCGAGCAATTCAAAATCAAGCATCACAACTCATCTCCTTATCGCCCAAAAATGAATGGAGCTGTGGAGGCAGCTAATAAAAACATCAAGAAAATTGTTACAAAAATGACTGAGACTTATAAGGACTGGCATGAAAAATTACCATTCACCCTCTTTGCCTATAGGACTTCAGTCAGAACTTCTACTGGGGCAATACCGTTCTCATTGGCATACAGTATGGAAGCAGTTTTCCCTATTGAGGTTGAAATACCTTCTCTCCGAGTCTTAACTAAGCTTCAATTAGATGAGGCAGAATGGGTCTAAGCTCGATATGATCAGTTGAATTTAATCGAGAAAAAGAGATTAAGAGGTATCCGCCATGGTCAGATGTACCAGAAAAGAATGATACGAGCTTACGACAAAAAGGTTTGTCCTAGAGAGTTTCATGAGGGAGATTTGATTTTGAAAAAGATATTTCTCATACACAAGGACTTCCGCGAAAAATGGATGTCCTACTGGGAAGGACCTTACGTGGTAAAGAAAGCTTTCTCAAAAGGAGCTCTCATTCTCACAAAAAGGGACGGTAAGGATTTGCACAACCCCGTCAATTCGGACTCAGTTAAAAGATACTTCGCCTAAAAAAAAGAGAGATTGAGATGAAAACCCATAAAAGGGCGTCTTGATTCCTAAAAAAGAAAAAAATCAAGATGAAAACCCGTAAAGGGCGACTTAAAATTCAAAACGAGGAGGTAGGCACGAAGCGACTATCTAGCAGGACAGAGAAACTTCATAGCTTGAAACATCAACAAGTTACTCCAGGTCTTCTAGACACACATTCGAGCTCAAAGTGATTCTCAGCAAAGATGGAGCAGAAAAGCTCATTTTGCGATATCCGAGGCAACAAATTGTCTTTTGTTGTATATTTGGCAATTTTTTATTAATATTGTCTCTTTTGATCTTCTCTTTTGAATAGAATTTTCAATAAATCACGACTTTATCTCTTCACAATTTTGTTCAAGCATTTTGCATCTAAAATAACGGATAATGAACTAATAAATCATACAAAAATCCATGAGCATTATTCTGGAATTTCCTAAATAGTACAAGGGTCCGAAACAAGACTATCAAATTGGAAAACAAAACAGGCAGTTCAGGATAGGCCAAGAAGAAGACAGGGTAACACATCAACGATAAAGCTTGGACTGGCGATAAACCGTGCCAACCCGAATAATAATCTTACATTCATCATGCACATTCATGTAGTTAGGAGCATCTGAATCATTCTAATCATGACTTTCTAATTTAGGCCTACATAGAGGTCCATAGAAGCTTACTTTACAGGTCACATGCCTGTAAAATAGCGAGATGAATCAAAGAAATTTTGAGCATTAAAGGAAAAGATTGAGACCACAAAGGCGAAGTTAAAAAGAGCAGGACTCCAATACTTTACCCTGATCATGAGGAAGATTGCGATTGTCTAGAACGAGTGACACGATCATCTTCTTGATGAGATACTGAGAAGGGAACCAACTCAATGGAATAAAACTCAATGCTAGCGAAACTTCGAATCCCAGATTCCTGATGAGATACTGAGAAGCAGGTCAAAGCAATATAATGGTTAGCTTCTTGATGAGATACTGAGAAGTTGACCATATTCATCTTCCTGATGAGATACAGAGAAGCGGATTGAAACAAGTGATGCAGTCATCTTCCTGATGAGATATTGAGAAGAAGACCAAATCAATGAAGTCAAGCTCAAAGTGAGCAAAACTTCGAACCCCAGCTTCCTGATAAGATACTGAGAAGCAGGACGAAGCAATAAAATGGTTAGCTTCCTGATGAGATACTGAGAAGTGAACCAAATTTGCCTTCCTGATGAGATATAGAAGTGGATTGAAACAAGTGATGCGGTCATCTTCCTGATGAGACACTGAGAAGAAGGCCAAATCAATGAAACTAAGCTCAAAGTAAGCAAATCTTCAAACCCAAGCTTCTTGATGAGATACTGAGAAACAGGTCGAAGCAATAAAGCGATTACCTTCCTGATGAGATACAGAGAAGCGGATTGAAATAAGTGATGCGGTTATCTTCCTGATGAGATACTGAGAAGTAGACCAAATCAACGACACCAAACCATTGAAGTTGTAAGCAAATCGAGTGAAGCTACAGTAGCAAATTTTGTCATCTTGAAATTACCTTGAGGCAAGATGGACTCGCAACATCGAAAAGGTAGAAAAGCAGATGCAACAGAGTTGAACGATCGATAAAGCGAAGGGTGAGCCAATTGAAGAAAAGAGCGTCAAAGAAACGAGACCTTACAAAATTGGGCCTCCTTTTTGGTCTTTGCTCCGTTCTTGTTACATAACAACGAGCAAAAAGGGGCAGCTGTTGGAGCCCAATTTTGACCGGGCCTAGACTAAACCCATTTTAAATTTATTTTAAGATTGAATTTATTTTTAATTTAAATTTACTTTTAAATTTAAATTTGTTTTAAAATTTAAATTTAATTTAAGTTTAAATTTATATTTAAATTTAAAATTATTCTAAATTTAAGTAAATAATAGCCCAAATCAAAGGTTCAAATTACAAAGTCCAATTACACACTAAAACCCACATCTCGAGCCCAATTACATAATCAACCCAAACCCAATTCTAAAAGACCCAAACAAGCCTAAATTCGGGCCCAATCTCAATTGGCCCAAAGGACCTAAACCTAAACTAGTCAAGTCTGCTACCACTTGCCAACAACCACCTCTACCACTAGCCACTGAAAGGATGCCACGTCAGCACCAGCAGAATAAGCAACACCAGCCACTTGCCTCTGCACCAGCGCCACTGTGAGCTAACCCTGCATTGCAAAAGAAAAGACAGACATTAAATTAAAAGAAACAAGAGAGAATCATTGTAAACATGGCTATAAAGCCAGAGTAGAAACCAGTTGTAATGGTTATTGACTTTTGTTTCTTTTGAACATTACAAATTAGTACCAGAAAATAGACTTTCGAAGCATTTTACAAATAAAAGTAGAAGCAGTTAATAGCAAGCAGGAGGTATTCGAATAGCATACCAAGTAGCAGAAACGATACGAGTTAGATTCACAAAGCATTAAGTTCTCCAAGTACACTTAATGTATATTTATTGTCATTTATGAGCTAAAATCTTAATCCCATCAGTTTTCAGATATGCATTAATACTAGTATTAAACACCTCTGTTACCATTTATTATTATTTTTATTCTTATTGGTTTCAAAAATGTAATAAATATATGTATTAAATGATTTTAATAACATTAATAATAATATTAATGATATTAATAACCTAATAATATTTATTAATAAAAAGAAATTTGAAAAGTCGTACCTCAATCTGGATCCGAACACCACCTTTGGAGCAGCGAATGGAGCCCCTCCAACCCACGGCCTTCATCTCTCCTCTGATCTTGCCTAAAATCATGGGGGATGCTTTGAATATGGCAGATTTACAAAAAAATACATATTAGAAACATAAAAACAAATATGAAACAAATTCGAGAAAAGAGTAAAAAAGATTAAAATCAAAGTTTTTTTTTTTTTGTAAATAATTAAACCCAGATCCACAGTTTTGAAAAAGTAATAAAAAGAGAAAGAACAGATTTGAAAAAGGGGAAATAGGGGGTAGATTCGATCTTTCTTTTAAAAAAAAGGGTTGTTTTCATAAAAATCCGGGTTGAATCTATTAAGATCCATACCTAGATCTGTTTTTTTTAAGAAACAAGAAAAGAGGATGAAAAAAGAGAGGTTTTTTTACCTTGTCGACGGTGCGTGGACGGAGGAGACAACAGCGTGTGCACTGGAGGACAACGGACGGTGGTTAAAAAAAACCACGCGTGACGGTCGGTGACACGCGTACGATGGGGTCTCAACGGAGTGGTGGTCGGACGTGGATTAGGGATGGCCGACCAAAGAGGAGGTTTGAGAGCTTTTTGAAGATGAGAAAGGATTTTTTTTAAAAGGAGAAGAGAAATGAAATTTTGTTTTAAAATTTGGAATTTATAATGCTTATTAAACAGCAGCGTTTTGAGGGGAAGCATTAAGTGCCAAAACGGCACCGTTTGGGCCTCTGACCGATTCTGACCCGAACCACCCTTATGCTCCGCTTTTTTTAAAAAAATGGTATATTTGTGCAATTGGTCCTTCCATTTTTTTTTAATTTCAAATCAAGTCTTTTTTTACTTTTAGTTATTTTTAAATTTACCCAGGAATTTCATTTCATTTTCAATTTAATCCTTTGACATTTTTGAAAGCCCAGGGAGTTGCCACGTGTCCTAGATTTGGCTTATTTATGCAGTTGGTCCCTCCCTTTTTAGTTTTGTTCTAATTTCATCCTCAAATCAAGTTCTGTTGAATTATGAAATTGGCCCAAAGATTTTAAATGGTTTTCAAAGTAGTCCTTTAACTTCAAAACGCCTAAGAAGCTGCCACGTGTCACCTTTTCTGGTTTTATTTCCCAAGAGGTCCCTAAACTATCCAAAAAATTGTATTTTTACCCTAAACTTTCCAAAATTACATTTTTACCCTTTAATTTTCCAAAAATTACATTTTGACCCCTAAATTTCCAAAAATTACATTTTGCCCCTAAACTTCCAAAAATTACATTTTTGACCTCAAATTTTCTAAAAATCACATTTTTATCCTAAAACTTCCAAAAATTACATTTTATCCTAAATTTTTTAAAAAATACATTTTTACCCTCGAACATCCAAAAATTATTATTTTGCCCTTGAAGTGTCCAAAATCACCATTTTGCCCCCAAGCATCCAAAAATTACATTTTTGACTCCGTTTGTTTTTTGCTTTCTCTTCAACATCCATACTTCGATTTTAATCATCATTCTTTCGTGTTTTATATTCTATTAATTTTTTAATTTTGTGTATTATTTATCTGCTTAATTATTTTGTTTTGTGTTATTTAATCTTCATTATTAACTGCACATTCATATTTAAAATTACATATTCGTTTTCAAAATTATTTTCATAAATCTTTAAAACCGAGGTAATGTCCTTTTCGTGTGTAAACTTCGAGAAATCATGTCATAACGTGTTGGGTGTGATTTTTCATATAATTCATGTGAATCAGATATTCTTTTCCATGTTTTTAAAATGCCTTTTAATTTCGAGATTTCGAGAACTTCAATTCTCCGTGAAAATCAAAACAAACGGGCATTCTCTCTTCAGATCTTTTTAAGTCATGTGTTCGAGGATCGTATTTTAAACTCAATGCGAAATTTCAAGTTCTCAAAAGATATATATATATATATAAATGATTTTAAAACAAAACGAGGCAATATCATTTCATGTGAAAACTTCGAAAAACCATACCCTAACGTGCTAGGTGTGATTTTTGTATAATTCACATAATCGAACATCCTCTTTAAAAGTCCTTCAAAATGTTCTTCAATTTCGAAAGTCCGAGAACGTAGTGCCCTAACGTGTTGGACACGACTTTCAGTTCTCTTAGAAATTCGAAACACACGAACGATTTTCCTCAAATAGGATTTTCTTTGAAATTATGCAAAGTTTTATAAAAACAAAGATCGTATTTTAAATTTTACTCGAGTTTTCAAATGTTTAACAAACCAAGACCCGAAAATAATCAATGTGGTACAAATTTTGGACATATGAGGGTGCTAATCCTTCCTCATGCGTAACCGACTCCCGAACCTGTTTTCTAGATTTTGAAGACCAAAATATTTTTCAAAACGGATTTTAAACGTTTTGTGTTGATCCAATCACACCAAATAAAAGATTGGTAGCGACTCCCTTTTTTTATAAAATTTCGATTTTAAAATATTGTTCAAGACTTGTTTGTTTTTTCCCCAAAAATAAACGTTTTGACATTACTTTATATGCATCAAATTTTCATTTCTATTCATTTTTTTTACATTAATTTTCAATGCTGTACATTTGAGTCACAGTCCCTAAATTATTTATATCTTGAGTTACAGAATTCGAAATTATAATCCATTTGATGATTCTGAAATTAAACTCAAATATTTTTTTACCATAAAAATTTCAAAATTTTTAATTTAGTCAATTTGTACAGTAAATTCTTTCAATTTACCCCTTCTCTATTGCCTAACAGTTTCGACCTTTCTTTACTAAAAATTATTTATCTTTTAGTACAAGAATCCAATAATGTTCCCGTCTGTTTCTTTTGAAAATTGACTCATTAAGGAATTAGCCATATAAATTTCAGTCTCTAATAATTTTTCTATATTTTTCTATGATTTTTCAAAGTCAGAACAGGGGAACTCGAACCTACTCTGACCTTGTTACACCAAATCAGATATATCTCAGGATGTACAATTCATTTTCTTTCTTTGTTTCTTCCATATGAAACTAAACTAAATAAGCTTTAATTACATATTTAATTCAACTCTTGTAGAAAGCTTCCTTTATCTTTTTATACAATTTTTTGTGAATTTTTGAAGTTAGTCCTTTGATTCTGTTCAATCTATTTTAATGAGAATAATTTCTTTCTCATGTTTCTTTATACTAAATTTCATTCAATCATAGATAATTAACACTTATAATTAAACATATTATTTTTATCATAATTAACCATAAATGTTAAAATTATAAACACTTTAACTTAATTAATTCTAAACCTTTTAATACTTGTAGTACTTACAACTCTTGTAGAAAGCTTCCTTTCCCTCTTTGATCTTCTCTTTTCCTTTCTCTTCAATTGAGTCTTTCTGCTTCTTTTCTTTCTCTTCAAATTCATACAAAACACATATATTCATATTAAAATCATTCTAACATATCATAATCTATGTTTCTAAACCAAAACTAACATGTATTTAAAGAGGAATTTAGCTTTCTTACCTTAATCACTTGTATTCAACACTAATTCCCATTTTCTTTCTCCTCCAAGACAAGTGTGGATGCATTTCTTTTAACAATTGGATAGCTACTACACTTCTCTATTAATTTTATTCACTAATCTTGAAGAAACTTGGAAGAAAATTGGTTTGTATTTGGTGAAAAATGACTAATTTGTAAGAAAAGCAAAAGTTGAAATGGTGGAAAAATGGTGGCTAACATGAAGCACAATGGTTGATGACTTTTATAGTTTTTTCATCATTTCTTTTCTTCATTTCTCTAGATTTTTCTATCAATTTCTCTTTATGAAAATATCTTTCTTTAATAATGGTAAAATTCACTTTTAATCATTGGGCCTTTTAACTTTACACTTTGGCCCAAAACATTGCCTCCAAAAATATCTTCCATCAAATTACTCTTTTGCCCCTCCTTAATCACTATAATTTCCATAATGACTTATATTTCATTTTGGCTAAATTGCTATTTAGTCCCTCATGCTTTCTCATAATTTCTAATTAATCCTTAATTTTTCCTAATCTTCTTATTTTAACCACATATTCTAACTTTTAACTCGACACAATTACTGTTCCAACTCTGGTTCAAAAACGGGGATGTTACACATATACACATGCATATCAATTATTTCCTAAATCATAGTCATAGCATCATGCTTTACTATATCAAATCTCACGGTTTTGACACTTAGCATAGAAATTTCTAGAACTTATGCATGCAATAGTTAGTTTAAGGACTCACCAGACTTCCACCTTCTTTAGCTCCAAACTTCAGATCCAGATTTCCATCGAACAATCAGCAACAATCTCTGCTACAGAAAATGGAAACTATTTCTGTCATCTCTAACACTAAAAATCCCCCAAATAAGGCCTTATGTTCTTAATCTTACCTAGTTGAATAGACTTACTCTTTCACATCATAGCATGGAAGATCATGAATCTTACCTTGACATGAAGCACTCATAGGTAGAGATTAAAACCTATAGCTTAGCTTCTGTGAAGGAAGGAGATACTCTAGATCTAGATCAAAGAAATACTTCTTGAAGAAAGATGAGGGAAAAGCTCTCTTTTTTCTTATATTGGTTATCTAGATATACAACCTTTGTTCCTATGGAAACTTGACATGAGTCACTATCCTATTCTATCTACCATATGGGTGGTTTGCAACTGTTAGGAAACGTGTACGACAATCCACCATTATATATATAAATAAATATTTCCGAGTCAAGTCCCTCGTTCGTTCCCCACTATCTCGTTAGAACATAACCAACACCATTTCTAGCCGAATTTGGTCATACAACGTCTTTCTGCATTAACCTGGTTACTAGAATATTCCCTAACACTTTACTAAGTTCCACTCTTTTTGAGACATCTTCACTCAATACTCCAACGTTAATTGCTCGCCCAATCTGTCCGTCAAGAGCATCGTTTGGGGTGGACAAAATCAATTTACTGCTTTCTTCCGACTTGTTCTCCCAACAAAGGCTTCGCTTAAGGGCGTACCCATAAATTCCAGTTTCTTAAGTAGTTCAAACACCTTACTTACTCAGAACCTATTCCGTAATTCTTACTTCCAAAACAACACTTGTGTACTAAGGCTTTTCCAAACAGGATGTTACAATACAATATTAATAACATTACTAATAAGTTTAATTTTAAACCATACATCTTTTAATAAAAAAATCTATAGCAATATAAATTAGAAATTTTATTTTTTTAATTAAAAGAAAAATAAAATATCCAAACAGAATATATTAATGAAAAAGATATTCTAAAATTTATAAAGTATATAACTATTACTAAAACTATTACTACTTATATAATTATTATTATATTACATAATACTATATGATATGATATGATATAGCATAATATAATATAGTAGGAGGGTTAACTTTCGAATGTATGAAATGTATAGAGATTTAAAGCATATTTCAAACAGTATAATAATAAACAATAATATATAATATACTTTTATTATATATAACTATTATTATTTTTATATTATAGATTCTAATAAAAGATGCAATATTTGTTTAACCATTGATTCATATATGAATTAAACGCTCTTAAGAAAAAATATTTTTTCTTTATGGATTTCTTTTTTGGATTTCCTCCCCTAGAGGTGTAAATGAACAGAACGTTCGATGAACTATTCGTGAACCGTTCGTATAACGTTCGTTTATAAGTTCATTTATTGACTCGTTTATTTATTAATGATATTTTCTTATAAAAATATTAAAATAATATTTATGTGTATATATGTATTTATTTATTGTTTGTTTATTATTCATTAACATTGTTCATGAACATGTTCGATTAAGTTAAATGAACGTGTTCGTGAATATTAAACAAACGAACATGAACACATATAATTTTAAATAAACGAACATGAACAACAAATTTGAAATTTTTAATGAACATGAACCGAATATGAACAACTCCAAAAATAAACAAATAAATACGAAAAAAAATTTATTCATTCAAGTTCAGTTCATTTACAGCCCTACTTGTGAGCAGTCGCCCAACCGCTGGGCCAATGCCACTCATGCCACTTTGCCACTCATTCGAAATCTTTCCTTTCGGCAAAATAACTTAAGCCACCTCCTTTTCCGGTGTATTGGTTTGTTTTCCTTGGTGGGAGGTGGCTCCGCACTTTCCTTGGAGTTTCTTTGTTCTCTCATCCATCGCCACCTCTATTTACAACGTTCATTGTTTGTTTCCTTTTCTTTTCATATCCCTTCCCTCAAGTTTTTTTTGGGCCCTTTCTCTTATGATTGAGATATCAGTATTGCTTTGAAACATCCATTGGTGATGGTGTTCTACGACGAATGGTGCAGGCAAATCAGGCCTTGCTTGGTGGCTGTCATGGTTGGTCCGTCTAGGGTGTGACTCAATCTTTGCTCCTTCGCTACTTGGAGATCTCATTAGTGCAAATATGATTCCGATGTTTTTTGTGGGTTTCAATCGGTGGCCTCTTCTGGAGGCACTTTTCTTCGGTCATTTTGTTGGACCTTAGTCTTCTTTCCACTCCTCCTCCATGGTGGCGACGATGTTTAGGTCACTAGGGTTTCTAAGTGGCTTTGTGGGTCAAGCCTTGGTTTTTGCTATGTATCTGTTTGGGATTTGGCCCATCCTTTGTACTAGTTTTCATTGAATGGAATGGACTTCCAGTTGAACAAAAAAGAATTTGATGCATATATAATTATTAATATATTATATACTATATGATATGATATAATATTATATAGTATTGTAAGAGGATTAATTTTTAAATATATGAAAAGTATAAAAACTTAGAGCATATTTCAACTAGTATAATAATGAATAACATGATAATAATTAATATATAATTTACTGCTCTACTATTATAATATGTGATATATTATATTATAAATTATAATAATGAATAACATGATATTATAATAGTTAATCATTGATGCATATAAATAAACTATTAATATATTATACACTATATAATATGATATAGCATTGTATAATATAGTAGGACTAACTTTCAAATGTACGAAACGTATAGAGATTTATAGCATATTCTGACCAATATAATATATATATATATATATATATATATATATTAAAAGATATAACATCAGCGGCTATGAATAATTTAGTATACTAAAATACATGTTTATAACTATAACTAGAAAGCATAATATTATTAAAAAATTAATATATTAATAAAATAATTTTTTTATTAAATTAGATTTTAAGTTGGATTTTAATTTTTACAAATTGTATTTGGGTATTGAGGTTAATTTTTTTATTTATTTTGGACTTGATATTTAGGCTATAACTAATATAGTTACATTAATAATGAGTATATTATGGGGTTTGGGCTTAGTGTAATATATTTGGATTTTGGAATAATTTTTTTTAAATATATGCATTAAATTTATAAATTTAATAAGAAAGATAAAAAATTATTCGATTGTAAATATAATATAATAATAAAAAATAAAAGATATTTTCATTAATTCATATAATATCATAGAATAATAAAATTTACATACAATAAATATTTTAACTATTTTATATAAAAGAATTTTATTAAATATATATATATATATATATAATTGATATTTTTATAAAGCAAATTTAAATTGAATTATCATCGTATAAAAATAAAATAAATTATTAAACTTGAAATTAAAATATTTTTAATTTATAAAATTCAAAATTACTTGAAGTCAGCCAAAGTGGGTGATGTTATGCAAACAAAATTTCAAGAGAACAATGAAGAAACTGGGAAATTAAAAAGAGCAAATAAAAGCATACTCATCCCATCCATTACCCAAACAAATTAAAAATTTTACAGAACTTTATTTAACTACTTACTAATTCCCTAAACAATAAAAAACAACAAATACAAACAGATTTGTGGTTGCAATCATGATCATCCATGGTTTCCCAGTGCTAGCTTTTGTTGCCGATGACTGATCATAAGCTTGGTGAGGAGGTTTCCGATAGTAGTAGGGGAAATAAGGCAAGATAGGGTCTGGAGGGGGCTGACCATATAAAGAGCTACCGTAAGGTGATGGTGGTGGTGGTGGTGGAAAATACGGCAAGTTCCCTGTTTGTGGTGTTCCTGGTGGAGGGTATAGTCCTGTTTGTGAAGGTGGTGAATAACTAACCGGTGGTGTTTGAGTGGCCGTGCCTGTGGCTGTCGCTGGAGGATAACATGGATATGGACATGGATTATCTTGCTTGGTTTGAGCAAAGAAGCTGAGAATTATGGAGGAGAAGAGGAGGATGAAGGTAGATAGAGATTTATTTTGTGTGTTGGCCATGTTATACAACAGGGGAGAAATAGAGGGAGATGAGACTTTTTAACAGTTTAGTGAAGAAAAGGAAAAGATGTATGTGATATATATATATATATATATATATATTATTTACGAATTATAATAACAAAAAAATCTGAATAATAAATACAATTAATACGATTTAAATGATATAATATATTGATAGAAAATGTGACATTTTTGCTGTATTGAAAAATCCATTTAGGAAGAAGGAAAAAACATTTAAAATGAAGAGACATTTGGGACCCATGCATTTTGAAACTTGGTAGCCAAGGCTTTTCCATGAGGTTTGTTAGAAAGTGTTGGTGAAAATTGCACATCGCTTTCCTTTTCAAATACTTAAAATTAATATATTATATTATATGGATGTGTTTAGGTAAAAAATTTGTAGAAAATTTTTTATATGTATTAAAGTTTTCAAAATTTAAAAAATGAGTAAATATATTAAAGATTTTCAAAATTTTTGAGTGATTTCAAGAAAGAATTTTAATAGCTAAAATTCCACTTAAATTAGTGATTTTCAAAAATACATATGATTTCACTATAAAAATAAAAACTTAAACTTTAAAAATTATTTTTATTTAATTATAATATATATATTTAAATTTATTTCATAATGATATCCAAATTAAATTTTTTTTATACTATTTAGTTTTAAAATAATTATTCTTCTTTTATAATTATTTTTTAATTTATAATATTTCATTAATCTAATTTTTTTCTAAATCAATTATTTATCCACACAAAGCAATTGAAAATCTTAACATTTTAAATCCTTGAATTCTAAAATCAAGACGAATTTAGTGGGGCGGCCAAGGACTTTAATGGAAAAATTGCTATGCAAGCCTCTTAAAGAATATTTAAATAATAAATTAATATATGGTCAAATTACATTTTGATCCCTAAAAATAAAAAAAAATCTATTAAGTCCCTTTAGAAAATAATGAAATCATGAATTAATACATGAAAAAATTATAAGTTGAAATAAACTTCTATAATTCAATAAGGGTTTTACTATCTCTCTTTTTAAATAGATGGCACTAGTAGGCTATTCATACAACTCTCAGATATTGTTATTCTGCTCGAAAATAGAAGATTTTTATTCTCTAATAATTAAATATATTTTTCGGAATAACAATTTTGTCATTTCTATTTGAGAAGAGAATTTTCGTTTTCATCTCAAAAGAAAATAAAATTATTTTTATATTTGTGTTTAATTCGAATCGTTTGAGCCTACGAGAATAGAAGAGAAGTTTGTTTGTTAGAAAGTCAGGAACGACAATGGTTCATCTATCCAAAAACACATGTACGATTTCGATCTAAAGTTTATTGCTATAAATATTACAAATCAAGGCTGTTTTTAAAATTTTTATTTTCCACTATGTAAAAAAACTGTTTTCAAACTAAATTTTTTTTCTAACAAAATGAACCTAACCTACGCATGGAAAACAAAACCGTATATTAAGCGATAAAGCTCTGTGATATTTTCATAATTCAAATAAAAACAATACAAATTCCAAATCAATTACATACGATTAAATTCAAAAGAAAATATCCACTAATTCACATACAACTCATGCAAATCTTCAAATCATATAACAATATGTATATGCCACGAAATTCACTAATTATGCCAATTGGATTAACTAAACATATTATCTCATTTAATAACTAAATGAACATATCATACCGATATATTTTACATTCACGTTTCTTTTCACTTTCATGCATTCAATAAAGTTCACATTTCCTTTCTGGATAAAAAAATAATTCAACCATCATCTTTCTGTTTCGACCCTCAGGCTCATTTAAATGGTGCGCATGATCTTTTACATGCTATCAATAATCAAATATTGTATATAAATATATGTAATTCAACTTATAACGTTTAATCAGTTTTCAATATCAATTAATTCAAAACTTATGTTCTCTATTAATATGACTCGAACTCGAACAAATACACAAATCCCAACCAATACACCAATTTGACGCCTAGCTCTCATCAGTATAATAGAAATAAAAGTTGTGCCCTGCACTCATCGGAACATCCAAAGGAAAATGCGCCTAGCACTCATCAACATATAGCTAAAGTAATCTGTACTCAATTTATCTTATGGCATGCCAACCATATCCGACTCTGTCCAAACAGTTAATAGGGTAATCAATTATCCAATTCATTGTATAGCACAATTTACATTTCATCATTTCAAATTCATAATCCAATTCATTATTTAACCACTTAACATATTCCAACCCAATTCAAAGTCAATTTCATATTATCATCAAATTACACTATTTTTTATTCTTTTCAATTTAGTCCTCTATTCTGACAACCAATCTCAATCATAACAATTCAATTCAAGTAATCACTTTCAACTTACCTCAATATCATACTATACAAAACAATATAAATATGCAACAACTTTAGTGATTCGAATCATAGAAATACAAACTGAATATTCGAGTTACTTGTTATCGGCTCTCGCCTTTCCTTTCCTTCTCGATGGCTCTACGTCATCTTTAGCTACGAATAATAATCCAACAATACAATAATATCAATTCTAGACCCAATCACATTCAATTAAAAAATCACATGTATTTTACAACTTATTCAATTTAGTCCCTAAATCTGGTGCAAGCATAACTTTCGATCTAAACCTTCGGATTAAAATTTCTATTCCTACCAAAATTTCATAACAATTTGCATTTTATTCAATTTGGTCTTTGATGTATGAAACTCTTAATTAAGCTTTATAATTTTGTTCTCTTCTTAACTAAGCTTAATTTCTATCAATTTCACACCTAATTCTTCAAGAAATCAACAATGACAACTTTCTAAAACTTTAATAGTTTCACAAATTGATACATGGACTAGTTAATTTAAGCTCTCATGATCTCAAATGTACAAAAATTACAAGAAAATGACCTCAATGAACTTACCAAATTATAGCCGAAAGTTTCAAGCTTGGGAGGATTTCTTTAGCTCAACAATGGTGGACAATTTAGGTGAAGAAGAAAGATGATATTCTTTCTCTTTCTTTCCACCGATTTTTAGTATTTATAGTCTAAATTAAGGTTTAATTTAACTTAATCAATTACATTTAACTGTTACTAATCATGCTTACTAATTTAACATTACGTTCCGCTAAGTCTTATTCGGGCATGATCTAATTTCTATTTTTGACCTTCGGTTAATTTCAATTTAATTCACTAAGCCATTTTACTAATTAAAAATCCATAACGATTGGATTTTATAATTTAGTCTTTAGGCTTTAATTAAATACAATTTAGATTAAATTAATTATCCAAATTTCAATTCATCTAATTATTAATTGTGTAAGTATCTTTATTTAATATTTACGGATTCGATATATAAAAATTAGATCTCAAAACCACATTATTAAAAATCAGGTTATTACACTTTACTTTAATTCTGACCAAACCTCTTTGGACACAAGGCAATACCTGAAAAGATGGTCAGTAGATTCATCCTCCCTGCCACAACGGGGACAACAGGCATTCACAGGAATGTTATGTAGTCTCAAATTCACAAAAGATGGGAGGAAATTATGTGAAAACCTCCATATTGTAACATTTATTTTTTAGGGTAATTTAAGGCCCCAAAGCTTTCTATAGAATTTTTTAGGCTCAGTATTTGATGTATAAAAATTAGGACCTAGAGAAATTTTCTGCAGTAGTTTATAGCAACTACAAATAGAGAACTCCCCAGAAGCTTTTTCAATCCACACCAGCAGGTCATTGCAAGTAACAGCAAGCAGGGGCAGTTGTAGGATTCTGTCAGCATCCACCTGGAATAGGTATTCACAACCAACTCACTTTTCCAAATTCTTTGTGAATGATCAATTAAATCACTAACTTTACTATTATCCAAAGAATGAACATAATTAATCAATTTGTGATTATCGCTTTGAGGAAACCAGACATCCAAATTAATATCAATTTTTTCACCAGACCCTACTCTCCATACACAACCAGAATTTAAAACGCCCTTAGCTGCCCATATGCTTTTCCGTACATACGAGGGATTATTACCCAGAGGGGCATTCAAAAAAATCAGAATTTGGGTAATACTTTGCCTTCATTACTCTTGCCAAAAGCGAATTCGAATTAGATATAAATCTCTAACCCTATTTCACCAGAAGAGCAATATTGAATTTCCCTAAATCGCAGAACCCCATCCCCCATACTCCTTTAAGTGACACATTTTACTCCAAGTGCACCAATGAATACCTTTTCTCCCTTTCTCTTTTTGCCACCAATAACGCGCTATAATACTTTCAAGCTCACTGTAAAAGGTTTTCGACAGCAAGAAGCAAGACATGGCATATGTAGGAAATGATTGAAGAACCGACTTCACAAAAATTTCCTTACCCCCCTGCGATGACAACCTCGAACTCCAATTGTTAACTCGCAACTTCATTCGATCTTTTAGAGATTGGAACGAAGCTTTCTTTTTTTTACCCACAACATTCGGTAGTCCCAAATATTTTCCAAGGTTAGACGAAAACTTTATTCCCAAAACATTCTCAATAGCTCTTCTGGAATCCAATCCCGTATTTGCACTACAGAAACCAATGGATTTATTATAATTTACCATTTATCCCGAAGCTCTTCCATATTCATGAAGGATATCTTTCAGCACATGAGCTCCCATAGAAGTCGCCTCACTAAAGAGGATGCTATCATCGGCGAATAACAAATGGGTGATTTGAGGACCATATCTACCAGCACGAACACCTCTAAAAGACGCCTCCCCAGCTGCCAATCTCATTAAATCCGAAAGCCCCTCATAACAGATAAGAAACATAAAAGGGCTCAATAGGTCATCTTGACGTAATCCTCTAAAAGGTGTGAAAATTCTACCACGAGAACCATTAATATTCATGGAGTAGGAAGCAGTCGAAATACATTTCATCACCAATTCCACCCAACCACCATCAAACCCCATTTTAAGCATAATGGCCCTCAAAAAGTCTCATTCCATCGGGTCATAGGTTTTGCTCATGTCCAGTTTCAAAGCCATAAGACCTTTTTTACCCAACTGCTTCTGTAAAAACCCATGTAGCAATTCATAAGCTAAGATGATGTTATCAGTGATCAATCGCCTAGAAACAAAAGCACTTTGGGCCATACCTATGCAACACCTAATAACTCCTTGTAGTCGATTCACAATAGCTTTGGCCACAATTTTATATAAAATTAAACATAGGCTGATGGATCTAAAATTTGAGAGGTTCATTGGATTTGGCAATTTCGGAATCAAAATAATATTCGTAACATTTACATCACTAATAGTTTGACCTCTATTGAGAACACCCAAAGAGAAATGAAGAACATCCTGATGAATAATTGCCCAATATCGCTGATAGAATATAGCCAGAAAGCCATTAAATCCCGACGCTTTTGTAGGTCACTTTTAAGTGAACACCACACATCCTCTTCAATGAAATCAACCAAAAGAACTTTATTCATATCGGTTGATATAAAAGTATTAATCCCTGACAAGATATGCGCACAATCCCTCACACCACTTGAAGTGAAAAGAGTTTGACAAAAACCAGAAGCTAACTCCTCAATATCCCTGTCAGTGTGCACAAACGACCCATCCACACACTCTAAGTTAGTAATAGAATTAAAACGATTACGAGTAGTAGCATACCTATAGAAGAAAGCAGTGTTCTTATCTCCCAATCGAAGCCAGTTCGCTTATGCTCGTTGCTCCCAAAAGGCCTCATCCTTGTCAGTTTCCATGTTTAAGTGGACTTTAGTCTCAATGAGATCAACAATATTTTCTTCTGATCCATCCCCATTTAAAAGGACCTCTAAATGACTAGTAAGCTCCTGTTTTGGCCACTCTGCTTTCTTTTGATCGTTTGTTCCTATACTAATAAGCCATATTTTAAATAAGCAAGTTTATCAAGAACCGAATCTGTAGCTGAACTCCATATACGTCAAATTTCATATTCAAGAGACTCCTCCATCATCCACCAGGTTTCAAACCTGAATTTTCTTTTCTTCGCTCGAGACGTAGTCGTATTAGTATATATGAGTAGTGGGCAATAGTCTGAAATAGAATGGGGTAAATGACGAATACTGTAGTTTGGGAAAATTTACATCCATTCATCATTGGCCACACCACGATCTAAACTTTAGCGAATATTTATTTCAGGGAGATTACCACGCTCCCAAGTGAACCAAGTCCCAGTATAGCCAGCATCCATTAGATTATAGTCCTCAAGTACACTCCTAAAAGCCTTCATACGTCTCTCATCACAGGGCACACCTCCACATTTTTCCGAAGCTAAGAGCACTTCATTAAAGTCCCTACTAACAATCCAGGAAGGTCATTCGCATGCCCAAGCCTATGGAGAAGATCGCAAGAGGAAAGTCTATCAATTGCAACAGGTACCCCATAAAAACCAGTATAACATAACAACCAATACCATTCAGTTCCTTTACATTAACATCAATATGACCCTACAAAAAACTCCGAAACTCGACCGTTAAATCATCCAACCATGCAAGGCAAAGACCACCACAAGATCCCTCCGCATCCACCTCAATACTATTATTGCAACCACACCTCTTCCTAAAAATCTCCATTCTCCTACTATCTAATTTGGTCTCTATAAGAAACATCATTCGGGGTTTATAAATCTTCAGCACGTGTCGAAGCCCTCTCTTTGCCTGTGGATTCCCCAGTCCACAAACATTCCAACTTAAAGTATTTAAGGCTCCCGGTCGGCAAGCCTCATGGCTACCGTCGATATAAAAGAAACAGTAACAGTATCAGGCTCCTTTGCATCTGTTAAAGAAGGAATGACAAGTTCACTGTTTGAAATATTTGCAAATAACTTGGATTTTTTCAAAATACCCGAATCTTGCCCATGAGGCTCCTGAGGCCCATCATTCAAAACACCAACTTTATGTTTGCCCATAACCAGCTTACTATCCACTGAAACAGCACTTGGCCCACGTAATAATCGCTTCCAACGGCTTCCTCTTGGCACGTGTTGAAGAACATCTAAGTTACTCATAACAACACTATTATCTTTAGATGACATCTGGCAGCATTTATCCATAATCACATCATCCCCTATAAAATCGGCCTCAATATCCAAATTATTCAAAGAAGCAGTAAACACCGAATCAGACAAATTCCCACTTACTCTCCAATATTTTTCTTTCCAAAACAGGCTCAATGACGACTGCATGCTTCCGATTCCTATCAACCCCACTGTCCACCGGACTGGAAACCGGAATGGATATCTTTGACACTCCTGCATTTTTCGAAACAGCTGAACAACCCACATACAGTCGTTGTGGCTGAAACCTATTCGACACACCACCATTCTTATACCACTCCTTCCCCATAAGCACCGAATTTGCTTTCAAAGCACTAGAAAAAGGAAACTCATCCTCAATAACACCTTCAGACGAAAAAGGATGATCTGGGCAGTCCTTAAAACCATGTCCCATTTTACCACAATGAAAACAAAACCCTGGGAGATTCTCATACTTGAAGGCGATCCATAGTTTGTCAATCTCATCAGTAGACACAAAAATCCCTCGTCTAAGGGGTTTGGTAACATCAAGATTAACACGTAATCAGTAATACTCATCCTCGCTTTCTGAACTTATTAAACCACTGCAAGTTGATCCGATAGCCTGCATGAGATCTTTTTTGTCGCATTTTGCCAGGCACGGACTTACTTTAATCTAGAACGGGGAGTAAAAAAGACAAATAATTTCATGATCTACCACTTCTTTTAACCGGTTAAACACTATAAGTTGTCGTCGAAACAACCATGGCCTCCCTTCAAGAACAACCTCCATGTCTTCCACACTGTCAAAATGAACCATAAACAGATTTGGACCAACCCCTTTAATATTTTACGTTTAGTTTTCCATAAACTCCGTAATTAGGCTTTCAAACTATCAAAGTTGTAGGATTTCTTTGTCCAGATCGAACAAATCAGAGTGCTCGCTCCCGAAGGAACCAATTTTGAACTTTTTACTAATAGTTTGACCAATTCCTCCTCTAGGAGGGTAACATCCTCATTGTCCATATGCAGTCACCAAATAGAACATAAGAAACAGAAAACAAATAGTCCAAGATAGTCCAAAGTCACCTCCCTCACACTCTCCCAACCGCCGCAATTACTCACTATTTGTGATACTCCAGAGAGAAACTCTTGACTTTTTCGATAATAATCAGATAATTATATTTAACTTATTTCCAATTTGATATTTTTAGTTCGTATAATTTTTGAATTTTGAGATTTCAATATTGACTCAAACAGTAATTATTAAATTCATTAATTAAAATAACATGATTTTTTTAGTAAGTATTATGTAACAATAGTAAGACGATATTGAATTACACATGATAGTATATTTATTGCATAAAATTTAATTTAATTAATTTGGCTACTATTATTTACATCAAAATTGAATTTTTTAATTTTGAAAAAGATAAAAATTAAAAATAATGAAATTAAAATATAAAATCTAAATCATTAATAATAAAATTTGACTTAGTTGAAAAGAAGAAAATCTATGGGTGGTATAGAAATTTAGAAATTCATAAATGGGAAAATGATGGTGAGAGACAAGTTGAAGCATCCTAATTTGATAGGATTTTTATCTTGGTTTTGCTATACATTGGTGTTGGGGATAAATTTGATTAAGCAATGAATAAGAAAACTAATTAAAAAATTGAAAAGATCGAACATAAATATTTTACATGGAAAACCCCTTACAAAGAGGATAAAAAATTATGAGTAAAGATAATTTTACATAACTACAAAAATGAAGAGTACAAATATAGAGATAAAGCTAAACCCCGAAACTCGAAATAAGAACCCTCAAAACGTAAACATAAAATTCTCTGAAAGCTTGTAAAAGCTAATACTTAAATGTGTAGTGGATTAATTTCCTAGGGTGGAAAAAGTTCTATTTATAGGCTAAATTCGTAAATTAAAAAATATTAAAATAACCTACACTAATCATGGTTCAAGTAGGAAACTAAAAATATAGTTTAACGGGAAGAAGAAAAGCTAAAAATACGATACATAACTTCACAAATCTCCACCTTGAATCATATTTCCACAATAACTTCTTTGTCAAAGCCTACCACGGGCTTATCTCGAACTATGCAGGATATTAATTGAGTCGAACTTGTGCTTAGGAGTTGAAAGTTTTCTAGTCTTCGACTTGTGCAATGCCAAATCAAAACTGACCGGAGTCTAATTTCCATGAACGCAGTGTCTTACCTTTTCAAAACCTGCATCCAAAAGAGAACCTCTCTTATACAAAATGATCATACCTTTTTTCCTCCTATGACCAAGTTATATCCGCTTCAAACAAGTCGACTTCAACTCCTTAACAGACGAGGGACGTCATGTTTCACTGATCACCGTTAATCCTTCAAAAACATAAAGAACCAATTTTTTTAACTTTTATCAAAACGAGAGCCCCACAAGATACCTTAATGTCGCTTGACTCGATGTTAATTCTACAACCCTTCGAGTCCAAATTTTCTAAGGAGAAGAGATTTTTCTTTATCAAGGACATGCTTGACATCTACAATGTCCCAATTGTCCTATCATGTACCCTGATCTGAACAGTACCAACATCGGTTACATTATTGGCTGAATTATTCCCATGCACACGACTCCACCTTCAACTGAATTGTATGTGGAGAACCAATCCTTGTTGGGACACATATGGAAAGAACACCAAACTAAATCTTCCTCGTTGCTCTCAGGATTCCTTTTATTTCGTAGTTTGTAACAATCTACCTTGACGTGACCTAACTTCTTACAATAGCGACATCTATTGTCTTGCTTCATTAATGCTACCAAAAACGAGGCTTGCGTATCTGACTTTCTATTCAAACCAAACCCATTATCGAGTTTGTCTTTACTCAACAGATGACCTTTCACATCCTCGAATGAGATATTATCTCTGCCATAAATCAGGGTCTCTTTGAAAGACTTGTATGAAGGGGTAAAGAGTACAAGAATAACATAACCTAATCTTCATTGTTAATCTGAACCTCAACATTTTTAAAATTATTCAAAACAATAATAAATTGACTGATGTGACTTCTAAGGTGCTCACTTTTGTCCATGTGAAACGTGTATAAATGTTTCAACACTAATCAATTAGCCAGAGACTTTGTCGCGTAAAGGGTTTCTAAGCTTTTCCATAAGGTGAATGTTGTTTTCTTCATCAAATCCTCCTACAACACATTATTTGTTAAACATAATTGAATCGTGGATAGAGCTTTTTTATCCAACCTATCCCATTCTGATTTATCCATGTCTATAAGCATCTTCTTTGTACGGACCTTCTCAAGATTGCTCTGAATAAGAATTGTCGTCATTCGAACTTACCACAGATTGAAATTTGTTATGCCATCAAACTTATCAATATCAAACCTTATTGCTACCTTCTCTGAACGGGTTGAATGTGAAAATTGAACAAACTCTGATATTAATTTGTTGGGGATAAACCCAATTAAGCAATAAACAAGTAAAATAACAAAGAAATTGAAAAGATCAAACACAAATATTTTATGTGAAAAACCCTCCTCTGAAGAGGATAAAAAAGCACGGGCAAAGATAATGTTACTATAACGGTAAAAATGAAAAGATAGAGATAAAACTAAACCCCTGAAACCCAAAATAAGAACTTTCAAAACGTAAATACAGAATTCTCTGAAAGCTTGTAAAAGATAAAATCTAAATGTGTAATGGATATTTTTAGGGTAAAAAAAAGGGTCTATTTATAGGCTAAATTCATAAGTCAAATAATATTAAAATAACCTACACTAATCAGAGTCTAGGTGGAAAACTAAAAACTGTGTAATCGAAAAAAAAAAAAAAATATGATACATAACTTCACAATTGAAATCTGATTCACTCCTCTTTTAATTTATCCCTCACGAAATAGAGAAAATGTTACAAACAGAACACAATATAGTGTGATTTAGTTCTCTTTTTGAAGGTTTAAATATATTTGTGGTCACCAATGGTGTTATAGATTAAATTTTAAATATAATAGTGCTAGAAAAGGTAATTATAAATACTGAAAAGGCATAATGATAAAATTAACCCTTAACGTTTGGGTGTTTGGTCATTTTGACCCTTAAGGTTTTTTCTGGATAACTTCCATACATAATCTTTATTTTTTTGATTAAATTGATCATTTTTTAACGATCTTGATGACGTGGCTGTTAAGGGACTAACAGTGCTGACGTGGCAAAATTTTTTTCCATCTAGGCAAGTCCACGTATGAAGATGTTGACGTGGTACTGTTTTGTCTTATATGCCACGTCAGCAAATGATTGTAAAATTATTTTTTTTAAAATATAATTTTTTTAAATATAAATTATTTTTTTTGAAATAATAAAATTATTAAATAATTTTAATTTTCAATTTCATCTTCTTCCCCATTATTTCTTTCCTAATTAAAATACCTTAAACCACCAAATGAAACTTAGAAATGTATAAACCCTTCATATGCTCAAATAACTGCAACTTATTTTTTGGAAATTTGGGTTTTTGAAATCTGAGAACAATTTCCCTATTATTCCCCATTTTCATGTCAGCAAGCCACCATGTTTCCCAAAATGGTGAAACAGAGGAAGAAGAACAAGAAGATGAGATTGAGTTAAGTTTAGGATTTTTATTGATATATTAATTGATATATTCCAAATCTGGGTTTTTGTATCTTCACAACCGTAGCTAAGTCCAATTTAATCAATATGTCAACAGCTATTGTCGCTGCCGTAAGCGTCTCATCTAACATCACTTCTTCTTCTCATCATCCAAGTAACTCATGCCCGAACAATTGGTTGTTTTTAAATAATAAATATTTTTCTTAGTTTTTATCTCTTTTTCATTACACATAGGGATTTGAACGAGAACCATGGGGAAGAAGCCATTTTTGCAGGTTTCAAGATCAGCAACAGCGTTTTCTTTGAGAGTTGGCTTGATTTTTTTTTACATGTATCCAAAAACAACATAAACAGATGATTGACCTATCTAAGCTCTGGATTAAGAAAAGGACAATGCAGACATTTGCGAGGAACTGAAGCAAGGGAGCAATGAGCCCAACCCGAATCAAGACCCAATTAGAATATAACCAGTCGAAGAAGAAATCTCTAACACCAAATTGGGCCATTTCTTAAACCAAGTGAAAGGATGAACAACAAAAACTACATCTAGCAGTCCACATTTATCTAAAAAAAATTTGAAGTCTGAAAAAGAAGCAACTGACTGGTGACATCCCCCCTCCTTATTATTTGGTAAAAGTTACAGTGATGATTGAAGAAGACGAAGAGAAAAACAATGGGATTTTTATCATCAACCAAAGGTGGTATATAACCAAAAACAATAAATTTGAGGAAAACCCAAATGAGAAGTATGGTTCAAAAGAAGATATTTTTCATATACTGTGAAGGAAGAATAGTTTGAAAGTGAAAATTATAAAAACATACCCCAATTTTTTCCTTTCTCGATTTAGGTTAGGGTTCTAAACTTTTGTTTTGATTTAAAAGTTAGGGTTCATCTGATTCATTCTTTTTTGTTTAGTGTTATTGTTTAACTTGTTTTAATTTTTTAAAATTATTTTAATTATGCATAAAACCCAAATATTTTTAATCTTTTTTAATTTTAATTTTTTAATTTTAAAAGCATTTGCTAATGTGGTATTATTTTGTCTTATATGTCATGTCAGCATCTACATACTTGTGGCGCCTTGGTGGGAAAATTTTTTTACACGTCAGCACCATTAGTCCCTTAACAGCCACGTCAACAAGATCGTTAAATGATCAATTTGACAAAAAAAAAACAAAAATTATGTATGAAAGTGATCCAGAAAAAACTTTAAAGGCCAAAGTGACCAAACATCTAAATGTTGGGGGTTAATTTTATCATTATACCTATTGAAAGAAAGTAAGTAAAATAAATCAGTGAATATCTTAATTCACCATCAAATATATATTTGTGATGAATTCAATCATAAATGAATGGATGGAATATTTGTATTAAAGATTGTATTATGATGATTAAATCTAAATTGTATTTTGTATTTTTATAAGAATCGTATTTAAAATTTTTAAATGTAAATCCTGGCTGTTCGACGATTTTAAGCCAGCTGGCTTGTGGGCATAGGTCCAGCAAAATGTTCTTAGAGAGGACCATCGATTGTAAATCATTATATTATAGTGTCGTATTATGATTGGTGTACTTTTGCCATATTTATATGTTGAATTGCTGGCCAATGATTCCGGAATAAAACTTGTTTAATCCTTTTACATCTTAATATCAGATCGGTGGACTATGCTTGAGTTTTTTTTTTTTTTTTTTTTTTGTACAAATATTTTTATATTTATGCTTATTTTGTTGTTCATTTTGATATTTATTTTTGTTAAAATTAGTACCCATGTTTGACTTCTATTGCGCAATGGTACATATAAATGATGTTAATTATTTCATGTTGTTAAATATAGGAGTGTTCAATCGATTAACCGGCCTGAACAATCATTAATCGAGTTAACCGATCTTTTTAAATACTTAACCTTTAATTGAATCGATTTTTTTTAAAAACTAAATCGAACCAAACTTTTTCGATTAATTTGGTCGGTTAACCGAATTAACCGAAATTTATATGTTTTTTTTTTTAATTTTTGATTAAAACAAATATAAAACATATAAAAAATTAACTAAATTAACCGATCGATTTATTAAGTGGGCTAATACTTATATATTATAATATAATTTATTAAGTTTGATTAATTTGGTTAACCGATCAATTTTGAACTGAATTAACCGTTAATTGGATTTTAAAAAAAAATTATTAACTGACCCCAACTGAATTAATTCGATTAACCGACCAATTAACCGAATTCTACTGGTTAACCGAATTTATTTAATTTTACCAGAAATTTTCACACCTTAATTAAATGAATATTTGACATGAGGGTAATGAGGATGGCATAATCATATCAAAATTATAAAAAAAACTTTAAAAAAAATTAAAACTATAAAAAAATAAATAAAAATATATTAAAATTCAAAAATTAAAAATATTTTAAAATGTTTCATAAAATAAAAATATATATTTAAATATTTTTTAAAATTTTCATATTTTTTTATAAGATAAAAAAATTATAAAAATGTTTTTATAAAAAAAATCAAATTTTTATAATTTACATATGAAAATATTTATTAGGTCAGGTAAAAAAAATTTAAATTTTAATCAAAGTAAAAATATTTATATAAAATTAAAAAAATTTATAATCTTTACATAAAATATTTTTATACCTTTTTTATTTTCGAATGATGATCATGATTAGAAATGTCCAAGGCTCAGGTCCAAGAAAGATTCAACCTTAAACTTGTTTTTGAGCAAGCCTTATCAACCCAAAAAAATTCATTTCACTATTAAAAATAATAAAATAATAAATTTTATATTTTTAATTCATATTTTATATAATTTTATAATTAAATTTAAATTAAAAAATATTTTTTATTATTTAAATTGAATTTAAATAAAATCAAATCGACTTTAAATACAAAAATCTTTTCTCAAACTCGACCCGACCCGACACCTAACAACCTACCCAATCTTTAGACAAAAACCAAACTTAAACATCAAAATATACTTTAAAACCAAAAAGTATATTTACTTTTTTTTTCCCTCACTTTAAAGTCTTATTTTTTGAGAAGTGGTTAGAGAGGTAGTAGTTATAACTAACATTAATGATTCCAAAACCCTAATATGTGATAACAAAACATTAATTAGAAATAATGGACCCTTTTAGTATTTCTTTTAAGTCCAACAACCTTTGATGAACTACATTATTTCCCAAAAGATTCTTCATCCCCCAAACAATTACTTTACATTGCATTCAACCTCAATCAAGTCTTTTATAATTAGGGATGGGTGTTCGATAGAATCAAATCGAATGATAAAATTTTGAGTTAATCGAATGATAACTATTTCGAGTTAATCGAATTGATAACTCCTATTTTATCATTTTAACTCGATTTAAAATTTTCTCGAATTGAGTCTAGTGTGATGGAATTCGAATTGAATAAATTTGCTCGAATTAAATTTACAAAAAATAACTTTGGGTCATTTAACCACTATCACCACCGTAATCAAATTTGTTATTAACTTTCATCACCTCATAATTTATTTATTAATATTTTATATATAGCTAGCTTCTTTGCTTGCTTAGTTGCTTCAATTATCTTCTAATTCTTGTCACTATGTATTTTGAAATAAAAAAATATATTAAATGTAAAAATGTGATTTTTTTAATAAAAGTTATTTTAAAGATAAAATATGAAATTTATAAATATAAAATTTTAACACGAATATTTTATGTTATCATTAATAATTCAATTTTAATATAAATATTCAATATGATTAAACAATTCAATAATATAAATAATACAAAATGTGAATTTTAATTTAATAATATAAATAGTAGATATAAATAAAATTATTAATATTTAGGTTTAGGGATTTTTTTTAGATGATTTCGATTTTTTATTAGGGGGTAAAGGGTGAGAAGTAAAAGTTTAGGGAAAAAAAAATTGGGGGTTTTGAGGAGTAAAATTTTAGGAAAAGTAAATAGAGGGAGTAAAAAAATGGGGGGAATGGGCTTTGGGGTAGATGGAAGTGAGATGGGAGGGAAATAAAAGTTTTAAGAGGAAAGTGAGAGGAAGTAAAAGTTTTGGGAGAAAATAAAAAGTTTTGAGGATTCTTGGGGAAAGTAAATGAGTGGAGTAAAATTTTGTAGTGAAAATATTAAAAAAAAATTGAAGGAAAATGAGTTTGGGGTAGATGGGGTTGGGATGGAAGGAGAGTAAAAGTTTTGGAGGAAAAGTAAAAAGGTTTGGGGGTTTGGGGTAAAAATATAAAATATTATAGTTTGATATTCGGTTTATTCAAATTATTTGAGTTATTCAAATTTGAAAACTCAACTCGATTCGAACTCAAAATTTGAAAAAAAAAATTGAGTTGACTTGAATACTCGATTCGTTTAACTCAAAATTCTTTTTTTTTTAATTTTTTCGAGTCTAATCGAGTTTTGCTCACCCCTACTTATAATTGTAGTTCACTTGATTTCTCTAACAACAACCTTGGTTTACACTCTCCCACGTTAGTGCATTGCTATTCTAGGTAACCACTGCCTATTCTATGCGGTACCCACCTTGTAGCTCTTTCGCTTAGGTCACCAATCCGTTAAGATCTCCAGTCAGAGATTTTGAGCAGTCCTATTTTGATTTTTTTTTTTAGCCTAGGCTTTGGTTGTGTAATGGTGATCGACTCTATGGCCATGAATAGCGGACCACCAACCCCTCACCGTCCCTAATTTTGTCGTCATGATGGATTCCAACTAATTTTTTTAGTAGGAAAAGGACAAGTTATCAAAATAACAAGTTTTTTGGCCCAAGGTTTGGGCCATTATGTCATGTGGTGTTTTCCATGATACCTGAATCCTATGGTGACTCATTTTCTCTAAATCTTTAGTGACTTACGATTTGTCGAGTCTCTGCACGAACTCGGTTTGTTTGGGGTTCCATTGCATCTATTGTTTCAAGTCAAAGATGTTTCCATTACTACGAGATCAAGGAACCATATTGTGAGTCACCGCATCATGATTGATGGCTAAGGGTATTGTTGGTTTAAAAGGTCGTGCTAATGTATTAGGGCCTCTTCTTTGTTCCCAGTTTAAGTAGGGAGGCATGTTTCAAGCAGTGGAAGCTCTTTTTATCCATTGTAAAGATTTAGCTTACTTGCCTTTTGGGAGATTATTGATACAAGATCAAGGTCCTCAACTGTTTTCTAATTTCTTATTGTAATTGGCACTACAAAAAAAAAATTCATTTATGGACACGCTAAAACCCGTTACTATAAACATAATAATCATCGTATAGACCTAAAATATCTAAACCAACGATCAAAAAGGATACCCCGATAAAATATAAGTCATTTTATAAGGGATGTGTCGATATAAATCTTTAGTGATAGTAAATTTTCGTCAATATACACCTCCAGGCCTATATCAACAGTCTGCCATAAAGGTATTGTCAGTTATTTCCTATCCACCATTTATAATATACTCTTTATTGATGGTTTCATTACCATCAGTATATTACTATATGATTTTGTGACAGTGATTCCAATAGCAAATTTATTTTGAGTTTTTTTTTTACTTTTTTAACTTGCCATCAATATGAGGTAATTGCCTGTCAATAAAAGTTAAAAAAATATACAACCTTTACCAATAGTTTCCGTCAGCAAGAATTAAAAAGTATTAATTATAATTAAAAATATAATTGTTAAAAAGTATTAAATTTCTAAACAAAGTTATGCATTATAACTATTATACTCAGCCCTTGAAGAGTTCAAAGAAAGCACAAAGCTAAAATAAAGATAAGTTATACCTAAAAAAATTTAAAGCATTCACCAACCAAGTATGTCAATGAACAGATAACATTTGTTTAACAATTAAAATAATACCTAGATAGCAAAGCCAAGCTAAAATAGAAATTTATCAATAATAGGGGAAGAAAATAGATAAAAAAATTTAAAAATAAAAATATAAAGGTTGAGTTTAGCTTGACAAAGTATATTAGAAATTTATCAACAATAAAACATCAATATAAAAGCTTAAAAGCTAGTTGTTCTTACTTGGATTTGTGTGCTCTATTTAAATTGTTCTTTTTTGTGCCTGATAAGATCAGCATTGATCTCTATATGATGGTCTTCGTCACGAACACCTAAAACAAAATAAAGCACAACTATAGTTAAAATATATACAACTAAATTGAGGTAAGAAGATAGTTGTAACACCCAAAATTCGTCGCCGTCGTCGGTTAGGATTCCGAAGTTACTAACATTTATTTTTTGAAACAACTACAGAATTTCATACATTACCACATCATGTTGATTAAAATAAATACATTTCATTCTATTCATAGTTCTTTCACTGTTTATCAAATCAGTTCACAAGGACTTAATTGAATTCAACCGAAACATTGCACCAAACATGGAAAATCAACAAAACAGGGATCATATTGTCGTGCCCCAGGCCGTGTGCATACACGAAATACCCATACGCGACCGTCGCACAGATCGTGTGATAAGCCATGTGAACATGCAAAATTACCCCACACATCCGTATGTCAACCCGTGTGTTGGATCGTGTGTCAACTCAAAATAGGGCCACACGACCGTGTCCCAGCCCGTGTGTTGCCTGTGTGAACCCTGCACCTATTTTCCTCAGGGCACACGCCTATGTATTGGCCCGTGTGTCAAGTCGTGTGTACTTACGAAAATTCAATTTAAACAAGCAAAAATCATGTCATTCACCTAACAAGTACCAAAATCAACAATCTTTAAAGTTCTACTGATTCACATCATAAAAACATACAATTCCTCATGAGGAGAAAACAAAACATACCAAATATTCATGAATTCACAAGCATATTACATCTTGAAACATTAACTAAGCTTACAAAACATAAGTTCAACATTCATCCAAGTAATTATCATTTTACAACTCAACCAAAATCAAGTACTATAGAAGATAACAACTTCCTAGTACATGCCATATAACTAGGTGATGTAAATACTACCAAACGAGCTCCCGAGAAAATGTGATTTCTTCGAAATGATCCGATCTTTAGATAGCAAAATAGGATCTACAAAACAACAACAATTTCATAGGTAAGCTTTCATAGCTTTGTAAGTTCGTAGAGTTTAATAAGTTACCAAATAAAATGTGTTGAATCATCTATATCTCATTCGAATCAGAATAAGGCCTTGCTTCAACAAACTATAACAAGAATTTCATTCTCACTTGCCAGAATGAACATTTTGACTAGCATATAATACTGCTCACACAAGCTAATGATGACTCGTAACGTATGTGATACCTCATCCATCATTACGATATCTATATATCTTTTCCTTCACGATGTTTCTCACACAAGCTGATGAGAATCTGCAACATATGCAGGACCTCAGCTATTGTATCGATTCAAATCATCGGCTCAAAACCTTATATGTCATTCATTCATTTCTTTCTCATCATTTTCTAGTTCAAGTGCTATAATTTGTTTTGTTACAATTTCAAATAATACAAATAGAGTACTATTTAAATACAAGTTTAACATCACGAACTTACCAGACTGAATTGCAGTTACGAAAAGGATCTAGGGACTATTCTGCTAATTTCCTTTTTCCTCGATTCGTAGCGCAATCGTGATCTATTCATAACAAATCGCCCAATTTTCTCATTAAATTATGTAATTAAATCATTTAAGACATTTACCCCTAATATTTTATTTTTTATTCAATTTAGTCCTTAAATACAAAACATGCAAAATAACCAATTTCATTCTAAACCCACATCAACCGAATTTTCATATCCCTCATACAAGTCCCTACAATCCAACTATTGCTCATCAAGTACACACAATTTCATCATTTAATCATTTTAGTCCTTAACCCTAAAATCATCAAAAAAATCACTTAACAAAATCAACAAATCTATCAATCAAACTTCCAAAACTTTCATAAACTTCAAAGAACAAGCATATTCAACAATGGTAAAATATTTAACATTTGACAAAATAAAAAATTAGTCCTTGGGTTAGCTAGATTAAGTTAATACGAACTCAAAAACATAAAAATTACTAAAAACGAGCAATATTTACTTACTCAAATAATGAAACAAAACCAAACAAAACTCTCTCCAATGGCTTCCTTTAGGGTTCGGTTTTGGGGAAGAAGAAAGTGAAGAAATAAAATGAATTTTAATCCTTAATTTGATTATAATCATTTTCTTCTTCATTTACCATTTTACCTTTTTAGTTTTAACTTAAATTTTCACTTAAACTTACCCATAGTTGTCCACTGTTAATTTATATGGTTTATTAACCATTTTTATCCTTCTTATTAGTCCCCTTGAACTATTTAGTGACTTTAACTAATAGAATCCAACCTTTGTACCTTTTACGATTTAGTCATTTTTTCTTGATTAATTATCTAAATGATAAAATTCTCTAACCAAAATTTAATATAACACTAATGACATCATAAATATTAAATAAATAAAATTTACGACTCAACTCGTCGAAGTTGTGATCTGAAAATCTATTTTCGACACCACTGAAAACCGAGTTGTTACAATGGTAAAGCATGATTTATCTATCTAAGAATATATATAACTAAATTGAGGTAGGTTGAGTGGTATTGTCCTTTAAGCAAGTTCTATAGTTCAAGTATATAGTGAATGGAGACAAAACACTAAGAGAACTTTATCCTAGTTTAGGAGTTGGACCCAACTCAATTCTTTGTATTTATCTGAAGTTCAATGTAGCTATAGAATACAAGAATCTCATGCAAAAAAAAAAAAGAAAACAAAATAAATGCATATGCATCTATGAATATGCATGTTATGTAACACTTCTTGCCTGACTTGATCATCGAGTCCGAGCTACAAAATGTTATGTTCATTTTCGAAGCAACTACGTTCAAGTTTATAATAAAACAATCATTTACACATGCAATTCATTGTCAATTACATTCATTTAAGGTTAAACAAACAATTTCTAGCCTTAATCGAACTTACAAAAGTTCTTTTATCAAGCTAAGTACAAAATAGGACCAATTGCAAAGTTTTTCAAATGTATGGATTGACGTGTAACACCCCAGTTATGGCGGGTTTAAAGTTTTGGCACATAGCAGTAAAAAGTTTTTCTAGTGTAATGTAATTCACCCAAATGATTATTTGACGTATACGTGTGGATGTATAGAAACCGCTGTGAGAGTAAGAATTTGATTTCCTGATCTTCCACCATAAATTAAGGAGACGTATGTGTTAAGTGGTTAAGAGTATCTAACAGTCCATCCGGTATTGTCATGTTTTGCAATTTTAGTTTCTCATTACAAGTTTAATTATGTTCAATATTATTGTACTACAATTTATGATGCTCATGCTTCGGACTTTATGCAAACCATTCTTGGAAATCTTAAACTTCTGTTTCATGAGTATGTTAAGAACTCCAAATTTACATCTTCCTATTTGGTTTGGAGTTCCAATATTTCGATTAATTGTTGATTCTAGCTTGCATCAATACAATGTTAATAGGGTTGATTTGAGAGGAGATTATGATAAGAGTGATGATTATAAACAATACTTAAGTGAATCCAATACTAAGAGTGAAAAGCCATATGTGGACCTTTATTTGAAATAACCATAACTTAATTTGAATAGTAAAATAGATGTATTGGATTATTGGAGCAAATTTTCAATTCAATATCATGAGCTTTCATTATTGACTCTTTATCTTTTTGCAATTCCAATATTGATTGTAGCTTTTAAGTCATCTTTTAGCATGAAGAAGAAAATTGTCACACTTTTGAAGAGTTCACTTAAACCAAAAACGGTTCAAGTTGTTGTTTGCTTTGATGACTGGATGCGAGCTAAAGGATTTTCAACGGATAATTATTATTCTTATTTTATTGTTATAATTTTATAGCATTTCATCAATTTGATTAGTTAACTATTTATTCTTATTTCATGTTAGGATTGAATTGTGAGAATGATGAGAATGATACTGACAATCAAGGTGATGATTCTTTGAATACTTTCTAGGCATGATAATGACAATCAAGGTGATGATTCTTTGAATACTTTCTAGGTTATCTTCCTAATTGTTGACAATTTAATTTAGCTTATTATAAAATTAAATATGTTAATTAGTAGATATATATAGATATTTTGGTTGGTTGATTACATTTTACAGGTTGTTGCTCTTGCTACTGTTTTTGGTGCTATATATATATACTTGTTGTTTATAAATTTTTATATATAGTTTCTATTTTTGGTGTTATTTCATTGCTATTTCACTGTTGTTTTTAATGTTATTTTGTTGCCAATTTTTTATGTTGTCTCGTTACCATTTTGTTATTGTTTGGATGTTGTATAACTCTTATTTTATTGTTAATTTTGCTATTATTTTAAGGGAAAGGATTGTATGAAACAGTGACGCCATGTCATCTGTATCCCTTCCCAATCATTTAATGACATGTCAGCTAATTTTTACATGTCATTTGCACCTCATTTAATTAATTTTTTTAATCATAAATCCCTAAAATCCCACTTAAAAAAACACTCAAACCTAATTAAAATTTCCTCTTCACGTCTCTGCAACCCCTATTGCTATTATTTTATTTTCTATTTACTGGACAATTGCCGTCTCTTCATGTCTCTGCAACCCCTGCTGCTATTTTTTTTCTGAAAATTGCTTTGCTATTCAATTGATGCCTCTTCACATCTTTGCAACAGCTCCCTACTGCTTTTGTTTTTTGTTTTTTGTTTTTTCGACAATCGGTGGCAGCTGTAATTGATTTTCATTTGTTTGGGATGTTGTCAATATTATACTATCTTTACAGGTGAAGCTTTTTTTTCTCTCGATAAAATGGAATTTATTGAAAGGATAAAGTTAATCACTAGTAGAGAAACCTATTAGGGATTTGACTATTTTTACAGGTGAAGCTTTTTTTTCTCTCAACAAAATGGAATTTATTGAAAGGATAAAGTTAATCACTAGAAAAGAAACCTATTAGGGATTTGATTTTGATTTTAATGGGATTTGAATATAAGTATCCCATAATTTCCTTAGTAGTTCAATTAAAACTTTCGTATTTCATTAGTATCGTTTCCTATGATGTTTTCTATGCACTAATGAGCCAATAAAATAGGATTAGTAGCCTTCGACATGCTAGGGGAGGAGCAACTCTGGTATTATCAAATGAAATTGGAGAGGCGTGTTGGTTAGGGTTTCATAATTATTTCTCCTTTTCTTAGGAGATTTGGTTAGTCTAAAATAGATAAGAACAGTAGAGATTTATTAATAATTTTAGACAAAATTAGTGAACACTAGCCCTTATGCTCGACTGTATCAACAAGTTAGGTTATTCTTGTAACAACCCGTTTTTCAGTGATATCGGAAACACTGGTTTTGGGACCACAAACTCGACGAAAATTTTTTTATAATGAGTGATTAAACTAAATAAGTCAATATTAATTTTATATAGAATTTTTGAATTGAGAAATTTTAATTATTTAATTAAAAGTTAGTATTAGTGGTTTGGTTGTTATTTCAATAAAAATGATACATTGTTTTTGTCCCATTTGGAAAACACCTTACCATTCTTCTCATTCGTTCATACCACAATTAACCATTCTTTGATTCAATTATTATTTGGATCCCATTTTGTTTCTATGCTGTGTCCCTTAATATCAAGCATATGAGCGACGTTGCTGTTGACTTGGAAGCCCTTTTTTAGAAGAACATGTGTCTAGAAAAAAGAACTTCAAGACTTCGAAGATAATCAAGAATGTAACTTGTCTCCCGATCTGCAATGAATATTGGAGCAAGACGAGAATAAAAATTACGTCACAAAGAATCAACAGAAATTATGAGTTTTGGGAATGAAAATGAATAAGAGATAAAAACAGTGAAAATTGGGACATGTATCTCTGCAAAAATAAAGAGAGATCCCGTAGAGCTGCTTCGAGAATTCGAAAGGTCTTCACATGGTCCTATTAAAGCATGTCGGGTTTAAGGAACCGATGTCATGACACACAGGCTCCCAAAAAGGAAGAATACAATCTAGTTCAAACAGAAACTTCGAAGAATGAGACCTGACACACTATTAAAAGAGGATATCAAAAAAAAAAAAAGGAAAAAAAGAAAAAGTCAAGATGAAAAACCGCAAAGGGCATCTTGAAAATCTATACATCTCTTTCACCTCTTCACGTCATGGTTTCATTTTATGTGGGGCATTGACGTCACCGAGTCAAATTCGTCAAAAGCTTCCAATGGGCATTGATTCATTGCTTCACCAAATGGGTAAAAGTTGTTTCTTATGCCAATCAGCAGTTAAGCAAATTCTTGAAAAAAGAGATTATATGTCAATATGGAATGCCAAAAAGGGTCATATCCAACGATAACTTGAACAACGGCTCGATAGTGGTAGTCTATGGCCAATTCAAGATCAAGTATCACAACTCAACATCACATCGCCAAAAAGTGAATGGGACGGTGTAGGCAACCAGTAAGAACATCAAAGGATTGATTGGAAAATAGTAGAGACCTACAAAGGCTTGGCATGAGAAGTCAACATTTACTCTCTACACTTATTTGAACGTCCATCGGGGCCTAGCAGTTTTACCTTTTTGAAGTTAAGGTTCCCTCCATCTAAAGCAGAACAAAGCCAATCTAGATTTGATTAGTTAAACATTGATTGAGGAAAAGAGACTAAAAGTCATCCGTCATGATCAGATAAACCAAAAAAGAATAACAAGGGCTTATGACAAAGAGGGATTCACTCTAAAGAATTCCATAAGGGAGCTCTAGTTTTGAAAAGGATTTTGCCTACAAAGGAAAATGGATGTCAAATTAGGAATTGCCTTATGAAGTAAAGAAAACCTTTTTCAGAGAAGCTCTGATTTTGATCAAGATTGATAGCAAAGATATGCTCAACCTCGTAAACGCGAATTTGGTGAGGAAGAAATTTCACCTAAAAAAGAGAAAAAGAAAAAAAAAATGAGAGGTCAAGGTGAAAACCCGTAAAAGGCATCTCAAAACCTAAGGAGATTTGAGTTGAAAACCTAAAAGGGGGTTCAAATTTGAATAAAAGAAAGGGGCATGAAATAGTCTTCTCTCTCAAAAGTAACAAGGTGAAGAAACTTTACACCTTAAGGCATCGACGAAGTACTCCAGGTTTCATGGACACATATCAAGCTCAGAATGGTCCTTATCAAGTTTGCTCAGCGAAGCTTATACTTTGAAATGGGGGGCACCTAACTTCATTCTTTACTCATCTAATGTTTGGCAACTTTTGAAAAATGTTTGTCATTTTTAATCTTTTCATTCATGCGAGCTTTGCCTCTAAGAAAATTCAGTTTTATCCACGTTAAAACCTTGTTCAAGCATGTTTGCATTGAGATAACAGTTAGTGGACTGATGATTTTTAATCTTTACATTCACGTGAGCTTCGCCTCCAATAAAATTCAATTTTATCCACCTTACAACATTGTTCAAGCATTTTTGCATTGAAATGATGGTTAGTGATCTAACAATATAAGAAATAAAAGGATTTTTGTATATTGCTCTGGAAACTTTCTAAATAGTATAGGGACCTGAAACAGGACCACTAGTTGGAAATAACCAAACCCAAGGGTTAGAAGGGCCTTGAAACAAATGGTTCAAAATTACGACTACCTCTTTAGGTTTCATGTCAAAGATACCATACCAAAAGGAGAACATGATAACACATTAGTGATAGGACTTAGACAAATAACGAACAATGTCGACCTAAGGACCAAAAATAAAATCATTTCTCACAGATGACATTTTTGCATTCATTATTCATACCCACCTTTTAGGAGCATTTGATTCATCCTGATCATGGCATCCTAATAATCTGGTCTACATAAAGGCCCATTAAAGCATATTCTACAGGTTTTATTACCACGAAATGGTGAAATGAATCGAGGAAACATAGAGATATGAAGGGAAAGGTTAGGGCCGTAACTGTGAACGCGGTACCTTAGAAGACATGATGGGAAAGATCGAGGTCGTAACGAGGGATCTAGTACCATGGAAATAAAGGGAAAGGTTGAGGTCACAACGGCGAATCCGATACCTTAAAAGATGTGATGGAAAGGATTGAGGTCGTAACGGCAAATCCGATACCATGATGATATGCAGGGAAAGGTTGACACCATAATGACGAACCCGATACCTTGGAAGATGTGATGGGAAGGATTGAGCCCGTAACGACGAATCCAATACCATGAAGATATAAAGGGAAAGGTTGAGGTCGTAATGACGAACCCGATACCTTAGAAGATGTGATAAGAAGAATTAAGGTTGGAATGGCGAATTTGGTACCATGAAGATATGAATGGAAAAGTTGAGGCCGCAACGGTGAACCCGGTATCTTAGAAGATGTGATGCGAAGGATTGAGGCCGCAACAGTGAATCCGGTACCATGAAGATATGAAGGGAAATGTTGAGGCTGCAACGGCGAACCCGATACCTTAAAAGATGTGATGGGAATGATTGAGGCTGCAACGGCGAATCTTGTACCATGGAGATATAGAGGGAAAGGTTGAAGCCGCAACGATGAACCTTATACCTTAGAGATATTAAGGGAAAGAGTGAGGCCGCAACGGTGAATCTCATACCCTGAAGATGAGGAAAAGCATATTGAAGCTGTAAAGGCGAATCTCAAAGTTATAAAGGGCTTGATTGAAGCTGCAAAGGCAAATCTTACATCCTTAAAGCTAAAGAGGAGCAGATTGAAGCCACAACGGTGAATCATCTGCCTCGAAGTTGTAGTGGGTTAGATCAAAGCTGCAGTAGCAAGTTTTTTTATCTCTCTGAAGTTACAGTAGAGCAAAGCAAAGACAACCCAATCTCTTACCTCGATCATAAGGCAAATTGAAGACATCATCCAATCTTTTACCCCGATCATGGGGCAAATTGAAGCCACCCAATATCTTATCTCGATCATGGGGCAGATTGAAGACATCATCCAATCTCTTACCCCGATCATAGGGTAGATTGAAGACACACCAATATCTTACCCCGATCATGGGGCAGATTGAAGACACACAAATCTCTAACCCGATCATGGGGTAGATTGAAGACATCATCCAATCTCTTACCACGATCATGGGGTAGATTGAAGCATTCAATCGTTTACCCTAATCAGAAGGTAGATTGAAGACATCATCCGATCTCTTACCCCGATCATGGGTTAGATTGAAGACATCATCTAGTCCCTTACCCCGATCATGGGGCAGATTAAAGACAGCATTCAATCTCTTACCCCGATAATGGGGCAAATTGAAGCCATCCGATCTCTTACCCTAATCAAGAGGCAAATTAAAGCCACCATTCAATCTTTTACCCCTAAATCAAGAGGGGCAGATTAAAGCTACCACCTCATAAAAGCGAAACTCAATATCCCTGAAGTTGCAATGAAATGGAGTGAAGCTTCAACAATAAATTTTATCTTTTTTGCCTTGGGGCAAGATGAACTCACGTCGCCAAATCCTATCTTCCTAAGTTGTAGTGAAGTGGATGCAGTGCATTAGAGCGACCAATGATTTGAAAAGTGGATTACATGAAGAAGATGTCGAGGTTCAATAGGATCGGACAAAATTGGTCCTCCTTTAGTCTTTGCTTCGTTCCCGTTGCACGATAATAAGTAAAGAGAGCAGCTGTAGAGGCCCAATTTTGACTGGCCCAGTACAAAATAAAACAAAAACCAAAAGAAAAAAAAAACAAAACAAAAAAATAAATAATAAACCAAAGTCCATTTTTGTTTTCAATGTCCAAATTACAAAGAATTAAACCCAAAAAAAAAATAAAACCCTAACCCAAACTACCCTTAAACCAAAACCCACTACAAACCTAATAACTCTAAAACCCGATCTGAAGCCTAAAATTCAAAGGCCTAAAAACCTAAAATTTTGGGAACATAAGAAACCCTAATCAGTAAGTCTATCGTCGCTCCCCCTCCTTTACCACGTTAATCGCCACGTTAGTGGGCACACGAACCAAGACCCACGCCCCAAAGCTCTTCTGACCATTCTGCTTCCCCATTCACTGAAACGACAAAATTAGGGACTCTCGTCGTCGCTGACCCTTGCCACCATTGAAGAACCTGCAAAAAGGACACAGAAAAAGATAAACAGAATATAAAAAATGTTATATTCAGCTATATAGAGCCTTCAAAGCCATTATAATTTTTCTACACACAAGATCAATAGAAAAAATATTCAAAGGCAGCATTTTTATTTTTATTTTTGTTTCAAACACACAAAATACAAAAGATACAGAATCAATCGAATCAAAATTTTACAAGAAATCAAGGAAACAAGCAGAGATTCTAGCAACCACGATTCGAAGTAGAAAACTCTAAATCGTTTTATTTTTTATATATATTTTCGAAATTGTATATATACATATACATAAAATTTAAATAAAAAAGAAAAACAAAAAGGTTTAAAACCCTATAAAAATAAAAATATATTTCGAAAAAGTTAATAATAAAAGCGGGAATTTTTTGGACCTTTTTGAAATTTAGGGGCTAGATCTGTCAAGATCTAACCTCGATCTACATTTTAGAAGAAAAAAATGAAAAAAGGAATTTTTTAACATTGGCCCGTCGTGTACGACGACGGATGGCGACGGTCGGTAGTGGCGGATGGCGGCGGTGACCCACCAAAGTTTGGCCGACTCTAGGAAGGCTAGAGAGAAAAAAAGAGAGAGTTGATTTTTATTTTTTTTTGAAATAGAATGAGAGAATGAAATTTAAGAATTTTTTTTTCATTTTTTAGCAAATTAAAACGGCGTAGTTTTGGAAAGAAAATTTTGGTGCCAAAACGGCATCGTTTAGCCTTGGCCGACCGACCTATGCGAATCCCCCTAGGATTCGTGTGTTTTCAAAAAATGGGTTATTTACCTACGCGGTCCTCCCGCATTTTTTTATTTTTACAATTTTGTCCTTTGATATTTTTAATTTATTTAAAAATTGCCCTTTAATTTTAGTTTTTTTTTTTAATTTAGTTATTTTACTTTTGGAGGCACAGAAAGTTACCAGGTGTCATTTTTTAGGGTTTATTACCTAGAACGTCCTAAAAATTTGGATTTTGATCCTCTTTTAGTTTTTTTATTAATTTACCTTATCTGTTTACTAAAAAAATTGATTATTTTTTTGTATTTTGAAGTAATCCTTTTTATCTTGTTTCAATAATTTCAATTGACGTTTTCTTTCTCATTTTGTATTTTATTTACCTCATGTTCATTGTACATGTTTATTATTCGTGTAATTGTACTTTCTTCATGATATTTAATCTTGTCATTAATTACATGTTCGTATTTAATTTACATGCTCATTTTTTTTAAAAAATAAATAATAAATATTTGAATTAAATTTGTTTTTTCAATTTTCTTCAAAAAGACATAAATATTTTCAAAGTCGAGGCAATGTTTCTTTATTTTGGGAACTCGAGAAATTGTGCTCAAACATACTGGGTACGATTTTTCTTCAAACCTAAGTAATTGAATATCCTATTCAAAAATCGAGGCAATGTTTTTTTATTTTAGGAAAGTCAAGGAATTATGCCCTAACGTGTTGGGTATGATTGTTCTTTGAACCTAAATAATTGAATATCTTATTCGGAACCAATTAATGCTCAATATTATGTTATTTTAGGAGATTCGAAAAATTGTGTCCTAACTTGTTGGGTATAATTTTGCCTTGAACCTAAGTAATCGAACTATTTGTTTGAACATCTCATTCGTGTATTTATGGATCGCATTTTAACTTTTATTCAAGTTTTTAAATTTTTAACAAATAACACTTTTAACAAATTGACTAGGTACCAATTTTGGCTGTGTGATAGTGCTAATCCTTCCTCATATGTAACTGACTCCTTAACCCGTTTTCTGGATTTCGAAGACTAAAATGTTTGTTAAAATGGATTTAAAATGTTTTACGGTGATCCAATCACACCAAATTAAAAATATTGGTGGCGACTCCACATTTCGATTTTAAAAATATTTTCGACACTTTATTCTAAAAATGGTTTCGATAGCTTGGCAACTCCACTGGAAAATTTAAAAATAAAAAGAGAGTCAAGCCAAAAGTTGATTATTTTCAAGTCTTTTTGTTAAAGTTTTTAAGCACTCGGTTTAATATGTGATCCTTTTCATTTCTGTGCGATGTCATGATAATATTGTGTTGATATTGTTGGTATAGGCTTGCATTCATCTGCATTCGTTACTACACCCTTTAAGTCAAAGTGGGAAGCTACTCATTCGTGAGGTTTTCACCTCCGTGCAGGATAGTGAATCGCTTTCGGGATTACATCCGTACCTATGTTTTCGTGAAGTTTTCACTTCCGTGCAAACATATAGGAAATGTATCCCCCTGAACTGAACTCGTCCTTATGAGCCTATAATTTTGTATTCAGCTATATAGAGCCTTCAAAGTCTTTGTAATTTTTCTACACACAAGATCAATAGAAAAAAGATTCAAAGGCAGCATTTTTATTTTTATTTTTGTTTCAAGCACACTAAATACAAAAAAGACACAGAATCAATCGAATCAGAATTTTACAAGAAATCAAGGAAACAAGCAGAGACTCTAGCAACCACGATTCGAAGGTAGCAAACTCTAAATCGTTTTATTTTTTTATATATTTTCGAAACTGTATATATACAAATACATAAAATATAAACAAAAAAAGGAAAAACAAAAAGGTTTAAAACCTTAAAAAATAAAAATAAATTTCGAAAAGCTAATAATAAAAGGGGGAATTTTTCGGTCTTTTATGAAATTTAGGGGCTAGATCTATCAAGATCTAACCCCGATCTACATTTTAGAAGCAAAAAATGAAAAAAGGATTTTTTTTTTTTTTTTACCTTGGGCCACCGTGTAAGACGGCGAAAGGCGATGGCAACCCACCGAAGTTTGGCCGGCTTTAAGAAGGCCAGAGACAAAATTTTGAAAAGAAAATTTTGGTGCCAAAACGATGTCGTTTAGCCTTAGTCGACCCATGGATCTGCATGTTTTCAGAAAATTAGTTATTTACCCATGCGATCCTCTCGCATTTTTTTTATTTTTCAATTTCGTCCTTCTTTTCTATTTTTAATTTTTTTTAAAATTACCCTTTAATTTTACTTCCTTTTTAATTTAGTCCTTTTACTTTTGGAGACACAGAAAGCTGCCACGTGTCATTTTTGGGGTTTATTGCTTAAGAGGTTCCCAAACTTTCCAACAATCACATTTTAACCCTTAAACTTTCCAAAAATTCATATTTAGTCCTCAAACTTTCTAAATTTTACATTTTAACCCCTAACCTTTCCAGAATTCAAATTTGACACTCGAACTTCAAAAAAATTCAAATTTGACCCTTGAACTTTCCAAAATTTAGATTTGACCCCCAAACTTTCCAAAACTTAGATTTGACCCCTAAAAGCCCTAGAAATTATATTTTGACCCCCCGAACATTCTGAAAATTTGGATTTTGATCCTCTTTTAGTTTTTTTATTTATTTACCTTATTTGTTTACTGAAAAATTTAATTATTTTTCATATTTTAAATTAATCCTTTTTATCTTGTTTTGATTATTTCGATTGGCGTTTTCTTTCGCATTTTGTATTTTATTTACCTCATGTTCATTGTACATGTTTATTATTCATGTAATTGTACTTTTTTCATGATATTTAATCTTGTCATTAATTACATGTTCGTATTTAATTTACATGCTCATTTTTTAAAAAAAAGTAAATAATAAATATTTTAATTAAACTTGTTTTTTTGATTTTCTTCAAAAAGACATAAATATTTTCAAAATCGAGGCAATGTTTCTTTATTTAGGGAACTCGAGAAATTGTGCTCAAACGTATTGGGTACGATTTTTCTTTAAACCTAAGTAATTGAATATCCTATTCAAAAATCGAGGCAATGTTTTTTTATTTTAGGGAAGTCGAGGAATTGTGCCCTAAAGTGTTGAGTATGATTGTTCTTTGAACCTAAATAATTGAATATCCTATGCGGAACCAATTAATGCTCAATATTATGTTATTTTAGGGGACTCAAAAAATTGTGTCCTAACATGTTGGGTATGATTTTGCCTTGAACCTAAGTAATCTAATTATTCCTTTAAACATCTCATTCGTGTATTTATGGATTGCATTTTAACTTTTATTCGAGTTTTCAAATTGTTAACAGATAAAACTTTTAAAAAATCGACTAGGTGCCAATTTTGGACGTGTGAGGGTGCTAATCTTTCCTCACATGTAACCAACTCCCGAACCCATTTTCTGAATTTGGAAGACCAAAATGTTTGTTAAAACGGATTTCAAATGTTTTACGGTGATCCAATCACACTAAATAAAAAAGATTGGTGGCGACTCCACATTTCGATTTTAAAAATATTTTTGAGACTTTTTTCTAAAAATGGTTTCGACAATAGAAATGAGGTGGAAATTTTTAGATTTTGGGTAAATTGCAATTAAGTCCTAATAAAATGAGGATTTACTAATTAGTTTATTTTTAGTATGATCGGAAATGGAGGTTTCGAGGCCACAAATTTGATATGTTAGATCATAAATATTAAATAATTAATATTTACGAGGTCATTAGTATGATATTAAATTTTGTTTACGAAATTTTTTGATTAGATAGTTAATTAAGTAAAAGGGATTAAATCGTAAAAGGTACAAAAATTGAATTCTATTAATTGAAAGGTAAGTCAAGGTACTTAAATGGTAATATAACCATTAGTAACTTGAGTGGACAAATTTGACTTGAATTTTGGTTAAAATTAGGTGTGAATAAAAGGTAATTTTTTAATTTCATGAGAAAACCTAATTTAATTAAAAATCAAAAGATTAAAAATTCATTTTTCTCTTCTTTCTTCTTCCTCTCCAAGTCAAAACCGTAAATAAACCATGGGAGACCATTCGACCAAACTTTGAGCTTCAATTTGATGAATGAAATCTCTTCCGTTTTTAGTGATTTTTATGTTTTTGAGTCTGTATTAGCTTAGTCTAACTAACCAAAGGACCAATTTGTTATTCTGTCAAATGTTATAAATCTTGCCATTGATGAATGAGTTGTTTCTTGAAGTTTTATTGAAGTTTATTAAGCTTGGTTGATAAATAAGACTATTTTGTAAAGTAATTTTTATGTTAAAGAACTAAAGTGTTAAAATTGCAAGGACTTGAGCTGAAATAATTACAAGGGTGGGCTGTTGGTAGGAACTTAAATGTTCAAAAACTAAAAAGTTAAATAAAATGGTTAATATGCAAGTTTTGAGCTAAAGGACTAAATTGAATAAAAGTGAAAAGTTAAGGGAAATTTTATAAAAATATCAAAAGACTTATTTGCAAAAAATGATTAAAAATTCATGTTGATTTAAATAATTAAATGAAATTATTGTAATAGATCAAGATCGTGCTACTGATCGTGGAAAAGTGAAAATTATGGATTAATCTTTGGAGTTCACTTTAACTGCAATTTCGTCTGGTAAGTTCATAACGTTAAATTTGCATTTTAATAGTACATTATTGCATTCTTTATAATCGTGGAAAAACAAGTTATGGTACATGAAATTGAGAAAGATGAAAAAGAAATGAATGAAAGAGATATCAGACTTTGAGCCGGTGATTTGAAACTGACACGATGGCTGAGGTATCGCATATGTTGCGAGTCCTCGACAGCTCGTGTGAGCAACATCATTAAGGAACAGTTATATGCACAGATATCGTTTCGATAGTTGAGGTACCGCATATGTTGCGAGTCCTCGACAACTCGTGTGAGCAGCATCGTGAGTCAAAAAAGAGATATGAAATCCATAATGGATTATAGGCCCTACGATGGTTGGGATTTATGCTTAAATGCATATTCTCGACATCTCATGTGAACAACATCGTTAGGGGACAGTTTATAGACACACACCGTATCGATGGCTAGGGTACCGCATATATTACGAATCATTGACAACTCGTGTGAGCAGCATCGGGTACTTGTAACAGAAAAGTTATAAATAGGAAAGGTTGAATTCTAAAAATGGCTTAAGGAAGAAACAGTTCATCCTTGCTCGATTGAGATATAACTACTTTATACATATGATTGGTAACTCTTTAAACTCTTCGAGCTTACTAAGCTATGAAGCTTATCAAATATGTTATTCTTGTTTTGTAGATTATTTTGCTGCTTGAAGATCGGATCATCTAAAAGAAGTCACACTATCGCGGAGCTCATTTGGTAGTTTTTATATCACTTGGTTTATGGCATGTACTAGGATGATGATATTTTGAAAAACTCTTAAATTTGGTTAATGGTTCATTGTTTGAATCTTGGTTAGATATTTTTCATATTTTACATGTTACTATGGATGAAAGTAGGCTTACAATGAAATGAAATGTATTATCAAATGTGTTTTAAACTTTAGAATAATTGTCTTTTGTATCTTATGTTTGAAGTGAGAATTGTTAGCTAAGCATGAGAACTTGTGTGAAAATTTAAATTCTACATACTTGTTTCGGTAGAACCCATGGTTGTATCGGTAGAAGTACAGGGTAGGAGAGAGGTTGTTCACTGACCTGAGTTGTTTCGGTAGATGTATGATAAGTATCGATAGTTCTACTCATAGAAGTATTGGTAGTTTGTGAACTTGTATCAATAAAAGTTACAGGGTAGAACTTCTTAGCTCTTTGGATTTTTTAATATCGTTAGAAGCATGACTTGTTTCGGTAGTTATGTCACATGTATCGGTAGAACCATCTCGGGTATTGGTAGAACTCTGCACTATTTCGGTGCAATTTACTGACTTGAAAACTGCTGATACTTGTCCAACAGGTACTGATAGAAGTCTTTAAAAAATCATGAAAAGACCCTTTTGCCCTTGTTGAGTTATAATTATATTAATTGATGATTTATGACATGATATTGAAAGGTGAACATTGATAAATGAATAGAAAGACATTGGGACCCTAACCGGCGATGGTTTTCGCGTTTTGGATGTTACAGAGATGAAAAAATGGATGTCATGATATGTGATATGAATATTGATTCTTGATTGATTGAAATGTTGTAATTGAATGTGTAAGATTAAATGGAGTTAGTATTCTAAGTTGTAAGTTGGTAAATGTATAAATTGTGATTAATTTGTTTGAAAGAAAAAAAACTCGTAAAGTTCTGTAAATCCTGAGACCTTAGACCGAAGATGATTACAATTTTTGGGTGTTACAAACCTTGGCTGGGTTGGGTGATTTAGTTTAGGATGTTAAGTATTTCCACTTGATTTTCATTTGTTTGAAATATAGTTGTATTTAGAATCTTTATAAGAATTGTGATTTTTAATAATAATGACTTAGCGTACTGAAATAAATTATATGATTTTTGAGTTGTATTTTTATTATATTTAAATTGATTTTTTTTTAATTTTTAACAATTTCTTGTATTATCATGATTTTTCATTAGAAATTAAAACTTCTTCTCAAGTTTTGTTGATTTATAATTTTCATTTATGGAGACAAATCAAGACACAATTGTTCATCTTGTCGAGAAAAAAGATAATTTCGTTGAAAAAATAAAAGTGGGATTGAAAGTGCATTCCAAAGAAGAGGTCTTAAAATTTTTTATAATTAGATTGCTTTGAGTGGGGTTTAGTATTCGAAGAGGAAATAAGAGACTATGACTGAACCTATAAAACAACGTGAATTTTTATGCTTGAAATCCGGATATCATGAACACGAAGATGTTGGCAAAGTGAAAAAATTTAATCGTCTAGAGACAAGGATAGGTTGTCAAGCTAAAATTCATTTTACAATAGAAAAAGGTGTTTGAGTTGTTTCTTACTTTCATGATTATCATAATCACCACTTAGCAACTGCAGAAGAAATAATTAATTTAAGATTAGGAAGAAATAATTTGGAAGGACATGGAGTGTTATTCGTTCAATGGTTGCTACAAGAATTTAAAAAACAAGTTTATATTCGTTTCTCAAGAAGGAGATTGAGTTTGAAAATATTATATTTACCAAATGAAATTGTCATAATTTCTTACAAATTGAAAGAGAGAAAATGATTGAAGAAGGGGATGCACAAAGCATTATCAAATTTTTTTCAATTATAAGCAAGCTGAAGACCCTATGTTTTTCTATTCAATGCAAGTGGACCAAAATAATCTACTAGCTGATTTTTTTTGGAGAGATGAAATATCAAAATTGGATTACGATTGTTTTGGAGATGTTCTTGTGTTTGATAGCACGTATAGAATCAATAAGTATAATTTGGTTCGTGCTCCATTAGTCGGAATCAACAATCACTAGAATACTATTTTGTTCAATTGCGTTTTTTTATCGGATAAAACCACTGAGTCATTTACTTGGCTATATGACACATTTCTAGAAGCCATGGCAATCGAAGGGTATTTTTACTGATCAGGATCAAGTGATGATGAAAGCAGTAGAGATTGTCCTTCCAAAATCTTTTCATAAATTATGCATGTGGCACATTTCAAATAATGTTAAACAAAATATTTCTAGTCGTTTTGCCAATGTTGAGTCTAGAGCACAGTTTAATAAATGCTTTTAAGGGTGTGAAAGTGAAACAAAGTTTGAATCAAGTTGGGTTACCATGATTGAAAATTTTGAACTTCAAGATCATGCTTAGCTTAAGAGACTATACGAGCTTCATGTAAAATGGTGTCCTGCCTCTAGCATAGATAATTTTTCGAGTCGGATTAGATCCACTCAAATAAGCAAGAGTATGAATAGCATATTACATCAGATTTTGAATTGCTCTATATCTCTTATTCAAGTTATACAACATTATGAGGAAAAGGCAAAAGAATTTCACCAGATAGAGTTAAATCAAGATTTTCGATGTAAAAATGGAACACCAAACAAAGTTAATGGACGTGGGATTTTGAAGCATGCATTCGATGTTTACACTCTTGCTATAGGCTTGAATTGCATTGAAGTTAGTAACATCAAAAATCTTTCTTTATATCATGTGACTGAAGATGGATGTAAAAAGTTTTACTATGTGGAGTTTGACATTTCAAATTGCATTGTCTCATGTTTGAAAGTCTTGGATTACTTTGTCGTCATGATTTACGGGTTCTTCTTATGAATAACATTAAAGAGATACCCGAAAAATATATAATTAGGAGATGGACAAAAAAGGCAAAGTCGTTGTTGGCAAGTGATTTTAGAGCCTCATCAGCACATGAAGAAAAATATAGTTATTTATTGTTCCTCAGTGAGTTGAATCATATAGGTTACAACCTTTTTGAAAAAGGTTCATTGACTCTTAAGTGTACTCAAATTGTCAAAGAAAAATTATTTAAGACATTGCAATTAGTTGAAAATGGAGGTGGCAACTATGTAAGAAGCTAAAGATTCGAAAATTTCAGAACATACATCTTTTCAAGATGCTATCAATGATGCTAATGGGAGATCAAGTGAGAAATTAATGTTTGATCATGTATGTGTCAAAACAAAAGGTTCAAGAAATTCTTGAATGAAAAGCCAATTCGAGAAAAATCAAAATAAAAAAAACAAAGAAGGCAATGAACTCTCAAGTTTCAAAAGATAAGGAGAAAATATCAAGTGAGTATGCTTTCCTTTAGTTTTATATTTGCATCTATTTTTTATGTTATTTAATTAATTTATGCCTTGAATTTAACAAATAATTGTTATTTTGATCAAGAGAAATAAAACTAATCACTTATGTGCGAAGGTTCTCCATTAGTGTCTCTCCCAATGGAGTCTCAAACTCATGTTTATCCTTCTTATCATCCAATTTTAATGTTAATGACTCCAAACTACCATAATCACTTTTTTCATCCTCTACAGGTATTGGTTGAATGCATTATCCTTTTTAAATGTCAAAAGTTGTAAATATTTAAGTACATGTATTGTGAAAATATTTTTATGTAGTATTTTTCTTCAAATTGGAGGTTCAGTTCTTCATCTAATATGAGTTATACTATATTGTTGGAAGAGAATGATTCATCGCTATTCAAAACTCAAGTAATATGTTTTTACTTATATTGTCACAAATTATTATTATTATTATTATTATTATTATTATTCAAGGGTTTATTTAACAATATAATACTTTTAATGCAATAACATTTCCCAAATGATTTAGAATCTCAAAAAGACTGATGATAATTCATGAGAAATTTTATTATTATTTTGTAATTTTTTATAATGTTTTGAGAATAATACTATTATATGGTTTTTATAGTGTTATCTTGTATTTTGTTTTAGTTATTATTTAATATGGAATAAGTTCAATCAATATTTTTGTAAGTGGCTGCTATTGATACTCCAAATGTATATTTACAAAATATCTTCATATCATTTCAATATTAGCAGTGACTGTTATTGATCAATTAATCTCTTTTGACATCCACTGGAAAATGGGAGACAATTGTATAGCCAAGCCAACAAAACTAAAGGAGATGTACGATAATGTAAGTTATGACAATTGACAGAGTCCTCAGAAACTTACAAGATTGTACGAGCACTTGAAACTCTACACTACAATTCTTTTTCAGATTATGGTGGACGCGAGTGTCGCGTGTGAATATGATATGCAAATGTGCAAGTATACACGTCGAATCAAGCAATATAGTAGTAAGAAAGATCATCTCCACAGGGATCGGATTGGAATAATTTGATTTAGTTATTACTATAAGGTGTATGAAATATGTTATGACAAAGATAGTGATAGAAATGCAATGGCAATAAAAGTAACAATGATGCGTGCAAAATATAAAACAAACAATTAACTAAATTGCAATGGCAAAGATCGAACACAAAAGTGAGAGGGTTGTTGATCGAGAAGGTTAGGGTTACTAGGAATCTACCTTAAAAACCAATAATGCCTCAACAAAACCTAAATCAGTTTACTACTCAGAAATGATCTTTAATGTGTTGGTTCTTTCGAGAGCAAACCCTCAAGATATCTCATCCTAAACGATATATGTCTATATGCCTCAGATGCGATCCTAACACTAGTTTTTCTACATTTTGTACAAATGTTACTCTATTTCTAGAGTCTACTATGGGTATTTCGTCAAACACCCACTTGTATCATCCAAGTTTTGTCCAACTAATCTAACCTTTTTAAAATTAGACTATGTTTATGAACATGTCATGCATTCACCTATGTCTAGAGTCTGCATGCATGCAATTCCAAACCAAAAAAAAATTGAATGAAATAATAAAATAACTCAGATTAAAACTTGAACATTAAAAGAAAATAAAAGTATCATCTAGTAACCCAACTCAATGAGTTATGTTTATGAACATGTCATGCATTCACCTATGTCTAGAGTCTGCATGCATGCAATTCCAAACAAAAAAAATTTTGAATGAAATAGTAAAATAACTCAGATTAAAACTTGAACATTAAAAGAAAATAAAAGTATCATCTAGTAACCCAACTCAATGAGTTTTTAGCTCATGGGTTGACTAATCAAATTTGTGTTTAGAATATCATTCAACATCTTAACAATTTAATCTCACAAAGAAACAAAGTAAGAAATAAAGGAAGAACTTTAGGAATCATGTTATGACGATCCAACCCTCAATGCCAGTGCTGCAATGTCTTACATGGATGAGTTGACTGCCTTCTTCTTCCTCGCACTCAGCTTCGATCTCAATCGCTAATGCTACCCTCTTCTCTCAAATCTCCACCTTTGGAAAGAGCTCTATATTTCTCAAGTTTTTCGTACCTTTTCTGTGCTCTCATTTTTTTCGGATCCTTCTCCTTTTTATTAGGGTAGTCAGTACATAATCTATGCTCCCCCTTTTTCAAGTGGATCCTTCTAGTGCATTGTACAGTTGGTTGAGCTATGCTCCCCTTTTTTGAAGTGGATCCTTCTAGTGCATTGCACAGCTGATTGAGATGGCATGCTTTGTGTAACACTCCTACACCCGGTTCACATGTATAAACCCTGTATAAGAGTATTACATACAGTGTCAGAGAATTAAAAATGAGTATAACAAAATTTTCTTTCAAATACTGTGTAATTGAATAGTTTTACTCAAAATATCACAAAATAATCAAGTATAATCAAAATCGAGACTTAAAACCAGTTTGAAAATAATGAAAATGAATTTTTTACTCAAAACAGGGCAAATATCGATACCATCATAAAAATATAGATACCTCTGTTCTAAATTCAAGAAATATAGCTAAAAACTTCAAACTAACCCCCTGAAATTATATAAAAACTTTACCAATAAATCAATTCAGTCTAAAACACAATTCCACTCAAAATTCATCATCTCATTTCATAAGTTCATAGTATTCCAAAATAACATTTATAACTCATTCATTGAGGACATATAAGTACCATTTGTACATGTCATTTTACCTCAAAATAAGTATACCTTGTCTTGTAATCTTCCAATGTTGATGTGATTTGATGGGAGGCACCTAATCCAACCTTAGCTTCTCAGAGATCTTGGACCTACCCATTGAATTAAATGCGTTAAGCCAGTGAAGGCTTAGTAAGTACTACAAGAGTTATTAATCATTCATCTTTTAATCACACATTTCAAACTCATTCATATAATTATTTATTCATGTAAAATACATGTCTTTTATGTGTATAACATTTAACTTACAATAGTGTTATGAATTCACATATTCTTCCTCATTTCACATTTTAGTCATTCCAATCTCTTAGCTTACTTAGTTTTATCATTCTTCGATTTCTTATACAGATATTGTACTTACCTTTCATGTGATTATCATTTCACTTATCTCAATTTCACAATTTGCAGATTCTTTCTTTTTCACATTGTTTACCCTATTAACAAGACTCGGACCTTGGCAGATACACGGATCCAACCAAACACACCAGAATGGTACCTAGTGCCTCATCGGATAGTTCGAAGCAATAAAGTGACACTCAGTGTCTCATCGGCCTAGCCGAAGTAAAGTGGTACCCAGTACCTCATCAAATCTATTCGAAGTAAAATAATGACACCCAGTGTCTCATCGACTCAAGGTCAAAGTATCCCTGAACTCTTCTTCATATCACTTTCAATTTACAATTCATATCACTTTCAATTCCAATTTCACTTTCACTTTCAATTTCAATTTTGATCACAAATCATTCAAATTCAATTCAAATATACTATTAATTCAATATAAATTTTCATTCATCTCAATATTAACGCTTACCTTATATTCACTTATTAAATATAAAAATAGAACTATACATTAAATAATGAATAATTCAGATTATAGTAATACAAATCAATAACAAATCAATTTAAACAAATAACAACCAAATATCATAAACAACTAGGTACCAACAACTTTGGAACCCTTTGATTTATACATTTCATTCTCATTTCTCAATTTCATCACATATCACTTTATATGCATCAATTTTTCATTTCTATTCAATTTTTCTTTTTTATTTTTTTTTACATTAATTTTCAAAGTTGTACATTTGAGTTAGAGTCACTAAATTATTTATATCTTGAGCTAAAGAATTCAAAATTATAATCCGCTTGCTGATTCTGAAATTAGACTCAAATATATTTTTACCATAAAAATTTCAGAATTTTTAATTTAGCCAATTTGTACAGTAAATTCTTTCAATTTACCCCTTCTCTACTACCTGACAGTTTCGATCATTCTTCACTAAAAATTATTTATCTTTTAGTATAGGAATCCAATAATGTCTTCGTCTATTTATTTTAAAAATAGACTCATTAAGGATTCAACCATATAAATTTCAGTCTATAATAATTTTTCTACATTTTTCTATGATTTTTCAAAGTCAGAATAGAGGAACCCGAACCTACTCTGACCTTGTTACACAAAAACTAGTATATCTCGAAATATACAATTCCTTTTATTTCACTGTTTGTTCCATATGAAACTACACTCAATAAGCTTTAATTAAATATTTAATTCAACCTATAAATTTTTTTATACAATTTTTGGTGAATTTTAGAAGTTAATCTTCTGTTCTGTCCAAACTGTTTTAATAGACACGCTTCCTTTTTCATGTCTCTTTACACTAAATTTTATTTAATCACACATAATCAACACTTATAATTAAACATATCATTTTTATCATAATTAATCATATATGTTAAAATTATAAACACTTTAATTTAATTAATTCTAAACCTTTTAATACTTGTAGTACTTACCTCACTTGTAGATAATTTCTTCTCACACCTTAACTTTCTCCTTTTCTTTTTCTTCAATTTGGTCCTTCTCCTTCTTCCCTCTTTCTTCAATTTCATACAAACACATATAAGCTTAAGACTAAAATTTAATACTTTTTCATGCTAGATTATGTAAATATACATGTATATCATGAAAATTGAATCATCTTCTTGAATTCCCAAAATTCTAATTCAATCTTTATCCACTTTAACACTTCAAAGTGGACTTTTTAAGGAAATTAAGGTGTCTACTAGCTTCCTTCTATGCTTTTCCTTAAGAAATTTTAAAGAAAATGGAAGGTTTTGGAACTTGGAGGGCTTAACAATGGTGGAAGGACTTAATTAGAATAAGAGCAAAAGTTAGAAATAAGAGATGAACACTTGGACGGCTAGCTTATGGAGAGAGCTGATATTTTTGCTTTTTAATTGATTTTTCCCTCTCTCAAATTCTCTAGAATTTTTCCTTAAAATATCTCACTTAATAAAAATGGTAAATTTGCTCTTTTAATCCCTAAGCCATCCAACATTACACTTTGGTCCAAAACATTGCCTCCAAAAATATCTTCCACCAAATTACTCTTTTGCCCCTGCTTAATCACTATAATTCCCATGATGACTCATAATTCATTTTGGCTAAATTGCTATTTAGTCTCTTATGCTTTCACATAATTACTAATTAATCCTTGAATTTTCTTAATCTTTTTATTTAGACTACACATTCTAATTCTTAATTCAACTCTAATACTATTCCAACTCCGATTCAAAAATGCGGATGTTACACTTTGAGTGCTGAATTAGCGGTTTCTTGGAATTGTCATAGCATTAAAGTTGACAAATTATCCAACCTCTTGCCACGGGAACACTTCACTCCTTCATTTCCTTTCCTTCTCCTACACCTGCTACTCATACCACAAACAACTCCTTTCCACCAACGAGTAAAAGTAACATATAATATTCTTTAAGCACATATTAAGCTCCAGGATGCAATGTTCCAAAAAATGCAAATGAAATTACCTAAAATGCAACTAAATTTACTTAAGTACAAACAATTAACCCAATTTAAAGGCCTGAAATATAACTATTTTCAAGAGTTATCAATAGGCACCTAGATTCAAATTGATCAAGGTAAACATCCAGGGCTTTGATCCAAATTTATGAAGTAATGAGAAAATAAAGCAAATGCATCCTAAATTAAATGAGATACAAGGTCAAAACAACCGTATCACACAAGTGAAACTTTATCATCTACTAACAGAAGAATGGAGAAAAACACTTTACACATCATCCATCTAACAATTAAATATGAAACTAGCTTAACCATCGTCCCCATGCATACACAAAAATACCAAGCTTTGATGGACCACACTCCATCACAATCCCATATATTTGCTCTCTCATGGTCACCTCACGGAAAGCATATGATAGTGATACGATCTTCCATCTCTCAACAAAAATCTTGGGCTATCCAACGTCCAAACTCCATGATACTTGAAACATCAACTCTGGGCTATCTACAACCCAAAGCCAAAATCACGACTTGAGGTTAGCTATACATATAGAGTATATCCATTCACTTCTTACAAAGTAGAAATTCATTAAAAATGATATCGAATAAAATAAAATGCTTTTCTAAAGATGCCACTTGTACCAATCACTTAACTGAAGATATTCGATGGAATGATGGCATCTAGTTGCTTGCAGCACCAGTTTTGTTCCCAAGTCCACGACCATTATTTGTAGCTTCGATTGGCCCCTCTGATTTGGGTTGACTCTTTTTCAAGGCACCAGAACAAGCAAATGAAGTGGAAGGTATTGTTGTATTGTTCGTCATCAGCAACAGTGACATCTCAAAGTAGTTATTTTAAGTTGATCGACTAATGGTGAAGTTACAACATACTAAAACTAGTAAATAGAAATGGCAAGGACTAAGGCACTTTAAAACATGCAGCATTAATTTCAATTCAATTCCTTTTCTATATTTAAACAGGTAGGTTATAATTATACGTGAAACATGATATAACATGTTTCATCAAGCAACTTACATGTTTCTCACTCATATTTTGACTAATCGATGTTCTAAACTGCATATGAACATCTGGGCAACCAAGTTTACTTGGTCCTCTATGCTCCATAATTTCACCTGAATATGAAGCACCCTTGCTTCCTAAAATTTAAAATAAGGCAAGATGTGTGTCGTAAAAGAAAAGTTCCAAAATGAGTTAAAAATGAGAAATATCTTCTGTAGGAAGTAATTAACTAGAAACCATGAAAGATCGGAACTATAAGCAAAAATGCCCCATTCTCCATAAGATGGAAATAACTACAAGTTACCAAACTGGAAATTTGTTAAAAATTAGAAACAGATCAAGAAAAAGAATATGCTTAAAACCGAACTTTTTTACAAACTTAAACATAAAAATTAAAATGGATCAGAAACACAGCATCATCAAGTAAAGTTATCCAATTTACTAACATGTTAAAAAGGAAAACCAACCTGTTATTAAAAAGAACTTGGTAATTGGATTACTACTTGTAAGGAATATGTCTATTTGTGTTGCAATCACGATAGCAGTAGGGGTTGCAAAGATGTGAAGAGGAAATTTTAATTAGGGTTGAGTAATTTTTAATTTGGATTCTAGGGATTTATGATTAAAAATTTAATTAAATGAGGTGCAAATAACATGTAAAAATTAACCAACGTGTCATTAAATGATTGGGAAGGATACAGATGATGTGGTGTCACTGTTTCATACAATCATTTCTCTTTTATTTTAAAGACATTTGTTTGTTAAGTTACAACTATCTTAGTGTTATTTAAGTATAAAGGCTTTATGTAATGAATTTTCAATTTGTTGAGAAATATTTATCTAAAAAAAAAAATACGAATGGGCTTGGCTCGAGCTATGATCATCACATTTACCAGAGAGTGATCAAAGATTATTTTAATTGATGATAAGGTAGTATACTATTATGATTTTTTGTAATTTTTTTGTAAGTTGTTTATATTGTGGGAAACACTCTTTAAACAAAATCTTTTTTTTTTTACCCATTTGCTATTTGTTTGATGTAGGTAAAAGATGTTTTGTGGGTTTGTTTTGAAAAGAAAGTAAAATTTCATCCATTATTTTTTAATATCTATTATTAAATGTATTTATTAATTATGAAATAAACACTTGACTGGATTTTATACTGAAAAAAATAAAAACAAATTGTCTAATACAAAATTGGTCCAGCATAACCATGAAAAGATTGTTTGGGCTTAAAAGCTAAGTGACCCAAGCAAGTTAAATTACTGGACTATAAGAGAAAGCTTAAAAACTGACGTACTGTGGCACCAGTCAAAATTATAGCAGCAATCTTTCAAAAACTAGATCAATCACTTTCTTTGTAAATGCTGTTGAGCAAAATTACTTCTTTATCGCCTTTGGTCTGGCTCTCGGACCCAACTTCTCAAGGCAGCCTGTTCTTCATTCAAGCGCTCTTCATTCACAAGGTAAGATTCATGCCCATTTCTTAAACATTCCGTTGCTAGATTGTGCGCTAAAGAATTTGATTGCCTGAAAATATGGCTGAATTTAAGGGACTGGAACCGGTCTTGCATGCCTTTAATATTCTGTATAATTTCCCATATCATAGATCTATCATCTGATCTAGATTGGCATTTCTTTATGATGGATTTGGCCTCGCCTTCGATGATGACGGACGTAAACCCTAATTTCTCGCCCATTTGTATGGCGTGCAGGCAAGCTAACCCCTCTGCAGCAAAAGGTGATTCAACATTTGCGTTAAGAAATTATCCCGAAGCAATTAACTCCCCACTATGGTTCCGAACAACCACTTCAGACCCCGAGCGCGCTTCATTTTGACAGTAAGCCACGTCGAAGTTGACTTTAACCATTCTCATAGGCGAGGGAATCCAAATCTGATTTCCTGAGATAATGGTAAGTGATTAATTCTCTATGCCATCCAGTTCTAATAGATAAACTTTTACCCACTCGGCCGTTTGTTTTCCAGATCTGATTATACCCTCATGTACTTTCTGATTTCTATGTGACCAAATTGCCCAGACTCCACAAGCAAAACACCTTAGCTGGGAGAATGTACACCTTTCAAACACCCAGGTAAACCAATCTTCATTCCAAATTTCTGTATTAGTGACTATTCCTGATAAGTTGAGATTTCGCCGTACATCCATCGAGATCTCACATTCTTTGAAAACATGTATCAGATTTTCTGAAGCATTACCACAACGTGGACAAAGAGCGTTTTATCTGATCCTCCTACTGTGTAGATTCACAAAAGTTGGAAGAAAGTTCCAGACTGTTTTCCACATATGTAATTTAATTTTTCCTGGGATCTGTATTTGCCATAATTTCTTGTAAAAATTTGTAGAGGCCATTGTTGTATAATTAGGTCGAAAGTGCCCTTCATGTAATAGTTTATAGGTGCTCTTTATTGAGAAAAGTCCCATAGGTTCACCTTTCCAGACTAAGACGTCCTCTATGGGTTCCTTCGGCAAAGGGATTTTTAGAATTCTTGCTGCAACCTCCTTTTATGTATGAAAGTCACATTCCATGACATCTAATCAGCATTGATGAAATCCGATACTCGATTCATTCCTCTCAAATTAACTAGTGCATTTATTTTGAAACTAGCAGATCCAAGTAGCCAAGCATCCTCAGCAACTAGAATTTTCGAGCCAGAACCAACTCTCCAGCACAATCCGTTACTCAACAGGCCTTTTGCTGCCCACATATTTTCCAAGTATAAGAAGGTATATTCCCTAAACTGGAATTTAAAAAATCCGAATTTGGAAAATATTTTGCTTTTAATACTCGAGCCAACAAAGAATCTGGGTTATTAAAAATACGCCAATCTTGTTTTGCTAATAAGGCTACGTACGAAACCCAAGACCACCTACCTCCTTAGGTTCGCATAAGTGATCCCATGAGCACCAATGGGTACCCCTCTTCCTCGGTCCTTTTTGCCACCAGAATTTTGTCATAATCGCTTCCATCTCAGAACAAAGTAATTTAGGCAATAAAAAACATGTCATAGGATAAATCGGAATTGCTTGTAAAACTGAACGTATAAAGACTTCACGGCCTCCTTGAGATAAATAACAAGCACACCAATTGTCAATGCATTTTTTAAGTTTATCCTTTAATACTCGAAATGCCATATTTTTCCTTTTCCCAATAATATTTGGGAGGCCTAGATATTTCTCTGGTTAATTAGAAGATCGTACACCTAAAAAATTTGAAATCAACCTGCGGAATCATTAGCAACATTCGAACTGAAGAATAAAGTAGATTTTTCAAAGTTTATATGCTGCCCAGAACAGCGTTTATACTCATCCAGAACTTTCTCTAATGAATCAGCCCTTATAATTGTTGCTTCCCCAAATAAAAAAGAATCATCTGCAAAAAAGAGGTGAGAGATTTGTGGCCCGTACCTGCTAGCTTTAGCCCCTTTAAGCGAACCATCTCAAATACCTGAACGCATCAGAGAGGATAAGCCCCCATTACAAATTAAGAATAGAAACGGACTGAGTGGGTCGTCTTATCTGAGCCCTCTTTTAGGTTTTAAAAACTTCACCATTAATACCATTCACAACCACTAAGTAAGAAACAGATAAAACACTTTCATTATACGCTCTACCCATCCAAGGTCGAATCCCATTTTTATCATTTTTTGAATAAAATCCCATTTAACTCTATCAAAGGCTTTACTCGTATCGAGCTTTAAAGCTATAAATCTTTTTTTTCCAACTCTTTTTTGCCTGTAAGTATGCAATATTTCATAGGGTAACAACACATTATTTGAAATTAAACGGCCTAGGATGAACGCGCTTTGAGCAGGATCAATACAAAATTCCATTCTCTCTTTCATGCGAATGACAAGTACTTTAGCAATCAGCTTATAAATAACATTGCAAAGTCTAATTGGACGAAAATTCATTAAATTTGTTAGGTGTGGGATTTTGGGAATGAGTACTATATTTGTTAAATTGTTACTATCAAAGTTCGTACCTTCATTAAGAATTTGTAAGCAAAATTGCGAGACATCCTTTCGTATAATATGCCAAAATTTTTGAAAGAATAATGCTGGAAAGCCGTCATCTCCTGGGGCTTTGGTGGGCCTTATATCTTTTAGGGCTTCCCATATTTCTTCCTCAGTGAACTCCTAAGTAGAACTTTGTTCATCTCTGTCGTAATAACTTTCTCTATCCCTCCCAATATGTGCGTGGCATCACAAGGACCATTAGAGGAAAATAACTTTATAAAATACTCGTGGGCCAGATTATTCATTTCCATCTCATCAGAAATTTCCCTCCCATCAGCAGATCAGAGATTTTTAATTCTATTACGTGTTAGATGTTGAGAAGCATATTTGTGAAAAAAAGCAGTGTTTTTGTCTCCTGCTTTTAACCAATTTGTACGAGCACGCTGTTCCCAATACCTTTCATTTTGTCTATATCAATATGCAAATGAATTTTGGTATCAATGATATTAGCAAGAGTTTCATTGTTTACCTCTTCCAAGCATAGTCTCTCAAGATCCTTTGACAATTGTTCCTTAATGCCTTTCCTCATTTTATTCCTCAATCTCGTCCATTGTGTGAGATCCCTCTTAAGTGTCTCCAACTTTGTAAGGAACTGGGCATTACTAGACAGCCAACTCTCTTTAATTAAATTCTCAAAGGAATCCTCCAACTTCCACCATGTTTCGAATCGAAATTTCCTCTGAATAGGATGACTTTTAGTATTTTCAGTGTCAATAAGTAAAGGACAATGATCAGAAAAAGAGTGAGAGAGATGTTTAACTGAAGTAATAGGAAAAAGACTAAACCATTCGACATTAGCAACACCCCTATCTAATCTCTCCTTCACATTAGTCTCTGACAAGTTCCCTCTTTCCCAAGTGAACCATGCGCCAGAATAACCCAAATCAAACAGTTGACAGTCTTGTAATGCAGTTCGAAATTTCTTCATTCTTCGTTCTTCCCTTGCCTGACCATCCATTTTCTCGTTTGAATATAGTATCTCATTGAAATCATCGGCTACCAACCAAGGTAATTCATGATCTGATCCTAGTTGGCGCAATAGGTCCCAAGTTTCATCACGACTGTCTGCATAGGGGGATCTATAAAATCCAGTAAATCTCCATTTTTTGCTTTTATCCAACTCATCAATCGATACATCAATGTGTTTCAACGAAAAACTTCTCAAATCTAAAAAAATGTTGCCTTTCCATGCTAGGCATAATCTTCCTCTAGAGCTATCGGCCCCTACATCAATGTTATTTAAGAAACCATAAGATCTACGTAAATTCTTCATTTTCTTGCAATTAACCTTAGTCTCCATAAAGAAGACTACTTGGGGATTATTTGTCCTCAGGTGTGACGAAGACCTCTACTTGCTCGAGGGCTATTCAACCCTCGAACATTCCAACTTAGGAGTTTCATTGTATTCGGTCGGCATGCCTCTTGGCAACCGTCGATCTTAGTGGGTTGGAATATAAACCTGCTTCATGGTGTGAGATTCTGATCTATCACTCATAGTACAATCTAACTCTATAACGTCCCTTTTTAATCTTTTTCCACTACAAAAAGTAACTCTAGTATCACTGCTATCATTAATGCCATTCCACTCACTTTTTCGTTTCCCCTACATAAAGTTGCTACTGCCATGGTTGTAATTTTGAACTCTAGCTAGTCGTTTCCATTTTTTATTTGGAATCTGTGATTCACTTTGACTTGCCTCATCCTCTTTTGCAGGTTCTTCAAGAATAATGGGCCCGTTATCTGGATTTACGTTATCATGCTCCATTGGGACCTATTTGATATAGCTTTCAATTTGTAATGTAGTGTGGGGCCTATATATGTCAACATCAGCCCTCAAAATTGGGTTTATGTTCCCAATATTAATTTGTTTATTTGTAGCAGTTTCTTTTGGCATAAGTCCAGAAGTTGGAAAGTAATTTAATATCTGCAACTTCTCCAGTTTCCTTATCCATAACAAAATTCTCTCCCGCCAAATTCGTGCATTTCCAAGCATTAAAATCCTTTACTAATTCTACTTTCTTAGCCATGTGTTCTGCAACTGTGGGACTTAGTATCGACATAAGTTTTTCGCCGTCATCCAACGTTGATGCTCTATCCAACATCTCCTCCCAGGATTTCGAGAGCAGAGCATCCCCTTCTGTTAGTAACAATGACTTAACTTTGATGTTTTTTGTAAAAGAATTGGAAATACCAGTCCTCCTTTCCTTCATATGAAACTAATCGTATGGATTTTTTGACGTTAACGTTCAATTGATGACTTAATTTCCCTACCAATTTCAATTTTGCCTTTAATTCTAAGGAGAAAGGCAAATCATCTTCTAGGAGCTTTTTAATGACATTCGAGACCTCCCAACACTCTTTTAATCCGTGACCTATATGCCCACAGCCAAAACAAAAAATTGGCAAGCTTTCATATTTAAAGGGTAGCCATGATTTTTCACCTGGTCCTACTTCAACAAAAATCCCCCTTCGTAATGGATGTTTAGCATTAAGATTCACTTGAATACGGCAGAAGTCCCCTTTGATTTCTGATTGCAATAGTCCGCCAAAGGTAGATCCTATCGCTTGTGCTAAATCTTCTTTGTCGCTTTCCGATGGGCATGGTCCCACTTTTACCCAAAACGGAGACCGCAACAGTTTAACTTTTTCCTCTCCATGGATTCCGTTAATTTTGTAAAAATTAGTAGGTTTCTCCAGAAAAACCAAGGACATCCTTCCATTATTGAATCCAAATCATCATTATCATCAAATAAAATCATAAAAAGGTTTTGCCCTATCAATTGAATCTCAAACTTCTTTTTTGTCTTCCAAATACATCTCAACTGAGCCCTTAAACTATCAGGGTTATAAGATTTTTTCGTCCATACAGTAAATAATAAAGTTGGCTTACCTGTATAGATGATTGAAGAACTCTTAACAGTCAGCTTTATAAGTTCAGCTTCTGACATGGCAATTTCATCTTTTTCTGACGACTCCATCTTCTACCAAAAAAACCCCAAATGCCACCACCTTGCCCCGTCCCAGCCACAACTTTTTGTTGTTCCTTTGAGAGAAAGAGAGAGAACTCTTGACCTAGGGTTTTATTTTAAATGTATGTATTTATTAATTTAGTGTAAACATTTTTCATAAACTATTATTATAATTGTTACATGTTACTTTACCTTTTTTTTTTTCAAATTAATATTATAATTTACTATAAGTAACAATAATTTAAAATAAATTATTTAAAAATTAATTAAAAATTAAATGCGCAAAACACTTGCAATGCATATGAAATTAGAAACTAGTCTATATTAAAAGAGACATATAATTAGACAAGACTATAATTATTATACAACAAATTGAATCTTCACCATATACATGCAAAGGCATTAATAAAAAAAAAAAACCACATAAGATATAAACTAAATTAAAAAATATTAAGGACAATGACTAAATCCAGAAAAGATTAAAATTGCGAATTAATGAATTAAAATAAAATTTAAAGTTAAGAGAACTAAATAGAAAATATCTTCAATTAGAAAATACCATCTTCCCTCCTTATGTGAATGATAGAATTTGTTGATTGAGTCTTAATTAGATTAGCATAGGTATTATTATCAATACAGGAAGATGTGGATTCGAGTGCACTAAAACGTATTATCCTCATTTTTATGAATTGAAAAGAGGCTATAAATAATTTTAAATATTGTGTCAAAAAAAACATATTTAATCAGAACATATAGTAAAATTATTAAAAAAAAAACAGAATAATAAAATTTGACCGTTGATTATAAATTTTCCCTACGGAAGGCAAAATATCTCTAGTGATTGTGGGACTTACAAGTGCTTCAGTTTTTTTAATGCTTTGATTGGCATTTAGGGTAAAGTCCTGTACTTTGTGAGATTTTCCACTTTTACTGTAATATATAATAGGTATAATAAATTTTTTTTCCCTAACTTTGTAAAAAAATTATTTTAACTCTTTATTTAATTTTTTTTAACTCTTAAACTTTTATTTTTTATCAAATCACTCTAAAATAGATGAAAAAGTTAATATTTGTTAACTTTGTTAACGTGTCATACAAGTGAATTGTCATGTAAATGACACGTCAACATTTAATTATATTTTTTTAATATTTTTTATAATTATAATTATTTTTAACTTTAAAAATAAGTTTATAATTTTTAAATTTTAAAAAATTAATTAAATGCTGACAAATGTGATAATTCTCGTGTATGCAACGTTAGTAAAATTACAAACATTAATTTTTTTCTTTAATTTTAAGGTGATTGGACAAAAATACAAATTAAAAAAAATAATTAAAATAATTTTATTTTATAAAGTTGAAGGTAAAATAAATATTATACCTATATAACAAACTATAAATGCAGAAAGTCCCACAAGATATTTTATTAATAAATTGTAATCATAACTATATATAAATATATATATATCTATATATATATATATATATATATATTACATTTTGGGTTTATTATATTTTTTCAAGCTAATTTTATTATTATAAATTACTTTAAAGATAATTCAATAATAAATATCATTAATTTTTTATATTCACTTAGATTTTTTGACATTCACTAAATTAAACAAAAAATTTACATTTTAACCAACTAAACTAAAAGAAAAACTCAGCATTAATTTTTAGGAGGGATCCATTTACACGGTGTAAAAATATAGTTTTATACACTTTTGTAATTATTTATATGATTAATATTTTAATGATGCAATTGTTATATTTCATTGTCTATTAATATAGATAATGCATGTGAAATTTGATGTAAATTTAAAATTTCTAACCTTTATCTTATGTAAAAAAAAATTCAACCGTCGAAAATATATTAATATATAGAGTATTTTAGATCGGTATGATAGAGATATTGGATTGATTAGAAATTTTACATACATGACAAGTATAATTATATTGATAAATTCAATGGTTGAATCATTAAAATATTAATAATATAAATAGTTATAGAAGTTTGTAAAACTAATTTACTTTTTACACTGTGTAAATGGATCCCCTCCCCTATTTTTTTGGTATAAATAATATATCATCTATGTCCATTTTCCAGTTTATGAAGATTAATCCTTTAGGAGATCTCTAATTGTCGCTTCAAACAATATCATCTCTAATATTTGAATTTATGTTCTCTCTTAAAGGTGTAATACGTCTTATCATTATACCCAATATTTACCAATAAAATATTAACACTACTAATGATATGTTAAATAACTTAAAAATAATATTTTTGTTATCAGTAATAAAAGATTACTTTTACCAAACAACCATTAAGAATGTTGATGTTTAAATGCTTTAAAAAAATTACAATAACATAAAAAAAAGTAAACTATATTGAATTCAATAAATAGCTCCAGCAAGCACTTCTGTATGTAAGGTGTGTGTGCATTGTCAAAATGTTAAAAAAGTATGAACAAATACTACCATGTAATCACACCAATATATTAAAAAAAAGTAAACTATATTCAAGGGCACTAAATTATTAGTAAATGTACTTTTTTGTTACTTTACTTCAAAATGTTATAAAAGGGCCACCAAACTATTGATAGTTTTCATTTAAGTCATTGACCTATTCGAAAGTTTTTATTTAATCACATATTTGTTCATTTTTTAAATAAAAAGTTTGAATAGCAAGCTCCAAGCGACGATTTAGCGATTATTATGGTGGGTCAGTACCTATTGATGAGTAGAAAAACATATCTTATGTTTGGATTTTGGTTCACAGATTTGTAACATTCAAAACTATTTTATGAAAAAAAAATTGTAAAAGAGAAGAAGAATGAAAGCTTTCAATAGATGCAGGTGATGTAAACAAAGAAAACCATACAATAGCAAATTTAATAACCCAATGACTTAAATAAAATTTTTAAAAAAATTTAATTATCATTTTATAACTTTTTTAGAGTTAAATAATTAAAATATAAATTTAATAATAGTTTAATGAATTTATTTATAGTTTAGTAAAAAAAATTAAGAGCTATGCATAGCCTAGAATGTTCCATGATGATGTGTAAACGTAACAAATTTAAAGTAGAAAAAAACAGGACCCATAATTTGGTGTCGAAATCGAATTGATCTCTCTCATTAATTTCCACTCCCATTTACTACAAATCCCAGTCTGACAGATTTTGAATCAATCAGACGGTTACAATCTTGTCTTTTGCTTTACTTTTCTCTTTCACTTTTTCATTTTATTCTTTGAAATAGAATTTTCAGAAAATATAAATTTATTATTTTTTTATAAATAATGATTTCTTAAATTAAAGATATAGATATTTACTCTTTTTAAAAAAAATAAGAACTATGATATAAAAATAATATTTTAGTTTTTTAAATAGTTTAATATTCAAAATTTATTTTTTTTATCACAATTTCATTTTAATTTTATTGTTTATATTTAAATACTTTTGAGTACCTCAACTTTAAAGAAGATCTATTCAAGAGATTTTAATTAAAATTAGACACTTTATTATACATGAATATAAATTTGTGTTTAAAAAATCATATAATAAATAACAAAATATATTATTCAAAATTAATTATAACATATTAAATAAAAAAATTAAATTAAAATATAAATAAAACGAAATTTTAATAATTAAATTAAAATTATTAGATGAAAACAATTATTTATTATAGATAGTGGGGCTAGATCTACTAACAATGTTTTAAATTTTTTTTATGTATTAAAATAATATTAAATTATTTCACCAAAACAAAATATAAATAAAACGAAATTTTAATAATTAAATTAAAATTATTAGATGAAAACAATTATTTATTATAGATAGTGGGGCTAGATCTACTAACAATGTTTTAAATTTTTTTTATGTATTAAAATAATATTAAATTATTTCACCAAAACAAATGAAATTTTAAAAACCATAAAAAAACACAAACTTCGAAGGTAAGTAAGTGTTTGATTTTGGTGGTGAAAAATGGTTGCAAAATAGCATGGAAGTAGGAGCCAGTGAAATAAGTGCAGTTCAACTAAACACCAACGTAAGAGCGTCGTCACCGCCCAACTAACACTGGTTCTTTTTTTCTTTTTAATTTATTTCCGAACGGCAACCGCTGCCTGCTGGACTGCTTTGCTCGGAATCCCATCACCCATTCAAATCTCACTAATAATCAACCAAACTTAGATGTACAAAGCAAGAAGACGTTTATTGAAGCAGAAAAGCGAACAGCGATTCAAAAAAAGGTAATTTATAGGTAAAAGTTAATTTTCCAGACTTTTGTTATTGAACAATATCATGAAACAGCAAGTGCAACGACTACAGTAGGTCCTAAAACTTTCTGTTTGGACAAAATTATATTCTTGTCCTAAGAAAAGGAATTTGTACTTACTATATCCAACTTCTTGCAGGGACCTTACAAACTTCAAAAAGCGAGAAGGAGAGATAATCCACAAACCAGACCCAATAACCCCACCGCGACATTCCGGTTTGCACCGCCGAAATTTTGGTCAATTGTGTACAAATTCCCTGGTGAACCGGGTATGTATAGAAAGGATGGTGGACTAGGCGGTATTGGTGGTGGTGGACAGTATTGGGTTGGCGGCTTTTTCGGTGTAGGTGGAGGCAGTGCAGGGGGTGATGGTGGTGGAGGGCATGGTGGCGGCGGTGACGGTGGTGGAGGACTTTGTATGCATGATGGGGTACACTTGACGCCTTGATAACCTGGAGCGGTGCTGTCATCAAGCCTCCTTGATTCCAACCCGTTGATGGGATACACAAAGATGGTGATGAGAAAGAAAATGGTTAGTGATGATAGAATGATCCAGCGGTCTGTTTTCATCGACATGGTGCCAAATCCTGCTGATGAAACTCCCAAAGCTTGTAGCTAAAATGAAAGAAGAGGATCGATCTTTTTAATTTGTGGAAGATGTGGTGGTGGAAATAAAGAAGAAGTTTGCAACAACTAAGGTGATGTTACGTAAATTGGGGCATACGAAAAAGTGAAATTGATTTTGATGAAATTGGGGCATACGAAAAAATGAATTTTGGAGGGCTACTGAGAGGTTTTTAAGGGAACTTTTCTGGATTTTAATATATTTTTTCAGTAAAGGAGCCTGGTTGCCTTGTTTCAGAAGGAAATTCCCATTGCATGTGGAAATTATGGAAGATCCAAAAATGAAGGGATCCCACCATATAGACTTTCCCTAGTCATCGTTAAATTGGCTTGTTATAAATAATTTCTAATTAGTTTATAAACCTAAGTATTTCAATAATTAATTGATATTTATTAATGTGATATCTTGTATAATTAATTCATGTAATACCGTTCATTATTTATATCTAATTTATTAGCATAATATCATATCATATATGTTCTTTATTTTTCTTTTTTAATGTGATTGATTTGAGATGTTGAAGAGAGTTTTTGTGAATTTGAATTTAAATAACATATTTATTTATTTATTTTATTTAAATCATAATGTTAGACAAACGAAAATGAAAGGTTTAAGTAGGGGTGAGCGTTCGGTTGAATCGAGTGAAAAAAATTTTCAGTTAATCAAGTTCATGAGTCCTATTTATCATCCTAACTCAATTTGAAATTTTTTTTTAATCGAGTTGAATGAAATGAAATTCGAGTTGAGTTGAATCGAGTGAAATTGTTCGAGCTAAATTAAAAAAAATTAAACATGTCAAATAAAAATATTGTTACAATGTGATTAATTTCATGTTAAAATTTCGTGTTAAAGCACATAATTTTGAAATCATATATATTTAAAAAAATAAAAAAAAATTAAGATACTTAAGTATGATAAATTTGAATCATTAATTAAGTCCAAAATAATTGTTTTTAAAAATTTTCAAAATTTTAACCTTATATTTTTAGAATTTTTTAAAAATTTAAAATTTTTTTAAATATAAATTTTGAATTTTTATAAGTATTATTAAATTTTTGAAAATTATTTTGATTTTTTTGTAATTTTTTTTTAAATACATCAATTTGCTTATTTTCAAAGTTGACAGGAACCAAAAGGATATTTACACCAGTCTGTTATTTGAATTGTGAAATTCAACTCGACTTTGAGTTATTCGAGTTCGAATAACTCAATTCGATTAACTCGAAATTCATTTTTTTTCGATTTCTTTTTAATTGAATCGAGTTTTGCTCATGCCTAAGTTTGAGCAAATAGTGAAGGTGATAATGCTACCAAGCCCAACCCGGGGGGTCGTTTGGAAGTGCGGTCGCCTAGGACCGAAGGCTGAAAGGGGTCTAATTTTTTTTTTCAATTTTTAAAGTGCTAAAAAAAATTCAACTTTTAAAGGGTTCAAAAAATTTCTTCAACCTTTAAAAAATTCAAAACTCTAATTTGTTATTTTAGCCGCACCCAAAAAAAGTCAAGAAAAGTCCCGAGTGCTCCTTCCATCAGCCAACAATGTAAAGAATCCATGGGCAGGTGATGGACTTTGTGGTCACTCACAGCCCCATTTCAAGGGTGGGAACCGGGGGAAGGGTCAATATCTTGGACTCTTGCGCACCGTTTTCGGTCACCACTCTATCTCAGGATTCTTTTCCTTTTCATCTAATTATCACTTTCGTCCAGTTTCTTCTTGTGTAATTAAAAGAAAAATTACATGTTTTTCTTCCTAATCTTCAGAATTTTCCTTTCCACTTCCCCTGTTGTGGCTTGTACTTTTCATAATTTTTGGCACTTCTTGGATTTCCTTTCAGAAAAGTTTCCTGTTGTTGGTAGAATATGAAGAATATGATGAAGACAACGCCGGAGTTAGGTGTTGTCAGTGATGGTGCAATGTGACATCTTACGGATCAAAGGCCCAACAGGAGAAAAGGAAAATGGGATAAAAGCAAGATATGGTCATAAATGACTTCATTTTATAGGAGTGCATCGAAACCCCCAAAAACAATGTTGGATCTTTAGTGACGAAAGGATGAACATCCCATCCAAACCAATGAAGCATCAGAAATCAACTACTTGAAATGCAAGATGTTATACAAACCATAGTAATTAATAACAAAGGTTTGTCATATAAAACTATTCCAATTGTAACTGGCAAATTGACAATAGATTTGTTGTTGCTAATAGTTTTGTTTCAACGTGAAATCTTGTTGGAAAATAATATACTGAAAAACAAATTTAACAGCATTGACTGGAAAATAAATAATAAATTATAAAATCAGAAATTTATTGTCTTGATAAATAACAAATAAATAATTCGATTGGTGTTGTTCTTCTCAAGAAAATCAAGGTAGGATAAATTCTCATGAAAATTTGGAAGAATCACAGTCGATTATGCTTGAAACTCAAATTCAAATTTGGATGGATGATAACAACACGCATATGATAAACCTATAATCAAATTACTCAATGTAGACAAAAAGTAAAATTATATAAAAACTCTCTTGATAGTTTATACTTAACCAATGTGAAATACATCCATTAACAACAACCTTTTGCATTCCCAACAAAACTAACTGATATAAAAATGGTGGAATAATTAGGGAGAAAAGGTGAGCAAAAGGAGAAGGGGGAGGGGACAAAAAAGTTTGAAAAAAGAAAGTGGAAGATGAGTGAATACGAAGAGACAGTGGGCATTTGTTAGAGAGGAAAAGGCCATCGTCTCGTTTTCTTAAAGCATCAGCAGCATCTTCCACCACCTGCTTTTGCTCTCTTCCCTTGTCCTCTAATCCCAACCATTAATGATTGCTTTTGGATCCTTACTCTACAGTCTACATACCACATTAAAAAATGATGTTATTCTCATTATTTCAGACTCACCACTAAATTAAATTTATACCATCACTGATTTTCATAATTCCTTTTACTCACACTAGTCTTTTTTTTTTTTTTACTCTTTTAAAAAAATATACATGAGCCAAAGTATACATTATATTAGGGGTGAGTATTCGACCATCGAATCGAGTAAAAAAATTTCGAGTTAGTCGAGTTGACGAATTTTATTTTAGCAACCGAACTTGATTTGATTTTTTTTCGATTCGAATCAAATAGAGTAAAAAAATCGAGTAAAACTGAGTCGAGTTAACGAAACCTATTATTTATACCTAATGTTGCGCTTACATGGACCGATTGTTTAACTAGTAGACGAAGTACAAGATTATTTAACTACATAAACAGTATAATGGTTTTGCCTTTTAATTTAATGAGTAAACATTTATTAAAAGACATATTTTTACTTTTTAACTTAATGGGTTTGTCTTTTAACTTTAGAAAAGGTAAATATTTATCAAAACGACGTAGTTTTGCCTTTTCTTATTCGGATAAATCGAATTGTGTAATTCATATTCGAGTTAAACCGAAAAACTTAATTTTTTATTCGAGTTTATCCGAATAACTTGATTAACTCAAATAACTTGAACTATTTAATTCAAAATTTGAATTATTTTTCGAATTTTTCAAATCGAATCGAATTTTATTCACCCTTACATTATATGATAAATATTAAAATATTAAGATGAGATATTCATAGATTATTCTTCCATTTTATATGTGATTTACTAAGGGACTTGTACCTTTTTTTCAATATTTATTTTAAATTAAATTTTCATTAATTTAAATAATTATTTACTCAAAGTTTTAAGCAATAATAATATTATTAATATATCGTGATATTTTTTACTATAAAAATTCAATTTAATTATAATCGGATCGATTAAGTATATTAATTTGATTTGTTGGTCAAAAGACAATTCTTTTAAAATATAATTTATAGTAAAAATGCAATATATATATATATATATATATATATATATTTTTTTTTTTTTTTTTTTTTTGGAATGGATTGAATTTAGATATTAAATGAAATTCTAAATATATCTGTACAGACGAATTATTTTTATTTTTTGAAAAATAAAAATAAATTATGTATAGATTAAAAATATGAATATTAATAATATTATATTTTTTAATTGTTAAAATTAAATATATAATAATTTATAAAAAAAATTTGTTTTTATGAGTGAGTAATGGACAAATAATAAATTGACTCACAAGTAAACACGTAGATTAACTCCATTAAATACATTATTTAAAAAATTAATTTTATAAAATTTTATAACCTTGAAAATAAATAAAATGGTTTGAAAATATGGTTTGTGTTATAAATATTACTATATGGATGTCTATAACTCTCAACTTGTAACTTCCATTGTAACAACTCCTCATTTATGAGATAAATTCCCTTCTTTATTATGAAAGTAATAGGAATGTTATTTAATCTATGTATTAATGAAGCACTTAAGTAAGTTTCATTTATTTATGTTACACTGAATGTCAATTATTTATAAATAAAATCTTATGTGAATGAAAATAAAATAAGATAAAATTATTTACCAATTTGATCTATTGTTTACTTTAATTGTTCTTTTATTTGATTATTTTATAACTGTTTGGAAGCACACAAAAAATAGTTTTAAGTCGACTTGCAAGTAAATGCATAAAGAAAAAAAATTTAAATATTTGATTTAAAATAAAAACTAAAATAATTATTTAAAATTTTTAAATTTTTTTTTTTATCTTATATCATTCTTAAATAAACCCGTGAGTCAAATCCAAACTAATCACTTAAAAAATACATTGTTTAACGATACAATAAAAAAACACATTGTTTAACAATACGATAAAAACATCTCTTCATATAAATTTATAACAATAAATATATGACATTTTAGAAAGAAAAGAAATGAACACGACTATATAATTCTTTTGTCTCTTTCCTTTATTTCTTTGTTTAATTTCTCTATTTTTAATTTAATTATGTCTGTGGTACTCTTTGAAAGGATAACCTTTAAAAATTTCTTGAGTGGAGAGAGTTGTAACGCTCATACTTGGCGAATCCTGAGTTTAGCCAAACAATTCATATGAAAATTGATTGGTACGATCCCAAATGGCGTACTAGTGCACTTGTAGGGCGCACAAGTCACAATTGAATAAGGGATGAAGAACGACCTCTGAAAAGTGTGTGAATGTGTAGAAGGAGAGGTTAGTAAAGAGAATACGGATCCTTATGTTGTAAGGAATGTTGCAGAAGTTGATGAACGCTCAATTTGTCTAGTTAGTGTAAAAGTTATGGACTAACGAGATAGTTAGGAAAGAATGATAGGTCAAATCAAAGATATGAAAAAATTTAGATTCTGGTATATGTTTCTCTACAGCTATAAGCCACTAGTAAGGGCAACCTTGAAGGATAATAACACGTGTCGAGCCCCATTAGGAAAACATGGGATTTCTCTATAAAATATTGTCACATAGCTTGGAAGAGAGTAAGTTATCTTCTTCATTCCATTAGAAAATAAATCATAACTTCCTTACTCTAGAAGTTTATTAGGAATTTCCTAATAAGCTAAAACTAAGGGTTGGGTTAATGCGTAGGGATATTTTCGCAACTGGGGTAAGTGTTCTGGACTTGCACATGGTTTCTTGCGAGAGTAAGTCTATTTATGTTTAAGAATAGAAAGAGGTAAAGCCTGAACTGGTGGTTATTTAGGTTTCAGAAGAAATAAAGACAATCAACAAATTTTTTTATATTATATCCATGTTTTACAAAAGTGATTTCTAAGAATTTAAGAATGGATGTGAGCGCCTGGGAATCAAGTTACTTATTCATGGGTGTTAGGTGAGCCCTCTAAACTGACTCTCGCATATACAAGATGTTTTCTAGAAACTTCTATGTTAAGTGTCTAACCCATAAGATTTGATCCTATAAAGCATGATATTATGACTCCGATTTGAGAAATGAATGATAAGTGTGTGTGTGTGTGTGTGTCTGAAAGTATGAGTATGTCTATCATGAGCAAGTCCTTGTATGGTAGGTTTATTCATTAAGAGTCTGTGCTTGTTTTTAGAGTCGTTTAAAGGGGTCTGTCGAGATTAAAAACACGAAACTCTAGCTAAAGTGGTCCGTTAGGACAAAAACACGAAACTCTGAAAGCACAAGTCCATGGCCATGAGACCTCTGAAAGGATCATATCGTATAAGACCATAGTTGTAACACCTAAAAACCGTAACCATTTTCAGTCTAGGGTTTACAAAACTTTACGAATTTTTTTTACAAACAAATCAATCACAATCTATACAATTACAAACTAGCAACCCAGAATATTAACTTCATTTAATCTTATACATTCATTTACAACATTTCAATCAATTAAGGATCAAGTATAATCATAAAGAACTTAGGATCACATTCAAAAAAATTTCATCAAAAGTCACATGGCTCTGTGTCTCAACACACAACTTTCATTACTAACTAGCCACGAAAGAATCAATACCCCTATCAAAAAAATCATAACATCTATATTCTATTCTAAACCTATAACACCCAAACTCGACACCATCGTCGGTTAGGGTCCCGAGGTCTTCTGATCATTTACCGTTGTTTGAACCTCCATATCTCAACATTTCGGTATTATAAAAACGCATATGCGATTAACTATAAACTTTAATAACATTACAAATCAATAAGGGGTAAAAATGTTATTTTACACAATCTGAGGAACTTTTACTAGTACTTGTTGGACAAGTATTAGTAGAAGTTAAGTTAGTAAGCCTTTGGAAATTAGCTACAGTATACTATCGATAGAAGAAAAGGTATTACCGATACAAGGATGAGAACTACAGATACACCCCACACTTCTATCGATACAACAAGTTCCAAAGAGCTAGGTAAATTTTCCCTGCAACTTCTACCGATACATGTAACCGAGCTACCGATACTTCTACGGACTACCAATACTTTGAAACACTTATACTGATACAACGCAAATCAGTAGCCAAAGATTAGTGTACCTTGTACTTCTACCGATACAACTATGCAGTTTCCAAAATGAATCAATAAATGCAAGAATTTCTAAGCTTTCAAACAACTATACCATTTCCCAATCAAAGTTATACTTACATAAAACATCCAAGATTCATACCTAATCATTAACATCATAATTCCTCACATTTCTATCCATACTAATATAGTATAACAATAAAGTTAATTTAAGCATTTTCCATGTAACTTTATTCTGAACTACCATTTTCAACTAAAACTTATGGGGATTAAGCATACAAGAATTCATCAACATCATTCATCATAATACATGCCATATAAGCTAGGTGATATTAAAACTACCAAAAATGCTCTTGGGATAGTGTGATTCTTCTTTAAGGATTCGATCTTCAAACCAAAATAAATCTGCAAAACAGTAAATAGATACATCGATAAGCTTTCAAAGCTTAGTAAGTTTGCAAGGCATTAACTTACAGAGTAATGTAACCGATAACATAAAGGATAAACCTGTAACACCCGTATCTTGTATTCTATCGTCGGAATAAGGTTACGGAGAGTTACTGCACCCATCGGAACAATTTCATAACATACAGTATTTAAATGTCAATATAAATCTCATTGGATTCAGATATATTTCAAATTAATATAAAAGCATACATTTATTTCGTATCATACCTAATAATTTAGAACTTAAATCGTGCTTTTGAGGCCTTAAAACGACTTAGAATCAATTCAGGACTGATTTGAAACAAATCATAAAGTTTAAAAGAGAGTTGAAATTTTTAAGACAATAGGGACACACGACCGTGTGCAAGCCAATGTGCTTGCTTATGTGTCCACTCGAAAAAGAGACACACGACCGTGTTGCTAACCGTGTGTGACTTCGAAAATGGGTTACATGACTGTGTATCAGACCGTGTGAGTATTACAGCTAACACACTCAGGGCATACACCCTTGTGTAGGCTGTGTGAGCCCAAAATTGTCTAAAACCAAGCACAACCATTCTATAGTTGTTTCAGGACCCAATCCAATCCGTACCTCAACCTTACCATGCATACATTGACAAGAATAAAGATAATATATAAGACCAAAAATGTATAACCTAATTCCTTCTTCTACAACAAAACATCCTAAATACATGCCACTTATAACCAAAACACCATTAACGATTAATTACCAGATAGTGTGACCTCCAAGAGTAACCAATCGACAGCTTGTATACGACGGTCTGCAAAGAAGAAAAATCAACTGAGTTGAGCTTGCTTAAAGCTTAGTAAAATTGTAATAAACTTAAGTTCAACTTACCATAAGCGATGAAATTTTTAAACCTTTTACAAGACAATTCCATATCATGATCATAAGTTCATTAAATATCTATACACATCACAAATCTCACAAAGTTAGTGAGTTTGTATGTAAACATATGACTCTGTCATGATATCAAATTTATACATGAACAACACATTTGGCATATAAGCCAAACATCATATTTACACAAAATAATAACCTTTCATTTCATTTATCTAAATCTAATATCTCAAATTATACATATAATTTCACATATCATTTCATGTACTCATTCCTTATAGCCTTTTTCTTATAACCATTTCATTTTGTACATTTAACATATAAAGATTCATTAAATCTTATACTTACCTTTCCTTCCTATAAAAATACAACTTCACAAGGTTGATGAGTTAACACCAAGAAACATAAAACAATAATTCAGAATCATTCTCATTTAACCTCCAAGTATCTATACTTAGAAACTTTTAATACTTCCTTTGATTTATCATAGTAATTAACTTTTATTATTTCGATGGATCCTTATAAAAGTGTTTCAAACGTGATTACAAAACGTTTAAGCTCATCAGCTATTCATGATCAGAATAACCATGTCAGACAGAATGTTTAAGTTCGTCAGCTATACAGAATCAAAATGAATCGTGTCAAGCTCTCCTCTCGGATATAACCACTGACCGTTCATATAACCCTAGTTTGGCCAGAGCTAGGTAATGTAATAAACAACGACGGATAGCTACTCTAAGCTAAACTCGTGTCTCACTTTAATCTCGAGTCTGCAACACATGCAAGAGCTCGTTCAAAACGTTTACGCTCGTCAGCTATACAGATATGTTTGAAGACTTTTATTTGATCCATCGTAATTTCTTCACTTTACTGATTCACACCTCAAATAACGTTATCTACTTTCCCTAAAATATATATATCATAATTTATTAACTCAATTTCATAAATATTCGAATAAAAATAGGTATAGTTAGAAACTTACTTTACATTATACCATTATGAGCATCCATCCCTATAGTCCTTATTTAATCAACATAGTATAAATAATAACTAACATATCATATAAATAATTAAATCTTTCTTTGTCACATGAATTCAATTATATCCACGTATTTCACATTTTTAAAACATAATACTCAACTTACACCTTATTGTCACTTAATCTAATTCATCGCATACTTATTTCAAGTATTTAACACAAATACAACATAATTAGATATAATTTAAATTAAAAAAAATAAAGTATGCTTAATTTGATAAATTACGAACTTACCTCGACTAAAACAGTTGTAAAAATAGAGTCGACCACATATCCGAGACTTTAGCTTTTCCTTGATCAAAGCTCACTTCTCTCGTTTCTTTATCTGAATAATAATTTCATTTAATTAAATAATTGAAATAACTTAAAATACTTAATACAAGCCTATGACCCATTTTATTTCGAATTTACGAAATTACCCCCTCATTTTAACTTTTGTGCAATTTATTCCCTAAACCTAAAACTCACAATTTAAGCACGGTTAAAGAATACCCATGCAAACTGATTTTTACCTAGTCCATACTCAACTCACTTTTATTAAAATTTCACAAGAAATTTATGAAATTTCATTATTTTAACATTTAATCCCTAATTACAAAAATTAACAAAATTTACTAAATCAAATGGTCCCTAAACATTTCATAACTTCAAAATCTAACACTTTCTATCAAAACTCAAACAATTTCACTCTAAATTAAATCTTACTTTGATTCTTACTACTTGAAATTAATAATAAATTTCACTACTTAGTCTTTTTCCACTTCTAATTCTAAATATATCAACTTTATCCTTAACCTCTATTTACCCAACCATGATAATATTTAATATTCATGACAACAATAAAAAAATAAGACATGAATCAAAAGGAATGAGATATCAAGATTTCAAAAACATAAAAATTACAAAAAAAAAAAAAAATTGATTAAGCTTACCAATTTGGAGCTTAAACCTATCAAAAGCCCTAAGCTTTCTCCCAAATTCCTTTCCTTCCTGCCAAATTCTCAAGCCAAAGAGAAGAAAATTTTGTTTTTTTTTCTCTTTCCTCCTAACACCTATACTTAAAAATCATCATTACTTCCTTTTTATTTCTTTTATTAATTTCTTTTAAAACTCAAAAATTTATAAACCACGTTTCCATTTTATTTCTTTTAATTATAAATTTTAAACTAAAATTTCAAACCAATCAAACTTACCTAACGTCACTAAGGGTTTTAAGGGAAATTTTGTCCTTTTGGTCCTTCCTTTTTAATCTCAATTAAAATCTATATATGAATTACACTTTTACCACTTATGCAATTTAGTGTTCACACTTAATTTAAGTACTATACAATTAAAATTACTTATTAAAAAATCAATTATTTTACAATTTATTTTCGTAAATATTTTTATTAAATATTTTCAGGCCCAGTTCAAAATTACAGAGGCTCGAAAATACACTTTTCTACACCTCAAATTTAGGTCGTTACAAGACCACATTCTCGTACTCTTGCAACAATAGCATCCTGTAGATCTCTTTTAGTCTCCCAATAATTTAGCTCATACGAGCCTAGTACAGTGCATCACTCTTATGAGCCAATTCAGTATATTGCTCTTACGAGTCAGTATAGTATCTTCAAGTCTCCTAGTAAATCGCTCTTACGAGCCAATGTAGTAATTTCTTCAGAGTCTTCCATCTTGTTCCAACATCAAGTTTTTTAACCAAGAAAATTGAAATTAGAATTATCAAGTGAAAAATATAGTTACACGAACTTACTTGACCAAATTGCAGCAGTATACGGTACAGGTCTATTCCATAATTTTCTCATTGCCTCGATTTTCAACCTATTCTTGATCTAAAATAATATGTTCATTCAATTAACTAATTCAATAGTAAAATAAACTTATTTTACTCAATTGAGTCTTTTTTTACATTTTTACAAAATTGCCCCTAATATTTTACTTTTATGCAATTTAGTCTCTTAACTCAAAACTTGCAAATTAACCATTTTTAAATGAAAACAAGTTCAACCGAATATTATAGCAATCCAATACTACCCATATTTGTTTTATTTAACCTCAAGTGCTTGTACTTTTGCTATTTTCACATTTTAATCCTTAAATGTTAAAATCATTAAAAACTACTTTACAAAATCATCAAATCTAACAACCAAGCTCAAAATACTCCATAAACTTTCAAGAACAAGCTCATTCATCAAGGGAAAATTTTATAACATTTAACAGAATCACAATTTAGTCCTTTAGTTAGCTAGATTAAACTAATACGGACTCAAAAGCATAAAAATTACTAAAAACGGAGGAGAATTACTCACCCGATTGAATAACCAAAACCAGCCAAAAGTTTCTTCTTTCTCAAATAGGGTTTCGATTTTAGCTTCATGAAGAAGATGAAGTTTTGTGCTGATTTTTCATATTTTATTACATTTACTTACTAATTTACAATTTTGCCCTTTGTCCACAGATATAACTTTAACTAAATGCAAGCCAAAACCGTCCACTACATTCACTAATGGTAATATTACCACTTAAGGACTTTTTCAAGCCTTTCCCTTTTCTATTTTACACAATTTAGTCCTTTTGGTTTAATTAACTATCGTAATGATAAAATTTCATAACCAAATTTTAATACAATATTAATGAACTATTAAATATTAAATAATTAATATTTATAATCTGACACATCAAATTTATGGCCTCGAAATTACTATTCCTGATCATACTAAAAATAAACTAAATAGTAAATCCTAATTTAATTAGGATTTAATAGAAATTTATCAAAATCTAAAGGATTCCACTTCATTTCTACTATTAAACCATTTGAGGAGGGTCCAATTACACAATTGGTCCTTCAATTATATTAAATTCAATTAAACAAACTTGTTTGCAATTTAGCCTTACACTAACTAGGACTAAATGAATAAATAAACCCAAAAGTTAGTGGATGGAAATTATGTCACCACCGTTTGGACTTTTTGATCATGGTTTAATTACCATTTTAGTCCCTTTACTATTTTTAATCAATAGCAATTAACTTTTATCTCTTTTGCAATTTACTTCTTCTTCCTTAATTAAGCAATTAATTATCAAAATGACTCAACCAAACTTCAATTCACATATAAAAAGAGCTTGTAAATATTTAATAAAAATATTAACGACCCTTAATCTCACAAACGAGGTCCTGATACCTCATTTTCTAAAACTACTTGACTTTTGAATCAAACCACTTATACTAACTTTTAATTCAATAATTAAAATTCTTCAATTTAGAATTCCATATAAAATTATTATTTACTTATTTAATTTAAACAGTTATTATAAAAAAAATTTCGTCGGGTTTGTGGTTCTAAAACTACTATTTTCGAAACCACAAAAAAGGGACTATTACAATAGTTGAGCTATGACATCATATGGAAAATTTAAAGGACGATTATTACCAAATGTGATTTTTTGTGTGTCCCAAGATAATAAGGGGCAAACCTCACAAAATGTGAGTTTAGGTAAATCCTTATTGTCTAAAACACCAGTCAAGGATAGCCTATGTGGCAAATCTTTGAACAGGAAAACCTTCGTGGCAATCTCTGCAAAGGACGCCTTTGTGACAAGTCTTTAAAAGGAAAGCCTTTATGGCGTGTACTGAATAATGACCGGAACCTTAAAGAAGAACCTGCCCAAGGTTATTTTGAAGGTTAGACACAAAAAGAAAGATAATGGAGCTCTAAAACAATACTTAGGTTAAAGTAGGATTTCTTACTAAGTTCTCGTGAATTTAACCCTGTCTTTTATGTCACAGGTAAGTTGATTTTAAAGCTGCGACCAGGAGGGGCAATGGGCTATTATGCATACAGAGTGAGTGAAGCGGCGAGTTCGAGCCAACAAGGTCTCGATAATCGGGCTAGGCAATCTACTCATAAACTTTGTAGTGTAAACAAAAAGTGTTGGCCAGATAAGCTAAGTTAGTGATAATGCCTAAGGGCAATATTTGAATGATATATATAATTGTAAGTTCCTCACTAAGTGATAAGTTCCATGTAATGATCGAAAACACACACATTGTATGCCCAGATGTAACTTCGTTGGGCACTATTATTAAAAAATGTATTGTTAATGTTGGAGCCCAATTTTGACCGAGCCCCTTTTAAATTTATTTTAAATTTAGATTTATTTTAAATTTGAATTTAAATTAATTTTCAATTTAAATTTAATTTTAATTTAAATTTATTTTCAAATTTAAAAAAATTATTATAAAGTCCAAATTACATGTCCAAATTTACAAGCCCAATTGGGCCAAGTTCGGTTCGCCCAATACCCAACTCAGACCCAAATACTAATGGACCTGAACAGGCCCAAACTTAAGCCTAATTATGCTCCCACTTGTATTGCTGCTGCCACCCTCAACCAATTGGGACGCGCCACGTCATCAGCAATGTCACCTTCAGGAAACTTGCCTCTGCCACCACCAGCAACTTGCTTTGCCATGACCGCCACTGCAAATTGAGACCTGCAAAAGAAGAAAGAAGATTTACTTTTATTGCAAAAGAACAAGTTATCATCATTGTAAATTTGGTTATAAAACCAGATTCAAACCAGTTGTAAGAGGTTACGATTTTTTATATAACAGATTCAAATCAATACAAAAAGAGATTCTCAAAGTGTTTTACAAATCTAAATAGGAGAAATTGTTAGCAAGCAGAGACATTGAAACATGCATAAGGCAACAGGTACAGACTCGAGTTAGCATTCAAAGTTGTAGTGCACAGAAATGTTCAGGTGCCGTTTCAATATGAGTTTATTACCATTTATGATACACTACTAACCATTCGGTCACCAAAATGCATTAATGCATACATTAAGTATCTTGCTATTGTTATTTAATAGATATATATATCTGTTTGATTTTCAAAATCATAAATAGCATTAATAACGGTGATAATGATAAACATTATTAATAATAATAACTATTTTAGTAATAATAATAAATGCAACATTAATAACTATAATAATAATAATAATTTTAATAAATAAATAAAAGTCGAAAGGTCAAGTAATACTCCCCTGGCTATGCCGCTACCGGAGTCGTCGATCGAACCCTCCGATCATCGTCGATTTCACCACTTTGAGCATCTGCAATAATACATCAAAAAAGGTTTTAAACAAACAAAAACAAATGAAGATCTTTTAATAAAAAAGAAAACAATGGAAACCAAAGACGGATTTGAGAACGAAATGAGAAAAGGATTTTTTTTTTAAAAATTGAAAAGGCTTTTAAAAAAGGGGGAAAGAGAAAAGGGGATTTAATTTTTTTAGATCTGGTTTGGAACCAAATTTGGTTTTAATGAAACAAAAAAGAAATGAAAAGGAAAGAAAAGAGGATGCTTTACCTGGAAAAGCCATGTGAGGAGGCGCGTGTTGTGCATGACGCGAAACCCAAGTGGCTAGGATGGCGCATGGACGTGGAGGCAGTAGCGCATGCACCGGAGGACTCTAGGCGGTGATGCACGGTGACAATGCACGAGGATCGGCGACGCGTATGTGGCGGAGACAGGCTGGACACCGGACGGTCGAGCGGCGGTCATGGGAGGGAGAAGAAAGAGTGAGTGAGAGAGTTTTAAAATCTTTTTGTAAAAAGAAAGAAAGAAAGAAAAAAAAAAGAGTTTAGAAAGACTTTTATAAGAGACCAAAATGGTCAGGTTTTGGTCTAGGCTTTTAAGCCCCAAAACGGTACCATTTTGATTTTAAACCCATGGTCGACTCGAAATCCGACCCGACCCACTATGGATCCGCGTGTTTTCTAAAAAGGGGATATTTATGTATTTGGTCCTTTCGTATTTTTTGATTGTTCCAATTTAGTCCTTTATGTACTTTTAATTAATTATAAATTGACCTAATAATTTTCATTGCTTTTCAATTTAGTCCTTTGACCTTTTAAAAGCATCAGGAGGTGCCACGTGTAACAATTTTGATTTATTTATGCAAATAATCCCTCTTATTTTCAATTTGTTTTAATTTAATCCTTAAATCAAATTTTCTTTAATTACAAAATTGGCCTAAAATTTTTTCATGGTTTTCAAATTAGTCCTTTGACTTCAAGATGCCTGAGGGCTACCACGTGTCACTTTTTTTTGGTTTTATTGCCCTAAAGGTCCCTAAACTATCCAAAAATTATATTTTAACCCCAAACTTCTTTAAAATTCCATTTTTAACCTTGAAACTTTTAAAAATTATATTTTTACCCTAAAACTTCCAAAAATTATATTTTTACCCTCAAACTTCCAAAAATTCCATTTTTGACGCCAAAACTTTCAAAAATTACATTTTTACCCTCGAACTTCAAAAAATCCTAATTTTGACCCCGAAACTTCCAAAAATTACCATTTTATCCCTTAACTTCCAAAAATTCCATTTTTGACCCCAAAACTCTCAAAAATTACCCTTTTACCTTCGGATGTCCAAAAATTATGTTTTCGATCCTATTTTTTTTAAAAAATTACCGTTTTACCCCCGAGTGTCTAAAAATTACGTTTTTAACCCCAAACTTCCCAAAAATACCATTTTGCCCTCATGAGTCCAAAATTACAAGTTTTGCTCCCGGGTATCCAAAAGTCTCATTTTCAACTTAGATTGCATCATTTTTCTTCCTAATTAATGTTTTGCTTTTAATTTTAATTATTATGCACTCGTATTTTGTATTTTTAATTTGTTGCTTACCATTTATCTTCTTAATTATCTTACTTCGTGTTATTTAATATCCATTATTAACTGCTTATTCATATTAAACTCGCATGTTTGTTTTCAAAATTGTTTTCATAAAAACTTTAAAATCGAGGCAATATTCTTTTATTTCGAGTTTCGAAAATTTGCGTCTTAACTTACTAGGTGCAATTTTTCTTCAAATCAAAATAATCAAATATCCTTAATCGAGGCAATGTTTCCTTATCTTTGATTCTGAAAATTTACGCCTTAACCTACTAGGTGCAACCTTTCTTCAAATCGAGATAATCGAACACCCTTTCCCCAAAATTTAAAAAGTTTTACAAAGGAAAACTCGTTATTTCTGGATCTTGAAATGTTGTCTCCTAACTCACTGGACGTAACTTTCTTCCTCGATCACTTTGAAATAGCGGGAGTTCCAAACAAACTCGATTTCTTTTAAACTTAACTCATGCATTCAAAGATCATATTTTAAACTTTATTCGAGCTTTCAAAATTTTACAAACAAGACCCTAAGATAATCAATGTGGTACCAATTTTGGGCGTATGAGGGTGCTAACCCTTCCTCATGCGTAACCAACTCCCGAACTTTCTGGATTACGAATACCAAAATATTTTTTCAAAACGGATTTTAAACGTTTTGAGGTGATCCAATCACACCATAACAAAGATTGGTGGCGACTCCCATCAGTTTTTAATTTTAAAAATAATTTTTGAAACACGGTTTCGACAGCTTGGCGACTCCATTGGGACTTTTCAAAATAAACGAGAGTCAAGCCAAAACTGATTATTTTTGGGTCTTTTGAAAACTTTTTAAGCCTCGGTTTTGTCTAATATCCGATCCTCGACATCTTTTGTGTGACATTATATTATGTGATATTGCTAGTGTAAATTTGCATACATCTGCATATGATATTACCTTTTTAAGTGAAAGTCGGAAACTACTCCTTCGTGAGGTCTTCACCTCCGTGCAGGATAGTGGATCACTTTCGGGATTACAAAGTACCCTTGTTTTCGTGAAGTTTTCACTTCCGTGTAAACATGTGGGAAATGCGTCCCTCTAAACCGAACTCATCTGTATGAGCTTGTAATGGGTAAGGATCGAGGAATCTACTAGTTTGGGTACCTTTTACTTTAGAACCTAAAACCGCATATAATAAGCCATAAGTACTCGCCCTAGACGGAGTTATGCCGAGCCTTTTAGCATTCACCCGAGATGATTTCTTAGGTTCTGTGTTATATACTTGTATGTTGATTTTTATTATTACGATCTGCTAACTATGTTTTGTTTTGTCTCTTTCACTTGCATTTGCATCATCATGAATGAAAAGGTGTTTATTTAAGTTCGATTACCAAATAGGAAGTTTCATCATGAAAGGCGGATTTCTTGAAAGAGTGGAGGATAATATGGTTGCACGCTTATGATCAAAGGAACAACAGCGCGAAAAGGGTGACAGCTTGAAAGAGGGGTATTTGTCGAAATTTTGGGATTATACCCGCATTAAGGTGACTCAAAATAATCTGCAAGAATTAAGAGATATCTGGGGTCAGTGGAATAACGAGATGAAAGCTCAAATAACCAGTTTAGAAGCGAGAATAGAGAAGTTGGAGGAGTCGCTACGGAGGCACCGCAATCAAAATTCTGTACTGGAGCTTAAAGTATGTATGGTTAAAAGACAAGAATTAAGGGAAAGAGTACAGGAATTAGAGGTTGCACTCCACCAATAACAAAATTCGACTTGAGATCATGGAGAGAAATCTGGAAACTAGCAAATGGCACACTCGCCAAGCTCAGAGATAAGTCGAGGAGAGAGATTATATAATGGGAAAAGCACTGACTCAAATGAGGGAAGCCGCCGATCACATGCAAGAATTAGTCGCTGAAGCTGATATTTTGAGCCTCCAATATGAGTCAAAATCAGAACGATAATAGAAGCTAGCTGGACTCTTAGGAAGGATCAAAGCTCTAGGCAATAAGGCTAAACCATTTGTGTAACTTTATTTAATGTAAAGAAGTTTTTCTTCTAGAAGAAGTTGCTCTAATGGAAAGTGAACTTTAAAATCAATGCCTTTTCTTGCATTGCATGCATGCATTTTATTCGCATCACATATTTGCATATTTCTACATAACAATCTTAACTAATTAAAAATTTACTTAGTTTACATCAGTAGTTTAGTTTACATCAGTAGTCATTGAAAACTCGCATCGTTATAATACTCGTAAGAAAACTAAGACCATGGAGCAAAGACTCGAACAAATCCAAAAAGAATTACAAGATCATATGCAAGAGCACATCTAAGAACAGATGACAATGATGTGCAGAGAAATGAAAAATCAATTTATGGAGGTGCAAAGGAATTTAATGAGTGAATTGGCACAAGTAAAACAAAGCATGACCGATAAAGGAAAAAGCCCTGCTATTAAGAAGGAGGAGGACCCAATTGTTCCCCCAGGCTTTACACCCCTTCATAACCTGGCTTCACATGAAATGCCAGCGCGGAAGGCCACCGTTATTATAAGAACGCAACAACAAGTCACGAGCATGTCAATAGCAACCAATTATCCAATTGGATCCGGGTCAAACCCAGAGGATAATGCTGCAAATCTAGGTGTCCCAGACTTGGACGAGATGATGAAAGAAGATCTCCCTAGACAACTGGAGGAAAAATATAGACGATTAGAGGAGAAAATCGATCGATACAAGGAATTAAAAATTCTTATGAAGTAGATGCCAAAGAATTAAGCTTGGTTCCGGATCTGGTTCTCCCTCCTAAATTCAAGGTCCCAGCATTTGAAAAGTATAGTGGGACGAGCTATCTTGAAGCCCACCTAACCATGTTTTGTAGGAAGATGGTGGGGCATGTGCATAATGACCAATTGTTGATTCATTGCTTTCAAGACAGCCTAGCCGGGTCGGCAGTCAGATGGTACAATCAATTGAGCCGACCAAAAATTCATTCATGGAAAGATCTAGGACAAGTCTTCTTAAAGCAATACGATCATGTGACAGAAATAGCTTCTGATCGACTTACATTACAAAATATGGAGAAGCGATCAAATGAGAGTTTTAGGCAGTATGCGTAGAGATGGCGAGATGTAGCAACCCATGTACAACCACCACTGATGGAAAAGGAAATAACGATGTTGTTTGTTAATATCCTCAAAGCTCCTTACCTTAATCACCTGTTAGGAAATGCCACAAAGAGTTTCTCTGATATGGTCATATCGGGGGAGATTATTGAAAATGCAATCAAGACTGACAAGATTAAAGTCGGAGAAAACACTAAAAGGCCTGCCCTAGAAGAAGGGATAATGAGGTTAATAACGCAAACATGTACAGATTGAGCTACACTAAACCATTCATGACGGGTCAGCCCAAAACTCCAACGAGCAATTACTAAAATGTCCCAAGGCAGGAACCGGGCGTCAGGCCAAATAGAGGAAGAGTTCAATATACTCCTCTTTCGATTTCATACGGAGAGCTGTACAAGATACTATACGACGCGTATGAGGTAGCTCCTCAACTGTGAATACCATGCAGGGGCAAAAGGTCATTCAATTGAAAATTGCTCTACTTTTAAAAGATGAGTTGAAGGACTCATAGAGCATGGAGTCATAAAATTAGAAGAGCCAATAAAGCCCAATATAGTTGAGAATCCTCTGCCCAATCACCTAGAGCAAGGGGTGAATGTCATCTCCGAAGAAGGTGAAGGAAAGAGCTTATTTCATATTTGCTCGTACGCACCAAGAAGCATTCTGAACAACTGGAAGGAAGAGGAGCTCCCTGTAACCTTTAGGATCACTTCAAAGTAATACTTGACACATATCTATCGTTCGATGCCCGAGAGTGATAGAGATCTTTTGTAAAGGGCATTTGACTTTTATCCATTATCTTAATGAAAATGCATTTCGCTCCCTTTTGACAAATATCTCTTTAAATTCTTTCATTGTAATTCAAATAAATTGTTTACCCTTAACCTACACAAATTAATCATTCTTGAATTCTTGTATTCATACACAAATACTCATACCATACAATCATTCTTAAATTTACTTTGTTCATTAAGACCACTCTTATTCTTTTGACAGATCCTTGGATATCAATAATATGAGTGACACTGATTGCGAACCTCATTTCGAGCGAGATTTGTGTCTCGAAGAACCTCAAGACTTTGAAGTTGACCAAGATAGTAACTTATCTCCTGATTTGCTGCGGATGATAGAACAAGAGGAAAAACAGATCTTGCCCCATAAGGAGTTAATCAAAACTGTAAGCATAGGGGATGAAGATGAAAAGAAGGAAGTGAAAATCGGAACCAACATCTCGGTAGAAACACGAAGAGATCTTATTAAGCTACTTAAAGAGTCAAAGACGTCTTCGCCTGGTCCTACCAGAACATGCCTAGATTGAACACTGACATTGCAGTCCATAAGCTTCCGATAAAAGAAGAGTGCAAACCCGTCCAACAAAAACTCCGCAGGATGCAACCAGATATACTGCTAAAAATAAAAGAAGTTCAAAAGCAGTTTGATGCGAGTTTCCTCCTGGTGGTTAAATATTCAGAATGGGTCACCAATATAGTCCCCGTCCCCAAGAAAGATGGGAAAGTCCATATGTGTATGGACTACCGAGACTTGAACAAGACCAGCCCAAAAGATAACTTCCCATTGCCTCACATCGATACCCTGGTAGACAATACGGCAGGATATTTCTTCTTCTCTTTCATGGATTGTTTCTCAGGATATAATCAAATAAAGATGGATCCTGCAGATATGGCTAAAATTGCCTTCGTCATAATGTAGGGAACATTTTGTTATAAGGTGATGTCATTCGGACTCAAAAGCGTTGGGGCAACATATTAAAGAGCCATGGTGACATTGTTTCATGATATGATGCACAAGGAAATCGAGGTTTATGTCGATGACATGTTTGTAAAGTCTTGAACTGGGGAAGAACATGTAAAGGTTTTGAGAAAGTTGTTCTTAAGATTAAGAAAATTCCAACTAAAGTTGAACCCTACCAGATGTACTTTTAGGGCTACTTCAGTCAAGTTGTTAGGTTTTATGGTCAGCCAAAGGGGGATTGAGATAGACCCAGACAAGGTTAAAGCCATACAAGAATTACCTCCGCCTCGTACACAAAAAGAAGTTCGAAGTTTCCTAGGGAGGTTGAATTACATTGCTCGGTTTATTTTACAATTAACTGAGAAATGTGATACCATCTTTCGTCTTCTTAGAAAGCGTAATCCGGGCGTATGGGACGATGAGTGCCAAAGAGCTTTTGATAGGGTTAAGCAGTATTTGTTCGATGCTTCGGTCTTAGTACCACCAAGTCCCAACAAGCTATTAATCTTGTACTTAGCAGTTTTTTAGAATTCTATGGGATGTGTCTTGGGCCAATATGACGAGACTGGATAAAAGGAGAGAGTCATATACTACCTCGGTAAAAAGTTTACCGACTGTGAGGCAAGGTACTCTTCGATAGAAAAGTTATGCTGTGCGTTGGTTTGGACTACCCGAAGATTACGACAGTACATGCTGTACCACACAACTTGGTTGATCTCAAAATTAGATCCTCTCAAATACATAATGGATTCAACTGCATTGAACGGAAGAATGGCTAGATGAAAAATCCTACTGTCAGAATTAGACATAGTCTACGTAAGCCAAAAGGCAGTGAAAGGAAGTGCAATAGCAGATTTCCTAGCCAGTAGAGCTCTGGAGGATTACGAGCCGATAAACTTTGACTTTCCAAATGAGGATCTAATGTATGTTGCAACCACTAAAGAGCGGACCACGACAGAGCATCCTTGGCGATTAAATTTTGATGGTGCTTCAAATTCCATGAGCAATGGAATTGGGGCAGTTTTAGTGTCGTCAGAAGGAGACCATTATCCCTTCACAAGCAAACTCGACTTCGATTGCACAAACAATACGACAGAATACTAAGCGTGCATTATGGGGATTCAAGCAGTCATAGATCGAGGGATTAAGGTCTTGGAAATATATGAAGATTCAGCGTTGGTAATCTACCAACTCAGAGGGGAATGGGAGACAAGAGACTCCAAATTAATTAACTATCAAAATATGGTCTTCGAATTGATCGAAGAATTCGACAAGGTTACATTCCAATACCTTCCACGTGAGGAAAATCAAATGGCTGATGCTCTGGCTACTTTAGCCTCGATGATAAAAGTAAACAAGCTAGAGGATATGAAGTCCGTTCAAATGAGCATTTACGAGACTCCAGCCCATTGTTACGAGATCGAAGAAGAAGAAAAAGAGGAACATCCTTAGTACCAAGACATCCTCCAATATGTAAAAGACCGTAAATACCCTGAAAGAGCTACCGAAAATGATAAAAGGATGTTGAGAAGGCTCGCAAACGAGTATGCCCTAGATAAGGAAATTCTGTATAAGAAGAGAAAGGATCAGGTGTTGCTAAGATGTGTTGAGGCAGTCGAGGCTAAGAAGATCCTAGAAGAAGTCCATGAAGGGATTTATGGAACGCACGCTAATGGATTCAAAATGGCCAAGCAAATCATAAGATTTGGATACTATTGGGCGACCATGGAAAGTGATTGTATCAACTATGCAAGAAATGCCACAAGTGCCAGATTTATGGAGATAAAATTCACATACCTCCATCACCTCTGCATGTCATGACTTCTCCATAGCCCTGTTTTATGTGAGGCATGGATGTTATCGGGCCGATTTCATCAAAGGCTTCTAATGAGCATAGATTCATCTTTGTAGTTATTGACTACTTTACCAAGTGGGTGAAAGCTACCTCGTATTCCAACATTACAAAGTCTGCAGTTAGCAAGTTCCTGAAAAAGGAAATCATATGTCGATATAGAATGTAAGAAAATATCATATCAGACAATGCATTGAACTTGAATAACAGCACGATATCGGAGGTCTATGAGCAATTCAAGATCAAACATCATAATTCATCTCCATATCGCCCAAAGATGAATGAAGTAGTGGAAGCGACAAATAAAAACATCAAGAAGATCATTGCAAAGATGACAGAAACCTATAAAGATTGGCATGAAAAATTACCATTCGCCCTCCTTGCTTATAGGACTTCAATCAGAACGTCTACTGGGGCAACGCCGTTCTCACTTGTATACGGGATGGATGCCGTTTTACCCATCGAGGTGGGGATTCCTTCTCTCCGAGTCTTGTCAGAGCTAAATTTGGACGAAGCAGAATAGGTCAAAGCTAGATATGATAAGTTGAACTTGATCGAAGAAAAGAGGTTAAGAGCCATCCGTCATGGCCAGATGTACCAAAAGGTCTGCCCTAGAGAATTCCATGAAGGAGATCTAGTCTTGAAGAAAATACTCCCAATACATAAAGATTCCCGAGAAAAATGGATGCCTAATTGGGAAGGGCCGTACGTGGTGAAGAAAGCCTTCTTTGGAGGAGCTCTAATTTTGACAAAAATGGATGACAAAGAGCTATACAACCCAATGAATTCATACTCGGTGAAGAAATATTTAACTTAAAAAAAAAACCCGGAGAGGTCAGGATGAAAACCCGTGAAATGGCATCTTGAAACCAAAAGGGCTTTGAGTTGAAAACCCAAAAAGGGCAGCTCAAAGGTCGAACAAAGGTGATCAATTGTTCCCTCAGAAGTGACAATATGGAGAAATTTCACGTCTTGGGGCATCGACGAAGTACTCCAGGACCTCTAGATGCATATCAGGCAAAAAGATGATCCTCAGATCAGAGAAACTCATAATTGATATCTAGGCATCTAATACTGTCCCTTGTAATTGTTTTGTTCATTGTAAATATTCAGCAATTTTTCTTTAGCCAATAATTCTTCAATCTCTAAAATCTCATTCTTTTCCACACTGCCCCAAGTATTTTCATACCAAGATAATGGATAATGGACTAAAATCGCATGAAAAAGTAAGGATCCGTGAGTATTATTTTAGAAAATTCCTAAACGATACAAGGACCCAAACAAAACCACTAGTTAAAAGAATCAAACCTGGAAAGAACGGTTCAAATTGAGGATTTGACAAGTCATAGATTCGAGAAGACGTAAAGAGATGATCCCAGAGCAGAAGGAATTAATCTTTGAAAATTAAAACATTAATCATGCACATACATATAGTTAAGAGCATTTTGACTCATTTTGAGCATGGCATCCTAAACAATCTAGTCACCTAGAGGCCCATTTGAGCATATTTTACAAGTCCCAATACCATGAAGACATGAAGGGAAAGATATAAGACCACAATGGCGGATCCAGTGTCGCAAAGAAGGGAAAGATTCAACCCGCAACGACGAATCCAGTACCATGAAAACATGAAAGGAAAGATCTAAGCCGTAACGACAGATCCAGTACTGCAAAGATACAAAAGGGAAAGATTTAAGTCGCAATGGTGAACCTGGTACCTTAGAAACATGATAAGAAAGGTCGAATCCACGACGATGAAATTTTTACCTTGAAGTCGTAGTGGATCAGATCAAAACTACAAAGGCGAGTCTTTATCTCTCTGAAGTTACAAGTAAGAGCAAGATGAAGCTTCAACATCAAATCCTATCTTCCTGAAGTTACAGCGAAGTTGGAAGAAAACTACAGCAGCGGATCCCATTCTCTCTGAAGTTGCAGTGGAATGGAGTGAAGTTACATCATCGACCAATTTTTTACCCCGATCATGGGGCATATTGCGATTATCCACAAACTAGTGAGGCAGTTATCTTCTTGATAAGATACAGAGAAGTATACCAACTCAGCGCTTGATATGAGCAAATCTTCGAATCCCAGCTTCCTGATGAGATATTGAGAAGCGGGGTCGAAGCAATAAAATGGTTAGCTTCCTGATGAGATATTGAGAAGTGGACTAAATTCGTCTTCCCTATGAGATACAGAGAAGCGGATTGAAACAAACGACGCGGTCATCTTCTTGATGAGATACTGAGAAGAAGACCAAATCAAACCCATGCTCGATGTGAGCAAATCTTCGAATCCCAACTTTCTGATGAGATACTGAGAAGCGGGTCGAATCAATAAAATGGTTAGCTTCTTGATGAGATACTAAGAAGTGGACTAAATTCATCTTCTTGATGAGATACAGATAAGCGGATTGAAACAAACGATGCGGTCATCTTCCTGATGAGATACTGAGAAGAAGACCAAATCAAACCCATGCTCGATGTGAGCAAATCTTCGAATCCCAGCTTCTTGATGAGATACTGAGAAGCGGGTCGAAGCAATAAAACGGTTAGCTTCCTGATGAGATACTGAGAAGTGGACCAAATTCGTCTTCCTGATGAGATACAGAGAAGCGGATTGAAACAAACGACGCGGTCATCTTCCTGATGAGATATTGAGAAGCAGGTCGAAGCAATAAAATGGTTAGCTTCCTAATGAGATACGGAGAAGTGAACCAAATTCGTCTTCTTGATGAAACACATAGAAGTGGATCAAAAGAAGCGATGCGGTCATCTTCTTGATGAGATACTGAGAAGAAGGCCAAATCAATGAAATCAGACTCAAAGACTACGGGGACGAATTCTAATTTCAAAAGAATGGAGTGAAATTACAATAGCAAATTTTGTCTTCTTGAATATTACCTTAAAGTGGGATGGAACCACCACACCGAATAAGTGGAAAGGTGGATGCAGCGAAGGGTGGACCAATTGAAGAAAGATCAACTAAGAAATAGAACTTGACAAAATTGGAATTTCTTTTGGGTCTTTGCTCTATTCTCGTTACACAGTAACAAGCAAATAGGGGCAGTTATTAGAGCCCAATTTTGACCGGACCCCTTTTAAATTTATTTAATTTAAATTCAAATTTAAAATAAATCTAAATTTATTTTAAAATTAAAAAAATTATTATAAAGTCCAATTACAAAATTCTAAATTACAAGTCCAAATTTACAAGCCCAATTGGGCCAAGTTTAGTTAGCCCAATACCCAACTCAGACCCAAATACTAATGGACCTAAACAGGCCCAAACTTAAGCTTAATTATGCTCCCACTTTTATTGCTGCTTCCACCCTCAACCAATTGGGACGCACCACGTCATCAGCAATGTCACCTCCAGGCAACTTGCCTCTACCACCACCAGCAACTTGCTTTGCCATGACCTCCACTGCAAATTGAGACCTGCAAAAGAAGAAAGAAGATTTACATTTAATTGCAAAAGAACAAGTTATCATCATTGAAAATTTGTTTATAAAACTAGATTCAAACCAGTTGTAAGAGGTTACAATTTTTTATATAACAGATTCAAATCAATACAAAAAGAGATTCTCAAAGTGTTTTACAAATCTAAATAGGAGAAATTGTTAGCAAGCAGAGACATTGGAACAGGCATAAGGCAACAGGTATAGAGTCGAGTTAGCATTCAAAGCTGTAGTGCACAGAAACGTTCAGGTAACATTTCAATATGAGTTTATTACCATTTATGATACACTACTAACCATTCGGTCACCAAAATGCATTAATGCATACATTAAGTATCTCGCTATTGTTATTTAATAGATATATATATCTGTTTGGTTTTCAAAATCATAAATAACATTAATAACGGTGATAATGATAAAAATTATTAATAATAATAACTATTTTAGTAATAATAATAAATGCAACATTAATAACAATAATAATAATAATAATAATAATTTTAATAAATAAATAAAAGTCGAAAGGTCGAGTAATACTCCCCTGGTTGTGCCGCTGTCGGAGTCGTCGATCGAACCCTCCGACCGTCGTCGATTTCACCACTTCGAGCATCTGTAATAATACATCAAAAAAGGTTTTAAACAAACAAAACAAATGAAGATCTTTTAATAAAAAAGAAAACGATGGAAACCAAAGAACGGATTTTAGAACGAAATGAGAAAAGGATTTAAAAAAAAATCGAAAAGGCTTTTAAAAAAGGGGAAATAGAAAAGGGGATTTAATTTTTTTAGATCTGGTTTGGAACCAGATTTGGTTTTAATGAAACAAAAAAGAAATGAAAAGGAAAGAAAAGAGGATGCTTTACCTAGAAAAGCCATGTGCGGAGGCGCGTATTGTGCATGACGCGAAACCCAGGCGGCTAGGATGACGCGAAACCCAGGCGGCTAGGACTTCAGGCAGTGATGCGCGATGACCACGCCTAGGGATCGACGGCGCGCATGTGACGGAGACAAGCTGGACACCGGACGACCGAGCAGCGGTCATGAGAGGGAGAAGAAAGAGTGAGTGAGAGAGTTTTAATTTTTTTTTTTGTAAAAGAAAGAAAGAAATGAAAAAAAAAAGAGTTTAGAAAGACTTTTATAAGGGACCAAAATGGTGACGTTTTGATCCAGGCTTTTAAGCCCCAAAACGGCACTGTTTTGATTTTAAACTCATGGTCGACTCGAAATTCGACCCGGCCCACTAAGGATCCACGTGTTTTCTTAAAAGGGGATATTTATGCATTTGATCCTTTCGCATTTTTTGATTGTTCCAATTTAGTCTTTTTGTACTTTTAATTAATTATAAATTGGCCAATAATTTTCATGGCTTTTCAATTTAGTCCCTTGACCTTTTGAAAGCATCAAGAGCTGCCACGTGTCATAATTTTGGTTTATTTATGCAAATAGTCCCTCTTATTTTCAATTTGTTTTAATTTAATCCTTAAATCAAATTTTGTTTAATTACAAAATTGGCCCAAAAATTTTTCATGGTTTTCAAATTAGTCTTTTGACTTCAAGATGCTTGAGGGGCTGCCACGTGTCACTTATTTTTGGTTTTATTGCCTTGGAGGTCTTTAAACAGTCCAAAAATTATATTTTAACCCCTAAACTTCTTCAAAATTCCATTTTTAACCCTAAAACTTCCAAAACTTCCATTTTTAACCTCAAAACTTCTAAAAATTACATTTTTACCCTCAAACTTCTAAAAAATTCCATTTTAACCCCAAAACTTCCAAAAATTACATTTAAACCCTCAAACTTCCAAAAATCCCAATTTAACCCCAAAACTTGCAAAAATTACCATTTTACCCTCGAACTTCAAAAAATTCCATTTTTGACCCCGAAACTCCCAAAATTATCCTTTCACCCCTGGATATCCAAAAATTTGTTTTTGATCTCGATTTTTCTAAAAATTACCGTTTTACCCCCAGGTGTTTAAAAATTCCATTTTTAACCCCGAACTTTCCCAATATTACCATTTTGCCCCCAATAGTCTAAAATTACCATTTTGCCCCCGGGTATCCAAAAAGTCTCATTTTCAACTGTGATTGCATCATTTTTCTTCCTTATCAATATTTTGCATTTAATTTTAATTATTATGCACTCGTATTTTGTAGTTTTGATTTTTTACTTATCATTTATCTTCTTAATTATCTTACTTCGTATTATTTAACATTCATTATTAATTGCTTATTCATATTAAACTCGCATGTTTGTTTTCAAAATTGTTTTCATAAAAACTTTAAAATCGAGGCAATATTCTTTTATTTCGAGTTTCGAAAATTTGCGTCTTAACTTACTAGGTGCAATTTTCTTCAAATCGAAATAATCGAATACCCTTAATCGAGGCAATGTTTCCTTATCTTTGATTCTGAAAATTTGCACCTTAACTTACTAGGTGCAACCTTTCTCCAAATCGAGATAATCGAACATCCTTTTCCCAAAATTTAAAAAGTTTTACAAAGGAAAGCTCGTTATTTCTGGATCTTGAAATGTTGTGTCCTAACTCACTGGACGTAACTTTATTCCTCGATCACTTTGAAATAGCGGGACTTCCAAACAAACTCTATTTCTTTTAAACTTAACTCATGCATTCAAGGATCGTATTTTAAATTTTATTCGAGCTCTCAAAATTTTACAAACAATACCCTAAGATAATCAATGTGGTACCAATTTTGGGCGTATGAGGGTGCTAACCCTTCCTCATGCGTAACCGACTCCCGAACTTGGTTTCTGGATTGCGAAGACCAAAATATTTTTTCAAAACGGATTTTAAACGTTTTGCGGTGATCCAATCACACCATAACAAAGATTGGTGGCGACTCCCATTTTTTTTTAATTTTAAAATAATTTTCGAAACACGGATTCGACAGTTAAAAATCTAAATGTTTTGCTTAAGTATAAACCCATAATAGAAAGGTAGCACCCGAGATCCGCATTTGATGAACCGGATCGGGTTTAGGGCGTTACATGCCAAGTGCAAAAAGACACAACCAAAATGTCCCCTTATCTAGTGGTAGGTCTAGAAATATGATTTAAGGGGTAAACTTATATTAGCATTATCGACTACATATTTTTTTACTATTAACTTTAAAAGGGGTTGGTGTATTTTTTTTGAGGGTTTGAGGAGGCAAAATTTAGATTTTTAAAGGGTTTAATGTAATAAAATTCATCTTAAAGTGGATGCTAGGTTAATTTCTAAAAAGTTAAGGGGACACTAGCCTTCACCTGCCCCCTTGTATCCGCTAATGCCCATACCTATGTCATTATTCACAAACTTAATACAAAATCATTTTAAACAACTAAAAAGACATTTTTTTTCTTTTTTTATTAACTAGTTTAATAAGTTCCAAGCCACTAAAACAATTTTCTAAATTTTAATTTGACTTGATCAAATAGCTATAATATGTCTTTCAACCATAACTATTTATTTAAAATGGATCCCATGGAATCCCACTAGAGAAAAACCTCACCTCAAAGGTCACTGACTACTAGGTTAATTTATTTTTTTTAACTAAAAAATGTGTAATTTGTTTTTGAATTTTTTAAATATTCATTTTAATTAAAATATACTTAAATAAATTTTTAATTCATTATATCTTATTTTTATATATAATTTATTTAGATATTTTTAATACACACATATAAGATAATATTTCATTGTAACTCTATTTTATTCCATCGAACCAAACATGATATTAATTTTTTATTGTTGAAGTTAACAAATCTCAGGGTAAAAGCCCTACAAATCCTTGTATATTAGATAGTGAGTAAAACAATCCCTCCGTTAAGAATTGGTGTTTATATATAAAGTATAATAACAATTTCAGTCATCAATCTTTACACATTTATTCAATTTGACTTCGACTATTTTATTGAAAGTAAATTAGAAAATTTTGAAACTAATAAAGCTAAAGGGTAAAAAGGCTTTAGTAACAAATTAAAAAAAATCAATTAAGCCCTTTTAAAATTTAAAAATTATTTAAAAATTCATAAAAAATTATATTTTTATTAAAAATAATAATATCGACTTATTAAAATAAAATTTTAAAAAATAACTCCTACTCTTTTATTGGTTAGGTATTATTATTTTTAATAAAAATTATAAATTTAAAATTCTTATAAAATTTTTATATAATTTTTTTTGAAGAAAAATGAATGGTTTTTATTAAAAAAAAAACCAAAACAAACAAAACCATAATATCCCGACTCCCAGCAGATAGGTCCGAAGCAAAAGACTAAAATAAAACAAAACAGAACCAAACCAACCTACCTAAAACCCAAATAGATAGGCCCAATATCACAACCTAAAATGAATTAAAAAGAAAAGAAATAATCTACTCCCTCGAGAAAATAAACCCATCTCATCCCTATTATCATCATTTCAATGCTGACGATTACATTTCCCATAATTAATCCATTTTCCCATCCCAGCTTCCAGAGTACTCTTTCCACAAATCTTTCTTCTCAAACAGTTTGGCTTCTCAAGGAATAAGGGAAATGACTTCTTTAGATTCAATCTGGTTTTTTGATCCAATCGTCTTCTAGAATCCTTATGGCAAAGCTCGATACTGCCTCGACTAGGTAAACCTCTTCTCCATTTCTCAAACATTCAGTGGCTAATACATGGGCTACCTTATTCCTCGATTGTCTTGTATGTTTGGACTTCAAAATCCAAAAACAATTTAAAGTTTTGATATTTCGAATGTAAGCGTTGATCTCTGACTTATCTGGATAGTCTGATGAACACTTTTTAATAACCGAAAGTGAATCTCATTCTATAGTTACGTTTGTAAAACTCAAATATAACCCCAACTTAACTGCTTCCAAACATGCGAGTGCCTCCGTTACAAAGGTTGTAGCAACATTCTCCTGAACCACCGAACGAGAGGCAACTACCTGACCTTGAGCATTTACGGCAACTAACCCCAAACCTGATCTGAAATGCAACCTATCGAAGGTTACATCAAAATTTATTTTGATATTCTCCCCCGACGTAGGCCTCCATTTTGGTGTATCCACCAGCCTGGTAAGTTCTCACTCCTCAAGCCCATCTAATTCTTTCAGATATCTGTTTATGAAATTGGAAATGTCCTTGCTTGACTTGATTGAGTTCTCGTGAACCTACTTAATTCTGTAACTCCACAAAGCCCAAAAGGTATGGCAAAAAACCTTGCGTAGGAGTATCAAACATGCATTGACAGCTTAGGTGAGCCATTCGAACCAACTTTGAATTTGCAAATAACCATTGTAATCCAACTAAAACCCAAACTTCGTTTGAAACAAGACAGTTCCAAAAAACATTCTTCAGTGATTTAGGCCCCTCTTTACATCTTGGGCACACAACATTCCCAACTAGTCTTTTACAGAATAGATTGGACATAGTAGGCAAAATTTTTTTGATATACGCCATACTGTAATCTTGATTTTAGAGGGTAGGTTTAGGCTCCATAGTCGTGTATGGAATTCACTGGATTCGGTTTGTGTATTAGCTAAAGTAGGTGAAGGAATAGACAATCATAATAGTTTGTAGGGGCTCCTAACGGAGAACTCACCAGATGCCTCACATCTCCAAGCCAACTCATCTTCATGTGGGTCTTTGCATCAACAGCGTAAAAAAATTGATAATGATCTCTCCCTTCCATGCTCTAGAGTCAGAATCAAGCGAGTAACTCTAAATTGCAATTACTAATCGGAGTAGTTAGATTATAATTAATTGAACCTAGAATCCAAGCATGATTAAATATAGAAATATTGTCACCTTTTCCTACTCTCCAACGGAATCCCTCTTGAGGGACTTTCCTAGTTAAAAAAAATACTTTTTCATGTATAAGACGAGCCATGCTTTAAATTTGAATTAAGAAAGTCGGTATGAGGATAATATTTGGGTTTCAACACTTAAGCTAATAATGAATCAGGATGTTTAATAAGCCTCCACCCTTTGCGAGTAGGTTAATATTAAACCTACCAAAACTCTGAAAACCTAACCCCTCATTATCTTTAAACTCGCAAAGCTTCTCCCACTCATACCAACGAATACCTTGCTTTTCATGGTCTTTTTTCCACCAAAATCTTACCACAATATGTTCTAAATTTTCACACAGAGACTTTGGTAGAATGAAACATGCCATTATATAGGTAAGAATGATTGAAATACCAATTTTATGAACACCTTACCCCTTTTAGATAAAAATCTAATACTTCAACAATCTATTCTCTTCTTCATATTATCTTTCAGATTTTGAAAGGAGACTCTTCTTTTTCTTACCAACTATCTTAGGAAGGTTCAAGTATCTCTCTAGATTATTAGAAAACCTAACCCCCCAACTCTCATGAGATTTGCATACGCACACCTTCCATTATGTTCGCATTAAAGAGAACCATGAACTTATCAAAATTTATACATTGGCTTGAATTAAGTTCATACTCCTTCAAGATGGTCTTTAAAACTTGAGCACCTCTCACTGTAGCATCCTCAAATAGAACAAAATCATCTGCAAAAGCAAGTGAGAAATCTGAGGCTCACTCCATTCGTTTTAACCCATCTCAACTAACCTTCTTTCAAAGCAAGTCGCGTAAGGGAGGAAAGTCCCTCACTATATATTAGAAAGAAGAAAAGGCTCAAAGGATCCCCTTGACGAAGACCTCTAGTGCCCTTAAAAGGTATACTCATGTTGCCATTTATGCTCATCGAATAGGAAATAGTCGAAACACACTTTATAATAATATCTACCCAAGCCTTATTAAAACTCATCCTCTCCATCATAGCCATAAAAAATCCCCCCACTTTACCTTGTTATATGTTTTACTCATGTCTAGTTTGAGAACCATGAGACCTTTCCTATCGCCTTTTTTTTGACCAAAAGTGTGTTGAATTTCGTAAGCAAGTAAAACATTATCCAAAATCAATCTTCCCAGCATAAAGGTACTTTGTGCATGATCGATACAAACATCTAAGACCTTTCGAAATTGATTAGCAACCATTTTAGTAATCACTTTATATATAAAAACTAATGGGTTTAAAGTTCACTATACTAGTAAGATTGGGGATTTTTGGAATAAGGGCAATGTTTATAACATTTATATGTTCTAGATTCAAGTCATTATTAAGAACTCCCAACCAGTAACTACTAAACTCTTTTCCCATTATATGCCAACATATTTGGTAGATGATTATTGGAAAACCATCAATCCCTAATTCCTTTGTCAGACCCATATCTTTCAAATCTCTCAAAACCCTCCTTCACCATGTATATAGTTGTTAAAGATAAGTTTGCTTTCTCAATGATGCACCTTTCAACCCTCGAAAAGATATGATTTATCTTACAAGCCTCACTTTGCGAGATGAAAAGATCTTCAAAGAAAACCTTTGCTACCTTCTCCATTTCACCTCTTTCCATCCTCATATTTAAGACACTTGATTATGTTCATTCATCTTTTTTGAGAAACATATTTATGAAAAAAATTCGTATTTTTCCCTAGCTTTGAACCAATTAACTCTTGCGCTCTGTACGTCTTTTTAAATTTCCTAATTCAATTAAATTTTTGAGTCAATTAGATAGCTCAAAGTTTCGTCATCTCGATCTTCTTCTATTAATCGCACCAACTGTTTAGCCAACTTTATTTTCAACCCATTTCATTTTTCCTTTATACATCTAGCCCATCCTTCCAACCCAACCCTAAGCCTCTTCAATTTTGAGAAAATGTCACCCTTAGTCATTTCTCAAATTTTCCTAACTTCTCTTTCGAAAGATTTCTCCATAGTTTACCAAGCTTCAAATTTAAAACTCTTTGACACCTTACCCACTCCAACTCTATTCAAATGGATTAAAAAAGGACAGTGATAAAAAAAGTGTGAAAGATGACGAATCATAGCATTTGGAAACCTACTTAGACATTTTTCATTTGTCACCCCTTATCCAAGCGCTCTCTTATATTTGTTTTTGGGAAGTTGTCTCTTCCAAGTAAACCACGATCTTAAATAAACCATATCAAATAATCTACAATCCCCCAAAGTCTCCTTGAACAATTTTATTCTCATCTCATTCCTTGGTAAGTCTCCTTTCTTTTCTAAAGCATACAAAATTTCATTGAAGTTCCTACAAACGGGGCATGAAAAATCATTATTCAAAGCTAGTGTACTTAGTTCATTCCATGAGTCCCCTCTGTTATTAGCATATGGGGAACTATAAAACTTGGAAAACGTCAATCTGCTTTCTCTTCACTACCATTAACCATCATATCAATAAAGTTACTAGAAAAACTTCTTAAACTTATCATAAAAAAACTTCTCAAACTTATCATCACATTCTCTTTCCAAGTTAAGCAGATTTCCCCTATTGTCATATTAGCCCTCACCTCGATCTTGTTAACAAAACCACATTATTTTCGCATTGATTCCTTCCTTCTCTTGTCTAACTTAATCTTCACAAAGAAGACAATCTGTGGTTTATATAGCTTCAACAAGTGTCGAAGTTGGCACAGAACTCGTGAACTCCTCAAACCACGGATGTTTCAGCATATGATTTTCATTGCGTCCGATTAGCCCATCGATCCTATTTTAGTTGGTGCAATAGAATGCTCTGGTAAATGCCTTGTAGAGACAATAACCATTGAATTATTCGTTGCCTCCCTTGCCATTTTAGCCTTTTTTCTACATCCATGCAAACATGGAAGGTTTCCACCTCCTTAGAGGCCTCCCATTGCCTTTTCCGTTTTCCATTTACAGTTTCCAACCTATGTTGATCACTCATCCCTCCCTTAATCAATCTCCTCCAACTTTTCTTCACTTTTTTAGAACTGTCATCCTTAAAATGAAAGTTTCCAATTATTTCATCCCTTGTTTCAATATTGGGGCCACTCTCATTAATTTATCCATCATGATCTATTTTCTCCCAGTCGTTATCATCCTTGATAGATGGAATTTTATCACCGTTTCTATCCTTAAATTTATGCCCCAACATGGTACTTTTCAAGTCAACCTTTACCATATTAACTCTTCCTTCCTTCTCCTAATTGCCATACATTGTCGTTCTAGAGATTGTGTCGTCCCCATCAATCTTGTTGTTCATACCCGCAGACGTGGCAACATTACCCACATAAAAACACTACTTCATCGATCTCCTAGCAGTATATTGTAATTTCGCACTCACCTTCCATATTATACTCAACTTTGCTTTTAGGACCGAAGAAATAAGGTAGTAAAACATAACTAAATTCTCGTATTTAAAGGGAAGCTAGGTTTTCTCAGTTGCCCCAGTTGAAACAAATATTCCTCTTCGCAACGATTTTTGCACATTCATTTGCACCTTAATCCGACTAAAATCTTCTTTTACTTTTAACCTCATTAGCCCTCCAAACGTAAAACTTATCGCATCAAATCCTTTTTCTCACAATCCGTTAGATAAGGACCAACTTTAACTTAGAAGGGAGACAAAACCATCCAAATCTTATTTCGTTCCATCGGTTCGTTTAATTTATCAAAAATAATCAATTGTCGTCGAAAGAGCCACGATCGCCCCTCTCCCAATCCTCCACATCTTCAAATGAGTCATAAACAAATTTTACCCAACAACTTAAATCTCAAACTTCTTTCTCGTCTTCCAGATGCTTTTTAACTGAACCGAAAACTATTGGTTTGTATGTCTTCCTCGTCCAAACATAGCATAATAATGTCAACTTATTAGTAGGGCCAACTAACGAAGTTTTAACAGATAACTGAACAAATTCTTCTTCCAACAAAGATATCTCATCCCTCTCCATTTCACAAAAATCACCACTCTACTCAAACCCAACCACCTCTATAAAATTTCTCTAGAAAACTAAAAGATAACACTCTTAATTTTTTTTTAATTTTTAAATAATTTTTATGACTAACAAATGTGAGGTTATGGTTGGATTTAGCAGTTCTGGAGGTAAAATATATTTTCTTAAGCTATATATCATGAAACTTAAATGACTTATGAGATCATATTTAAAAGAAAAAGAAACCTTTTTTAGTCCTCTCTGTCTCTCACTATATATATATATATATATCAAAGAAAAAAGCCGGTGTGACAAGAAAACCTTGGAACATCAATCTTCTAACTTTTCTGTCAAGAAATTGAATTACAAATAGAAAACGGTTAAAAAATAAGTTAAATTCATCGATTCCCTTCAGAACTGAACTTCCTTTTAACAAATAAAAAGAGAGTAAAGGCAGTCTCCCTCTATAGTTCCACTAGAGGAAAAAAAAATCCATCCATCATGTCTCCAATCAAAACTAGCTTTATATCCTTAATTATCATCGTTTCCATAGGCGTTGCCGTCGCCGGGAAGACGCACGTCATCGATTTCCGATGGCCTAACCTCTACCCAGAAGGCATGGCCTGGGACCCATTAGCCCAGCACTTCATCGTCGGTTCCCTAAACCACCGTACAATCCACTCCGTTTCCGACGCAGGCGTTGTCGAAACTCTGATCTCCGACCCCACCCTCCCTGAAAACGTTACTGTTTTAGGCATGACGGTAGATTTCACTAAAAAGCGCCTTCTCGCTTGCCTCCACTCTTCTTCCCCTCTCCCTCCATTCAACGCCCTCGCCGCCTACGACCTCCGCACTCGCCGCCGCCTCTTTCTCTCCCTCCTCCCCTCCGACCCCGATTCCCCCATCGCCTCAATCGGCCGCGGGCGTGATGTTGCCAACGACGTTGCCGTCGACTTCAAGGGCAACGCTTACGTCACCAACTCGGTCGGAAACTTCATCTGGAAAGTCAACGAAGAGGGAGAGGCGTGGATCTTCTCGAGATCTCCAGCCTTTAGCCGTTACCCATCGGTTATGGGCGAAAACGAACCGTTCAACGATTGCGGCCTCAACGGAATCGCTTACGTCAGCAAGGGATATTTACTGGTGGTGCAAACGAATACGGGCAAGATGTTTAAGGTGGACGAGGAGGATGGGACAGCGAGGACAGTTTTGCTGAACCAGGATTTGGTTATGCCGGATGGGATTGCGATCAGGAGAGACGGCGTCGTTTTGGTGGTGTCAACGCAAAAGCTTTGGTTTTTGAAGAGCAACGATAGTTGGGGAGAAGGGGTGGTGTATGACAAAACTGCCCTCGAGGAGGAAGGGTTCGCAACGTCAGTTGTAGTGGGTGAGGAAGGGAGGGCGTATGTGTTATATGGGCATGTGATGGAGGGTATAAATGGGAAAGAGAGGGAGGGGTTTGAAATAGTGGAGGTGAGGTCGGAGAGAGAAAGTGGGGAGGAACATGTTTGGATTTATGTGCTGCTAGGGTTAGGTTTGACTTATTTTTTGATTTGGAGGTTCCAAATGAAACAGCTTGTCAACAACATGGACAAAAAAATCAATTAATCCAATTCTCATGTGTTGACTTGGTGTGTATCGTCTCAAGTATGATCTAAGTTTGACTCGCGTTAATCGTATTTTTATTAGGGTTTTATCTGTATCTTATAATTCACCAAACAGGAAATCAAATAATCTACGTTTTTTTCTTGTAATTTATAGTGAAATAATTAATTTCATGAGTTCACTCTCACCCCCAAACCTTTACGAGGATTGAAGTTAGCCTTTCAAATTTTAGGGTTTATTTTGTATGATCCTTTGGGTAATTTACCTTCTACTATAATTTATGTAAAAATTTATTGATGTTTCAATTTGAGCGAACTTTCTCATGAAAATGACTTAATAAGTAATTTAATGAAAGTAAAGGTTTGTGGTGTGCATGAAAATTGGTGCTAAATATGTAAATGACTCTTATGTTAACCTATAAACTTATTTCAGTTTACCATTCCTTTTTATTTATTTATTTATTTCAATATTAAAAAAGAAGAAAAGAAAAACTCTTGAACCGAAAAGCTCAATATTTCATCACATAAGTCTTTCGGGTTTAGTAATGCTGGAGTAGCTACACAGATAGATACATTCATTTCCTAGGAAAAACCAAGTCTTCTAATTCCTCGGCTAATTTCACTTTAGTTACAAAATCCAGGAAAATTGAACATACTCGGAAAATCACAAAGCATTGTTAACGTTTGATTCCACCAATGCTCCAACTCTGCCTTCTGGGGGTGGCAGTAGAAGTGGCAATATCGGAGACATGTTATCCTTTGCCGATGGTTTTGCTGGAGACTTCTTCATCCCATTATTCTCAGTTTTTGGCTCAGATATTCCAGCCTTCTCCCTAAGCTCCTCAAGCTTCTCCATAATCTTTTTCTTCATTTCAAGTCTACCCATACGAGCTTCTGCTGGTTTTGGGAGAAGGGTAAGACCAAGAATTTCGGCAGTTAAACATTGCATCATATGTCTTCGTGAAACAGCAAAACCATCTGTTGTCGATGGTTTATATCCTTTCTCACATTTCACCTGCAAAAGAGACAAAAGTACATGTTTGGATTAGGTCTTCCACTTTAATGTTGATCATCTCCAGTTCTCAACCGTTATAAAAACCTTATAAATTGTGTACCATTCAATATATTTCTTCATATATTTACAACTGAGAAATCATAATTCAGGCAGACTATAAATATGCAATTCAACAACAAATATAGTCCATCGACTTGTTTCACTACTCAAAACAGAGTTACTGATTACTGGAAAAGAAAATTATAGAAAGAAACTCTATATCAAATTGGCCACTCACTTATATTAAAGAAACATGAAAACATACTGATATTAGTCCCCCTTTGCCATATTCACAGGCGTAAGCTAGCTCACACAATTTCTTCAGATGAAAATAGGAATAATGATGAAATGTTATCCAAGCACTGAGCACAGGTTCTAACAAGAAATCAGAACACAAAGCCAACCTAAACAGTAGTTTCCGACATCATATAGGCTCACCTTCAATACGATATATCCAGGTAACGCCATCTTCTGTGCATCATATACTTAAGCAAAGCAGCTGTGAACTCCTAATTTGTAATCCACCTAAACTAATTACTAAGATTCATACTTCTTTGAAGAAGTTCGACTAATTTTATTCATCTACAATATGGTACGCCATATTTGACAATAGCCCTCTTGGTTATTAGAGAAATTCATCATCTTTTTTTTTATTAAGTGGGGGAAGCAGGGGTTATCCAGGGTTTGAACATTGAACTAGGTGTTAACTAATGACTTGATATCAATGCAATTCCTTTCCCACTACATTAGTGGCTTAGTTGATGGAAATTTATTCTCTCTTATGCTACATGTAACATGCAACAGCAAGATTCAAACCAATTATGAGAATGGCAGGCAGGTGGATAGAAGCTACAGTCAAAAAGAGATTAACATTAAATTCTTGTTCATTGATGACGATGCATCCCTAAATCCTAATTTCCAAGGATTATACAACCAGAGATAAAAGAAATGATTAACTGGTCATAAACCCAATATATTAATTATCAAATCATATCCAGATTACCTAACAGATTCACTTATCATTTTGCACTTATTTTAACACATAAAACTCTTGTTTTTTTCTTTGTTCCACACCAAATGTTAATCCTTAGCAAATGGATGAACTCTGATATCGCAATCCTCGCTTCATAACTCAATTAAGCAACAAATAGATATACCAAAGTGTATTCTACCCAAAACCCATCAATGATCACATGTTCTATCCATCTAATAACTTGATGAAGTAGTAAGTAAAGAAGCAAGCAAGTAGCAACTAACCTGAAGAGGAACTGTAGCTGTATTCATCTGTGTAGCGATCATAACTGATGCTTTCATGGGTGATAAGTGTCCTTTGTCTAATGAAGTGGTAAGTGGGCTTTTCATTGTCTTCAAGTTAGAGGATGTCATCTGTGTCTGGTATGTGTTACCGGCGGAAGAGCTTAGTGTCACTTTCAGCTTACGATCTATAGAGTCTATCCTTGAATCGGTGAGTTTGGTAGGTGAGGCCACGGTGGGCTTTTGTTAGAAACAAACATGGGCTGGACAGGCTTGACGATCGAAACTGCACATAGACGAAATTGGATTTTTTTTTTTGCTGTCCAACGATGGGTATAGAGCTCGCAAAATAGGCCCAAGCGTGAAAGTCTGTACGTAGTGATTCGAATTCAAGAAATCTTGAACCCATAACAAATCCAAGTTCAGAGAAGTTTGAGCCTGACAAAACTCAAGTTCGAAAAAGTTTGAGCTTGTAATAGATTTAAGCTCGAGATCTATTTGGTCCAAGCTCGAGATAAATCCGACCAAGGCATAAATTTATAAGTGAACAACCATAACAAAAATTGATAATTAATATTTTTTTATATTACTTAAAATAAAATAAAATTATAAATAAATGACATCTTTATTTTTTGAAAATGTATTTATAAGCTTTGCATATTTATATTAAAATTTTATTTATAGAAGAGGTAATTAATAATAATTTTTATGATAAATTAGAAAGTGAAATAATTTAAAAAAAATATTATTTAATATAAAATATTTTTAATACTGTAACTATATATATATATATATATATATAACAAATATATAAAATTAATAATTATTAAAATCTATAAAATTAAACTTTAATGATAAAATAATAATATAATATATACTACTACTAATAATATAATATGTAACTATTACTAATACATAATATAATAATATATTATATGTATTAGTATTAGTAATACTTAAAATAATATGATATATAACTATTACTAAAAATATCAATATATATATATCTATTTTTATAATATAGTATCATATGATATTATATTGTTTGTCGTCGAAGATCTTATGTTGTCATCCAACCTGACCTTAAATCAATATATTAAATTAGTAGGTTATTAATACACAAAATAATATTATAATATGTAACTATTACTAAAAATATTAATACATAAATAACTATTATTATAATATGGAATGTGATAAAAGATATAGTATTACATGATATTAAATTATTTTTTGTTGAAGACCAAATGTGTCTTATCTATTGTTTGCGGATGACAAGTTCCTTTTCTTTCGGGCAACTATCCCTGAGTGCAATACTATTAAAAGTGTTTTGGCGGATTATGAGGCTGCCTTGGGTTAGGCTATAAATTACTAGAAACCAGGTATTACATTCAGTTCTAACATGTTGGCATATGTTTGGGACACGGTTACAAGTATCTTTAGAGTGTTCAATCCAGTTGACCTTCGAATTTATTTAAGTCTCTCTTTCCTTGTTTAGCGTAACAAAGACAAATTTTTTTCCTTTCTAAAGGAACGACTTAGTAAGCATTGGTTAACTTGGAAGAATAAATTGTTATCTAAGCTGAACAATGAGATTGTTATTAAAACGATAGCGTAGGCTCTATCGATCTATTGCATGAGTGTGTTTTTGTTGCCTTGCACTTTCTATGATGATCTTCAAAAGTTAATGAACTCATTTTGGTGGTGTAGTGCTAGTAATGTAACACCCCATATTCGACCTAGACATTACGGTCGGATCATGGAGATTACATTGTACAAGCAAAAGAATAAGTGTTTAATTTTGACGAAACCCACTTTAACATAAAGAAAACTCAATTTGATTAGTTCTAAAAACATAACAATTTTTTTGAAAACACAACTTAAAATCAAAACCAAATTACTCAAACATTTACGAGCTAAAACACTAAAGAGAGTTTCAATTAGTCTTGCAGCGGAAAACCTTAAAAAGTATCATTTGTAAAACCGCAGTTCATCTTTGGTTATCTTAAGTTAAGTGTCATGAAAAGTTAAAATCTTTTACAAAATAAATATCAAAATAATCCTAACAAACTAAACAAAATTTAGAATGTAAAAAAACAATTGAAAACCTAATCAAGTCCAAAATGTCCCTAATAAATAAATAAACAGTTCATAGTCTTTAAAGCAAAAATATGAAACTCGAGCTCCAAAGTCGTCGTCCAATCCTAAATCGGAGGATTACCTGAAACGAGACAAACAAAACATGAGCTTATGCCTAGTGTGTGATTTGGCCCATAATCACAATACAAGTGAATTCTTAACATGTATCATAATATTTCTTATCATATCAAATTCAAATGCATATCATATCTCATCATAATTTAACAATTCATATCATTTCGGATCATAGCTTATCATATCATATTGAATCATATCATAACATGTCCTACCCCCATCCGCTACACACCATCTTTCACCAACCAATCACACCATAAAGGATTACAAGAATCCATCCATCAAATCACATCAAATTCTAACGGTGTGCCACTCACATATTTGCAGCTGAGCTGCCATACATATATTTGCGGTCTAGTTTCCATATTTGCAGTATGAACTGCCATAACACTTCTTCCATCATATCATAATCCACCCTAAATATATGCTTATCATAACATAAAGTGTACATACATATATCATACATCACATGACATGACATGTCTACACACATATTTCATATTGACCATTGATGCAGTCGAAACTTAAGTAAAAATATGACTAAGGCAAGTGCACCTATCAATTAATAGTATAGTTACGGTAAGCACAGATATCGTTCCTACGAGAACAAAAAGTACTAGTAATAACTGTCTTCCTATTATCTAACAGTCGAATAAAATGATTGTTGTAAACTAATTTAACTAAATTAATAAAAAGTGCGTCAAAGATTAAAGCAAAAAATAATAAGTGTTTTTATACCAAGAAGCAAACAATACCCAGGAAAGATTTCACCTAGATTTCATCTGCCATTATCATTCTGAATTAAGCAATTTATTCACTTAGTATTTTGTTCCGTAGAAATCCCTAAATTATGCTAAAACCTCTATTCAAGCATAAAAGCAACTGACTCTAGGTTGATTAATTGAAATTTCTTTCTAATTAAAACCCCTATTGTCGCATTAATTCGATCTATGAATTCCTCTATTAGATTTGACTCTAATCCGGTAGATTTATGTCGTCCTATTTCTAGGATTGCATGCAACTCCACTCAATTATGCAAGATCTACTCTTAACAGGGTCTATTCCTCCTTTGATTTAAGCACATCAAATAAGAATTAATATCTCAAGAATACTAAATCAAGAATTAAGCACACATAATTGAGAACAAAATCTAAGTATTTATTACGTAAAATCAGAAATCAAATGACAGAATTCATCCTAGGTTCATCTCCCCTAGGTATTTAGGAATTTAGTTCATGCTAATAAATGGAAACATCTCAAAGACAATATAACCACAAGATGAAGAAAAACTCATAATAAAATCAAAAGAATTTAGAAAGAGGTCTTCAATCTTTGTGGAGATCTGCTTTAAAGACGGTTTCTATGGTGTTTCATCAATTGTTTCCTTCAATAATTTTTGATGGCTAGGGCTTGGGGAATGGAGGATTTTACAAAAAATTGAAAGTGTCAATTCATATCACTCCATCCCCTATTTATAATACATGAAAATCTCTAGTTGGATCCAAATTAAATTCTAAAAAGATAATTAGAATTAAATCTAAACAATAATTTCCTAATTGGATCCAACTTAAACTCTAAAAGCCTAAAAGATAAACTAAAATTAAATATAAACAATATAACAATAATAATCCTAAATATTAATCCTAAGAAATAAGATTTAAATTTAAATAAAGTCTGATGTCCAATATATCTCTTCCTAACTCTTCTACATTCACACTTTTACCCCAAATTTTCCTTTTTATCTTCGATTTAATCCATAGCCATGTGTCCAGCTTGTGTGGCTCCTAAAATATACTCTTTTTGTTCAGTTTTCGCTTGTTTTTCTCTCCTTTCACTTCCAACTGTTTTCCTAAGTATAGAAACATGAATTTAAAGGATTATGAATATAAAATTCATTATTTTAAATAGATTAATCGTCCAAAAACACATTAAGAATGAGACTAAAACATGTTACTTTTGGCACTTATCAAATATCCCTACACTTAAGCATTTGCTTGTCCTTAAGCAAAAATCTCAACCCACATTCAAGTTAACTTTCTTAATTCTTCATTTTTATCAATAATGTTTCAGGATAAATTGCAAACAGTAATGCATTGGAAATTCATCTAAAAGAACACTAAAGATTCAAGCAATCTAAGCTACAAAATCTTTAGCACAAAAATATAGGTGTCTCCCCTTATCTAAATAATTACCTTAAATTCAAAATCAACAAGAATTGACATCCTCACCAAAGATTCACTTAAAGCACTCAAAGTGTTTAAGGTTCATGAAATAAGCACTCAATAGTCAAACATAAAATGTTATTACTATAGGCTTGCTTGAAAATCAAATCTCCACCACTGTAAAATGACATGACACACTAATCAAGAGGTCTTTACAAGGTTGTAGTGGGCTAAGGTTATGGGTATGAAAAAGCTAAAAGAATTGGTTAAAATTGAGATCAAGTTGATAAATTATCAAACTAGAAAAAAATCCAATTGTTGAATTGAAAGAAAATAAATCAACACAAATAATAAAGAATAAACGTGAGCCTTTCAACAATATATGGAACTAATTATTCTAGCTCAAACACACCTTTGTCTTTTTTTTTCTTTTTTTTCTCATTTTTTTTTCAATTCTTTTTTTTTTCATTTTTTTCTTTTCGACTTTTTTTTTCTAAATAATAAAATTCAGCAATTCAGATAGTGGAACATAGTTAGGCAACTCAATCAAATCAAATCTCGACAAAAAGAGAGTTAATAAAGAGGTAAATATACCATAAATATATGGATCATGGGTTAATATTATGGGTTTAATGAATAAATCGATGTTAGGCTCAATGGGGTTCACTAAGGGTTAATTTATTAGGTAAGCTTTTTAAAGATAAAAGGAGTTAAATCCTAAGTGTCTCTACCATCTCATCATATCAAATTAATAATGTGGTCTCAATATGTATAATCAAAGCAAGTTCTAGAATAACAAATCAAGTTGACATACACACAACCACAAATAGCATGAGCACGAAATAAAATATATGCTCTATAAGCTCAAAAACTCACAAAAAAAAAATTATGGTTTTGAAGTCAAAACCTGTAATATTAAAATTTGAAGATAATGTTTCAATTCAGGGAGACAACCTAAAATATTTAATTTTGAAGACAACTCATCATGCTTGACTCTCTCATATCTTAAAGATTAAATCATCCAATACATAAAAGATTCACAAATCAATCTCAAAAACAAAATCAATAAAAATTTCAAATAGCAAAAATTCACTCTAATGGGGTATGAGAAAATTATTTTAAACACAATCAATAATTCAGGGATTTTATCACAATCACAATAAACCTCCCCACACTTAAGATGTACATTGTCCTTAATGTACAAACAGATATAAGCAGAATAAACACAATATTATAATGAGGAAAGGATTTGAAACTTCCCTGAATTAGGATGATTTCATCCGAATTGAAAAAAAATAGGAATGCAGCAAGTCTAAAGAAAGTGCAATTTTCCAAGCAAACTAAAAAAAAATAGACAAAGACAAGTCAGAGAGGGAGATAATTAAAAAAAACAACCATAAGAATAAAAATAGTGCATAATTAAAATAAAATTAAAAATAAAATAAGATAAAAAATAAAATTGAAAATAAATATACTAATTTTTTTTACTTTTCAATTTTTTTTCAAATTAATTTTTTTCAATTTAAAAAAAAACATGAAAGTAAAATAAATAAATAAATAAATAATAAAAACACTCGGGTTGCCTCCCGAGAAGCGCTTGTTTAAAGTCTAAGCTCGACTTCCTTGTTTAAGTTCACGATTGAGGCGGATCTTGAAGCCGAAGCTCCTCTATCACATTATGAAAATCACCACCAAGATAAGGTTTAAGTCGATGACCGTTTACCTTGAATGTGCCGTACTCAGGATGTGTTACCTCTATTGTACCGTAGGGAAAGACAGTTTTTACCACAAATGGACTTGACCATCTCGATTTTAGCATCCCAGGAGACAATTTAAGCCTCGAGTTGAATAGAAGAACTCGATCTCCAACTACGAACTGTTTAGGTTGCTTTAACCGAGAATCATGATGTTGTTTTGCTGCCTCTTTGTATAATCTCGAACTCTCATAAGCATTAGCACACCATTCATCAAGCTCATTCAGTTGGAGCATCCTCTTTTCACCTGCAAGTTTAAGATCAGAGTTTAGGAATTTAATTGTCCAAAACGCTTTGTGTTCAAGTTCAAGTGGTAAGTGACAACTCTTCCCATAAACAAGTCTGTAAGGGGATGTTCTTATGGGAGTTTTAAAAGCAGTCCTATAAGCCCATAGAGCGTCATCTAATTTTAAAGCTCAATATTTTCTATTAGTCTCTACGGTCTTTTCTAAGATACGTTTTAGTTCTCAGTTTGACACTTCAACTTGACCACTAGTTTGAGGGTGATAAGGGGTAGCTGTTCTATGATGAACACCATACTTCTTAATAATTTTATCAAATTGAGCATTACAAAAATGTGTACCCCTATCACTAATGATTGTCCTAGGTGTTCCAAATCGAGAGAAAAGTTTTTTAAGAAATCGAACTACCACCCTAGCATCATTAGTTTGTAAAGCCTGAGCTTCCACCCATTTCGACACATAATTCACTACTACAAGTATGAATTTTTTTTCATAAGAACTAGTAAATGATCCCATAAAATCAACACCCCAAATATCAAAGATTTCACATGCAAGCATATAAGTTTGAGTCATTTCATCATGTTTGGAAATATTACCTGTTCTCTGGCATTTATCACAAGAAGTAACATACTAGTTCGCATCTTTAAACAAAGTGGGCTAATAAAAACTTGATTCGAGGACCTCATGTGCAGTACGAATTCCACTATAGTGTCCTTTTGTCGGTCCAGAGTGACAATGCTCCAAAATTTTATTCCCTTCGACATTCGAAACACATCTTTGAATTACTTGATCTGCACACACACGAAAAAGAGAAGGATCTTCCCAAAAATAATTCTTCACATCAGCAAAGAATCGCTTCTTTTGATGATGAGTCAAATCTTTTGGTAAAGTGTTAGCAACTAAATAATTCACAATGTTTGCAAACCAAGGACCATCAAAATCACTTACTACCAAGAGTCGTTCTTCAGGAAACGAGTCATCTATCATACCTTTATTAAGCTTCTCAAGATGGGGATTTTTGAGTCTTGAGAGATGATCAGCTGCAAGATTTTCAGCTCCTTTCTTATCCCTAATCTCCAAACCAAATTCCTACAACAATAAAACCCAACGAATAAGTCGAGGGTTTCGCATCTGGTAGCGAAGAGCAGAATGGTCAGTATAAACAATAACTTTAGATAATATTAAATAAGATCTAAATTTATCAAATGCAAAAACCATAGCTAGCAATTCTTTTTCAGTAGTAGTGTAATTCGCTTGAGCATCTAACAAAGTCTTGCTAGCGTAATAAATCGGCTGAAAGTACTTGTCTCTTCGCTGTCCAAGAACTGCACCTATTGCAAAATCACTTGCATCACACATTAGTTCAAAGGGTAAATTCCAATCAGGTGCAACAACAATCGAGGCATTAATTAATTTTTCCTTAAGAATGTTAAATGCTCTAAACAACCCTGACTGAAATTAAATGGCACATCTTTTTCTAATAAATTGTTAAAGGCTTTGCTATTTTAGAAAAATCCCTAATAAATCTTCTATAAAACCCAGCATGTCCTAGGAAACTTCTAATAGCCTTAACCGAATTAGGAGAAGATAATTTTTCAATTGTTTCAATTTTCGCTTTATCAACCTCAATCCCTTTACTAGAAATTTTATGACCCAAAACAATTCCCTTTTTAACCATGAAGTGACACTTTTCCCAATTAAGCACAAGGTTTGTTTCTTCACATCTCATTAGAACACGTTTTAAATTTGTAAGGCATAAATGGAAAAAATTATCGAATACCGAGAAATCGTCCATAAATACCTCCATAATATCTTCCATGAGTTCATAAAAAATAACCATCATACATCACTGAAAAGTAGCAGGAGCATTACATAATCCAAAAGGCATTCTTCGGTAAGAAAACGTACCATATGGACATGTAAATGTCGTCTTTTCTTGATCCTCAAGAGCTATCGGGATTTGAAAGTAGCTAGAAAGTCCATCCAAGAAGCAATAGTACATGTAGCCAGCTAATCTCTCTAACATTTGATCAACAAACGGTAGAGGAAAGCGGTCTTTCCTTGTAGCATCATTCAACTTCCTGTAATCAATACAAACTCTCCATCCTGTGACTGTTCTTATCGGAATTAACTCGTTTTTTTCGTTAGCCACAACAGTCATGCCTTCTTTTTTAGGAACAACCTGCATAAGACTTACCCAAGTACTATCAGAAATAGGATAAATAACTCCGACATCTAAAAGTTTAATTACCTCAACCTTAACAACTTCCTTAATATTGGGATTTAATCTCCTTTGAGCCTGCACACAAGGTTTATATTCATCTTCTATTAAAATTTTATGAGTACAAAAAGAAGGACTAATTCTTCTAATGTTAGAAATTTTCCAAGCCATTGCTCGTTTATGTTCCCTTAGCACCTGCAGTAATTCCTCTTTCTCATTCGACTTTAAATATGAAGCAATAATTATCAGCAATGTAGAATTATTTCCTAAAAATGCATACTCAAAATGATCGGGTAATTGCTTCAGTTCCAATTTAGAAGGTTCTTCAATAGAGGGTTTCAACCTCAATTCTTTACTTACCTCAATGGTCTCAAAATTTTTCTGTCTCGTTGGGGACTCATTAGCATCTAGATCATTTTTCATCTCATTAATCACGGCATTATCTCCATCTATCTCCCCTCCTTGAACAAGGCACAGTTCTAAAGTGTCTTTATGAACAATTTCCTGCAATGAATTTTGAACAGCATGATCAGTAAAATCAATAAAATAACAGGAATCATCTTGCTCTTGAGAAAATCGCATAGCATTATAAATCTGAAAAATAATTTCATCATCACCTACCCTAAGCACAAGTTTACCACTACTCACATCAATAATAGTTCTAGCAGTGACTAAAAAAGGTCTTCCTAAAATCAAAGGTACCTCAAAATCCTCATCCATGTCAAGTATAACAAATTCAACAGGGAAAATAAATTTATCTACTTTCACAAGCACATCTTCAATAATTCCCCTAGGATATTTAACAGATCCGTCAGCTAATTGAATACTCATCTTAGTGGGTTTAGGTTCCCCAAGACCAAGTTGCTTGAACATTTTATAAGACATTAAATTAATACTAGCACCCAAATCAGCCAATGCTTTCTTAATATTTAAACTACCAATAAAACAAGGGATAGTGAAACTCCCTGGATCTTTTAGCTTGGTAGGCAATTTATTTTGAAAAATAGCTGAGCATTCCTCATTAAGCTCCACAGTCGACAACTCCTCTAACTTCCTTTTATTTGTCAACAGCTCTTTTAAAAATTTTGCATAAGTGGGCATCTGCGAAAGAGCTTCAACAAAAGGTAAGTTAATATGTAATTGTTTAAGAAGATCAAGAAATTTACCGAATTGTTCATCCTTGCAGTCTTTCTTCAACTTTTCCGGATAGGGAATTGATGGTTTATATTCTTTAAGCACTGGTACCTGAATTTCCTCAATTTTTGTTACCTCATCATCTTTCTCATCAGACTTTTGCTTCAATTTCTTTTTCAGTTCAACCAACTCTTTCCCACTCCTCAATGTAATCGCTTTTGCATGTTCCTTTAGGTTTGGTTCAGTATTGCTAGGTAAACTACCTGGCTGTCTTTCTGAAATCATTTTTGCAAGCTGTCCGATTTGATTTTCAAAACCATGAATAAATGCCTGCTAATTTTTTAAAGTTGTCTCGTTACTTTAAATCTTGCTTCAGAAGTCAAAATAAATTTAGCAAGTATATATTCAATGTTAGACTTTTTTTTCTTGTTGATGTGGCTGCTGAAAACCTGGAGGAATTTGTGATCTTTGATTTCCTTGACCACCCCATGAAAAATTTGGGTGATATCTTCAGCCTGCAATATAAGTATTACTATAGGGATTATTTTGAGGTTTAGAATTATTAACTAAAAAATCTGCTTGCTCAAGGAAATATTTTGAACTCTTCATCCCCACTCCATTTTCATTACACTGCATCACTGGATGTACCTGTTGAGAAAAATTCAAACCATCAAATTTTTTATTAAGAGTTTCAACCTGATGAGCCAACATAGAAACGTCATCAACATCATAAATCCCTAGTGCCTTCACAGGTTTTACTCTTGTAACTTGCCACTGATAATTATTTAATGCCACCTCCTCAATAAATTCTTGGGCTTCTTCTGGTGTCTTGTTATTTAAAGTTCCCCCAGTGCTGAATCAACCATCTATCTAGTCGAAGGATTCAAACCATTGTAGAAAGTTTGAACTTGGAGCCACTAAGGTAAACCATGATGAGGATACCTTTTCAATAAATCTTTGAACCTCTCCCATGCTTCATAAAGTGTCTCAATATCAAATTGAGCAAAAGAAGAGATGTCATTCCTCAACTTAGTTGTCTTAGCCGGCGAAAAATATTTTAATAAGAACTTCTCAGTCATTTGATTCTAAGTAATGATAGAACCTCGTGGTAAAGCATTTAACCACATTTTTGCCTTGTTCCTCAACGAAAACGGGAACAACCGTAAGCGTATGGCATCATCAGTAATACCATTAATTTTAAAAGTATCACAAATCTCGAAAAAATTAGCCAAATGAGCATTTGGATCTTTATCCTGCAAACATTCAAACTGAACATATTGTTGTACCATTTGAATTATACTCAGCTTAATTTCAAAATTATTTGCATTAACATTCGGCCTGACAATACTCGTTTCAGCCCCAATAAGAGTAGGCTTAGCATAATTATACAAAGTCCGACGAACAGGAGGGTCAGGAAGAGCAACTGGGAGAGTAGGAGGAACCTAGTTATTTCGATTGTCACCTATCTCCACAATAATACCCGTTTCCTTTTTACTGTCTATTAAAGTTTTCTGACTTTGCTTAGCTTCTCTAATCACTTTACGATTTTTTCGAGCAGCCTTTTCAAGTTTAGAGTCATGAAGAAGTGGTCCCGATGGGTTTCCTCTAGTCATAAACCAAAAGAACCTGCCATAAGCAAATAAAAGGGAAAAAATAAATTAGAAAAATTAAATTAAAAATGCAAATAATAAAATAAAAAAATAGCTACTGTAATAGAAATAAAGTTTTCCTAATATTTCAGTCCCCGGCAACGGCACCAAAAACTTGATGCAGTCGAAACTTAACTAAAAATATGACTAAGGCAAGTGCACCTATCAATTAATAGTATAGTTACGGTAAGCACAGATATCGTTCCCACGAGAACCAAAAGTACTAGTAATAACTCTCTTCCTATTGTCTAACCGGTCGAATAAAATGATTGTTGTAAACTAATTTAACTAAATTAATAAAAAGTGCTTCGAAGATTAAAGCAAGAAATAATAAGTGTTTTTATACCAAGAAGCAAAAAATACCCAGGAAAGATTTCACCTAGATTTCATCTACCATTATCATTATGAATTAAGCAATTTATTCACTTATTATTTGTTCCGTAGAAATCCCTAAATTATGCTAATACCTCTATTCAAGCATAAAAGCAACTGACTCTAGATTGATTAATTGAAATTTCTTTCTAATTAAAACCCCTATTGTCGCATTAATTCGATCTATGGATTCCCCTATTAGATTTGACTCTAATCCGGTAGATTTATGTCGTCCTATTTCTAGGATTGCATGCAACTTCACTGAATTATGCAAGATCTACTCTTAAATAGGGTCTATTCCTCCTCTGATTTAAGCACATCAAATAAGAATTAATATCTCAAGAATACTAAATCAAAATTAAGCACACATAATTGAGAACAAAATCTAAGTATTTATTGCGTAAAATCAGAAATCAAATGACAGAATTCATCCTAGGTTCATCTCCCCTAGGTATTTAGGAATTTAGTTCATGCTAATAAATGGAAACATATAAAAGACAATATAACCACAAGATGAAGAAAAACTCATAATAAAATCAAAAGAATTTAGAAAGAGGTCTTCAATCTTTGTGGAGATCTGCTTCAAAGACGGCTTCTATGGTGTTTCTTCAATTGTTTCCTTCAATAATTTCTGACGGCTAGGGTTTGGAGAATGAAGGATTTTACAGAAAATTGAAAGTGTCAATTCAGATCACTCCATCCCCTATTTATAATACATGGAAATCTCTAAAAAGATAATTAGAATTAAATCTAAATAATAATTCCCTAATTGGATCCAAATTAAACTCTAAAAGCCTAAAAGATAAATTAAAATTAAATATAAATAATATAACAATAATAACCCTAAATATTAATCCTAAGAAATAAAATTTAAATTTAAATAAAGTGATATCCAATATATCTCTTCCTAACTCTTCTACATTCACACTTTTACCCCAAATTTTCCTTTTTATCTTTGATTTAGTAAAAAATGAATGTGATTGAGTCGGTAGCTCCAAAAATGGATTAATAAATAAGTATAAGGTAAGTAATGGATTAGATCATAATAGATTGATTGAATTAATGCCTTTGTTATGTAAATTGAAGGTGATTAGAAATTGTGCAAATTAATGACAATGTTGAAAGGTTTACGGCTAGTTTAGAATTGCTTTTGAAAAGTACTTTTAAAAAATATGGTGGAAAAGTGCTTTTGAGATGTACTTTTGAAAAGTTTGATATAAGATTTGAATGTTTAGCATTGCTGTCAAAAAGTGCTTTTAAGAAATAAAATATCCATTTTAGACATGGAATTATAAAATAATAAATATGCATTTAAATAATGTTCAAATTAGTTAATATTATGATAGTTTAACCAGAATATAAAAATAATTTATTATAACTTATTGTTAATATTTTAATATATGAAATATTAATTTTAAATATATCTAAAAAATTAATATAAATTATTTACAATATTTAATTAGAATATATAAACTATATTTTAAATATTTAAATATAATCATCAAATATTTGTAATTAAATATTAACACAGTTGTCTAATTTTAAAAAATATTTTTTATTTTAATTTTATAATTTTAGCACATTTTTATTAATTTATTTTAAAATGTTTTTTGAATATATAACTAATATTAGATATTAACATAACATAAAAAAAATAAACCTAACAAATTAAAACATTAATTAAAATTTTTAATGAGTTCATATTTTCCCTCCAAAGATTTTATGGAGGCATGTTTAAAAACACCAAGCTTTCTTAACATTTAAACAATTATTATCATCTCCAATAAGTTACTAACATAAATGTAGCAGCAACTGAACAACATTATAATTGCAAATAACAACTGCTCAATTATGAAATACAGTTGATTCTTCATCTCAAAACAAAAGACCAAAAGAACCTTCAATCAATTTCAGCTAACAAGTCACTCTCTATACAAAACACATGCTTAGTATCTATTCCCAAATCCACCTGCAAGCAACACAATAGCATTTTAGAACCCTCATGTGCAGTGCACCCAACTTTTTTACTTCCATGGGGGAGAAAGGATAGTGGGACCATCATGGGGATTAAAATCTGATGCTTGCGTTTTAAGACCAGGCCTAGGGAGCTTAGTTGGATCTGTAGGTAGAAGCGTAGATGAAAAATACCTGAACAGGAAATAAAATGAGAAAAACGAACCAAACATTGTCCTTATATTTCTAATTGGAAGATTTCATATACATGTGCTCTAATTCTTGCTTCACTAAAATCCCAACTTTTAGGTCATAAGTAAACATTTTCAATAATAGATCTAAAGCATCATTACTGGCCATTGGAAACATATCTGGTATTCTACATAATCAAGAAGGTATAACATATCTAGCCATTGAAAAGATGTTGGGGTCCGAAAAGCTACAAAGATCTTTCCTAATTAATCAATGTCACTTGTCCCCTACAAAATGTTAAATGTTGAACCAACAAAAATGAGAAAATATACTAAGAAGGATACTTTAAACAGATGACATATAGATACAGAGCTCTGTACCAAGAATTAACTCACCAAAAAAAATACAAGTATCAAAAACACTAAAGACAGCATGAATGTGCAACCAACTATAGTTACAGGTTTGCTTTAATATGTTGCAATAACACATCAATGGCAAAAGTTAATGACACCAACTTAAGGATATATCACAGAATACTGTGAACATTTACTAGGAAAACAACATGCTTGTTCTGTGTACAAACCAAGTGGTAGCATAACTAATAGAGCCAAAATACATAAAACTCGAAGTTAAAATCAGAAACAACAAACAAATTTTCTATACTTTTCCTATACAAAAATAGTGCTAATGAAAAATAATTGATTATTAGATGCAATGGTCAATTCTACAAGCTTAAGGTTAGCAAGCTAGAACTGCCACTAAGTGAGCTTATTCCTAGTAGAAAATACTAATCCAAGATATAGGATGAAATTATGAGATTATGGATAATAGAAAAGAAGGATTTTACTCAAAGAACTAACTTGACATATTGGCAGTAATAAGCTTGCCTGGTAAGTAAACTTATGATCTGAACTCCCAGAGCCATATAATTAAACAAAATCCAATAATCTTAAAGCAAGAAACTATCTTTTACTTAACAATCGACCAATTCCAGCAACACCGAACAACCATACTATTGCTAAAACATTTTCATTCTATATGAAGTACCAATGTTTGAAATCCTTTCCTAATGCATATTCAGATATAGGTATAACATATGAACCTCTCTCTCTCTATATATATACAGTAGTGATCAATTTGCATTTCAGAACTTAAGAAAAACTAACAGAACAGAAAATAAACCCAAGAAAGAGCAAGGGATAACACCCGCCAAAGAAACCCTTTATCAACAAAAAAAAAACTCACAGCTACACCTATTTACTGAAACAAACCACATTGTATCAGTGCCCTTTTTCCTAAAGAAATGTAATAAGAATAAACAAAATAGGGATTAATAAAGCCAGTTCAAACTCAATTTACTGTCCACCATGAGGAGAATTTTATGAATATTTGGCTAGAACAAGGATTACATGGTTTTAGTTACTCATAGATTTAAAATCTTAGACAATTAATTTACTCTATTTTGAACCAAAAAAAGAAAAGAAGCTAGGTTGATTGCTTTGTTCTTGAATCAATACCTTCACAAACCACAAATACCATACATCGAATCCAATAAATCCAATTCTAATTACCCAAAAGAAACCCAAAATCAGTGAAAGTGATTCTTGTAAATCAAATCAACAGATTCAAAGATAAGAAAACTAAGAAAACCAATTCCTAAAAATTGAATTAGAACACATTTCAATATCAGATTCATAAGAGGAAAAAAATACCTGATAGAAAATCAAGAATGTTGCTTTGATTGACAAAGCAATTTGGTTAGGAAGCAGAATCGTGAGAATGAAAGTAGAGAGAAGGATAAAAGAGAGATTCACTAGCCAAAACTAGCCAAAAGGACTTTTGGCTTAGAAAAGTAGAAATTTTAGCTTTTCTAACGTTAGAAAAGCTTGTTGAAAAAGTGAAAAAAAAAAAAACAACCCACTGCAATTTGTTCAGTAGGGCTTTTTGCCAAAAAGCACTTTTTTAGTGAAATGCTCATTCAAAAAGCTTTGCTGAATGGAGCCTTAGTAAATATACTTACCTAATGAGCTATGCACAATTTCAAATACATGTATATGGATATATGTAAGATGCATTTTGAGTTCTTACACTTTATGTTATTGTATGGGTACTCAATTGTAATATCTTGAATCATTAAAGTACCACTAAGCCTTATTGTTTAGCATACAATTTGTTTTCTCTGTGCGCAGATTAGGTACCTCTTGAAGCCCCAAAGATTGAAGCCAACATCCAGATGACCGTTTTTGACTCAACAAAGTTTGTAAAGTACTCTTTTGATTGTAAATGACATGTACCTAGGGTTTAAGTCGGTTTTGTATAAAAAATGGTCAACTTGAAACTTAGTTGCGTAATGTCATTTTGAAGTATCGTTTTGGTAAGTTTTGCCTTTTATGTTGTTGTAATAATGTTGTTTTGGTTGTGAATGATATTATACATGTTAATAAAGGTATTTTAAACTTATTTCAAACTGATCATTTTTGGAAACAATAAGTCACCTCATGACGACATACTCCCAACGTTGCAAACATGAATTGACCAAAGAATCATGTCACGGTGATGTTCATTCGAGGTCACAACGAGAACAAAACAAAGAGTTGTTGTGTCGCGACAAAGAACCCCCGACGTCGTGACATAACCCATGATTTTGAAATTCTTACAATTTAGTCCTATTTTGAACTCGAGTTAGTAAAAGAGCTTTCGTAAGCTCGTATAAGACCCGAAAATGATTATGTATTTTTTATACACATGTCTTAGTTATATTTAAATGTTTAAAATTTTGTAATTGAATGAAATTTGATCATAGTTGCTCCAGCAACGAATATGACACCTTGTGACTTGGACCAGGCGATCAGGTTGAATATTGGGGTTTTACACTATCAATGCATAAAATACTATTAAAAATTTAATATCTTAATAAAATATTATTTTTATTAAATTGGATTTTAATTTTTACAAATTGTATTTGGATATTGGATTTTATATTTTTTTTATTTTAGTCTCAAAATATGGGCTATAATTAGTTTGTTTAGAGTTTGGGTAATAATAAGTATATTATTTGGGTTTTGAAATAAATAGTTTAGAATATGAGTATTAGGTTCATAAATTTAAGGTTGATTAAAATAAAATCTCCACATTTCTGACTTGGGGAGATATAACAACCTATTGGAATTTCAAATTGAAATTAGAGGTAAGTTTTATGTTACACTACACAAGATTACTATTTGCAATTGGATGTCGATTATTAATAAAATTAAATTCGATTTAGGTTATGTGATTTTAACCTGATTATTAAATATACTGAGAAAAATGATGTATGTAAACTCTAAATTATATAGAGTTTTTATAGTTGTTTATGACACTTTTTTATTTGAAAAATTATGTTAATTTCGAATATTTGATAGTTAGTTGAATGAACTTTGTTTATATTGAGATAAAGGGTATGATTTAATGAAGTATGAAATTATATGCTTTTATGTATCAAATTTGTGCATAATTTAATTATTTCATATTACATATTAATTTCCTATATTTAATTTTTATAGTGGGATCATGGAGTTAATAAGTTAAGAAGCTTATTTTAATTTTGCATGGACATGAGCTTTATTCTACCTTAGTTGGACGGCAAGGCAAGCAAGTTGGGTCAAGGGGAAGTCGTTTTTTTTTTTTGGTGAATTACGAGGGAAGGGTAAAGCCCTAACAACAATGTGACTGACGTGAGTCAAACCCAAGCCATACCTGGGGTAATGAACACCTTTGACCATTAGGCCAACACATGGGTTCACTTTGGTCCAATTAAAGTTGGTTTAATTGAATGATTACATCAATTTGATAAAGTTCTTCTGATTCATGTTTATGATGTTCTGTGCTTCACTCGTTCATGCTTTCAATTTAAATTATGCATGTATTTCATTCGCTAAAATATGATTGAATGCATTAGAATTAGTTGCTTAATCCGAACAAGATGGTGATTAATGGACACAATAATTGAAAGGTGCATGTTTAATTTATATTCGACCCAGAATAAGTTAAATGTTCATTGTTGAAGCCCAATTTATCCGGGCCCAACAGAATTTAAATTTATTGAAAATTTAATTTATTATAAATTTAAATTTAAATTTATTTAAATAATGTCCAATTACAAAGTCCAATTACAAATTGGGTCCAAATGCTAACCTAAGCCCAAACCCATTACACCCAAGTGACCCAAATCATATCCTAAATCATAATTTCAATTTGCCACCCCAACTTGTGCTCTCATCACCTCTTCCATGTCCAACCAGAGCACACCACATCAGCACCAACAGCACCACCTCCAGCTTCAACTTGCACTGCCACCAACTACCATAGCCACCACTGCAACCTGCAAAGGAGAAGACAAGCATTTAGTTAGAACAGACAAAACAGAATCATTGTAATTTTGACTATAAAGCCAGAATTGAAAGCAATTGTTTGGGACTACTGACTCTTGTTCTTTTGAAAATTACAAATCAATACAAGAAAATAGACTTTCAGAGCATTTTGCAATTCAAAAAATAGCAGCAGTTAATAACAAACAGAGAATTAACCCAAGCCAATCTCAAAACTCTCTGACATTGAAACACCCAGGTACAATTGCAATATAGGTTTATTATCATTCATGATTTACAATTCAAACCGCATCAGTTTCCTAATATACATTAATGCATGCATTAAATATCTCACTATATATATGTTTATTTATTTTGTTTTCAAAATCATAAATAGCATTAATAATAGTGATAGTAATAATTTTTTTTAATAATAATAAATATTTTTAATAATAATAATAATAAATATAATATTAATAATATTAATAATAAAATAAAAAAGGGATACGAAGGGTTGTACCTGGCACTCGGCCGCTGCCATCGTCGTAACTCCGGACGCCGCCTCGATCTCGCTCGTCGTCGCAAAAGGAGGTCTCGAGAACGATAGATCTGTAAAACATGAAAAGGGGAGTAAAAAATCAAGAACATATAGCTTATTTCGAAAAAAAATGATAAAAAAGGGAAACCATGAACGGATCTGAAAAAGAAAAAGGTTTTTTCTCTTAAAAAAAAAGGGGGAAAATCAAAACCTTTTAAAAAAAAAAAGAAATGAAAAAGAAAGGGTTTTTAAAAAGGGAAAATCAAAGATGTTTTAAAAAAAAGAAGAAAGGAGAAGAAAGGGAAGACGATCGGCTTACCTCGGACGGCGCATGGAGGGAAGAGACAATAGCGCGTGCACCAGAGGACGACGAACGGTGGTGCGCGGTGACCACGTGCGTCGGTTGGCAACGCGCATACGACGGACGACGACGGCGCGTGTGGTGCGTGGCATGAGAGGACCGATGGTCCTAATGGCCGGCCCTGGTCCAGGAAAGAGGGGAGAGGAGAGAACAAAGAAAGAAAAACTCTGATTTTTTTAAAATGAAAGTGTTCAAATGATTTTTGGTTCAAAAAAATGGTTTTTATAGTATCTTCAAACGCTGCTGTTTTGGGGGATGATTGCTTGGTGCCAAAGCGACACCGTTTAGGCTGTGACCCGTCCGACTCGACCCGAACCGCCCTTAGGATCCGCGTGTTTTCATTGAAGGGTATATTTGTGCGATTGGTCCTTCCGTTTTTTTCTAAATTTTCAATCAGGTCCTTTTTATATTTTTAATTAATTTTAAAATTTGCCCACTAATTTTATTTCATTTGCAATTTAATCCTTTTACCTTTTGAAAGCCCATGAAGCTGCCACGTATCCTAGATTGGTTTATTTATGCATTTAGTCCTTTTTATTTTTTATTGGTTTTAATTTCATCCCTAAATCAAGTTTTGTTTTATTTTAAATTGGCCTATTAATTTTAAAAGATTTTCGAATTAGTCCCTTGACTTCAGAACGCCTCAAAAGCTGCCACGTGTCACTTTTTTGGTTTTATTTCCCAAAAGGTCCCAAAACTATTTAGAAATCATGTTTTGACCCCTAAAATTTCCATAAATTACATTTTTACCCTCGAACTTTCCAAAATTCTATTCTTGACCCCAAATTTTCCAAAAATTACATTTTTACCCCAAAACTTTCTAAAATTCCATTTTTGTCCTCGAATTTTCCAAAAAATCATTTTTAACCTCAAATTTTCAAAAAATTATTTCTTACGCTCAAACTTTCCAAAATTCTATTTTTGACCCCAAATTTTCCAAAAATTACATTTTACTCCCGAATTTTCCAAAATTCCATTTTGACCCCGAACTTCCAAAAAATTACCATTTTATCCCCAAACTTCCAAAGATTCCATTTTTTGCCTCAAAGTGTCCAAAATTACCGTTTTGCCCCTCGAGTATCTAAAAATTACATTTTATCTCGTCTGCTTTGTTTTCAACATCTATACTTAGATTTTAATTATCATTCTTTCGTATTTTATGTTCTATTAATTTTTTATTTTTGTGTACTATTTATCTATTTAATTATTTTTTCTTCGTGTTATTTAATCTTCGTTATTAATCGTTCATATTAAACTCGCATATTTGTTTTCAAAATTATTTTCATAAACATTTAAAACTGAGGCAATGTTCTATTCGTGTGGAAACTTCGGGAAATCATGCCCTAACGTGTCGGGTGTGATTTTTCGTATAACTCACACGGATCGAATATCCTTTTCCAAGTTTTTTTAAATTCCTTTTAACTTCGAGATTCCGAGAACGTCGTGCCCTAACGTGTTGGTCACGACTTCAATTCTTCACGAAAATCGAAGCAAACAGGCATTCTTTTTTCAAATGTTTTAAGTCATGTGTCCAAGGATCGTATTTTAAACTCAATACGAAATTTCAAGTTTTCAAATACATATATATAAATAATTTTAAAGCAAAACGAGGCAATATCTTTTCGTGTGAAAACCTCAAAAAACCATGCCCTAACGTGTTGGGTGTGATTTTTGTATAATTCACGCAATCGAATATCCTCTTTAAAATCTTTCAAAACGTCCTTCAATTTTGAAAATCCGAGAACGTAGTACCTTAACGTGTTGGAAACGGCTTCTAGTTCTCATAGAAATTCAAAACACGGGGACAAATTTCCTCCAAAAGGGTTTTTCTTTAAAATCTTGCAAAGTTTTCTAAAGACAAAGATCATATTTTAAATTTTACTCGAGTTTTGAAAGTTTTAACAAACCAAGACCCGAAAGTAATCAATGTGGTACCAATTTTGGGCGTATGAGGATGCTAATCCTTCCTCATGTGTAACCGACTCCCGAACCTGTTTTCTGGATTTCAAAGATCAAAATATTTTTCAAAACGGATTTTAAACGTTTTGTGGTGATCCAATCACACTAAATAAAAGACTGGTGGCAACTCTCATTTTCCAATTTTAAAATAATTTTTAAAACATGTCTTAAAAAGATGGTTTTGACATTCATAATAACTCGAGAGAGCTCTATTACCTTGCATAACTTTTAGGTTTACGTGATTAAATTGTTTCAAACCGACCTGATCCCTATTACTTCACGTAAATTTTAAGAAACCCTTAGTTAAATATGATCATGGTAGTATGCATGTCTTTCTAACTAAAAGATTCTAAAATAATTTAATATTGGTTTCAAGTTAATGAAAGATCGAATTGTTATGAAATATTTTCCAAAATATTGTTAAACATGATGAAAATGAATTAAGTAAAATGTTGCAAGGGAGATATGCAATGTGAAATTGTTTATTTTAACTCTCAATTTTCTATTGTAAGATATTATTTTTTATGTTTTGTAAAAAATTTCAGAAGGGGAGATTATTAGGATACAATATGTGAAAGAAGGTGTGGCTTGTCTTGCTCCAACACTGAAAACCACATCTACCTACCACAACCTAATGTTTTTAGTTGGCAGCTTCTGACATTTGTAGTTTCTAATGTTCTACACTGTAAGAATGCAGCAAGAATTATGTATTTAATTCTAGGCAGAGGAATTTATGGAGACAAGAACAATGGTTCATTCAAAAGATAATTGTTAAAGAAGATTTTTTAATAGAGAGTGAATATTTACTTTTAAAATTAAAAGTATAGTATAAATATATATTTACTTTTTATATCTGAATATCATAAATATTTAAAATTCAATATAATACTTTGGAAGGACATATATATAGAGAGAGAGAGATGATTAAAGGGTATTTATGTTGTTAGCTTTTAATAGTTTTGAAGTTTGCATTTTATCAAAATATTAATTAAATATTTTATAAGGATATTTTCGCCTCACTTTTAATAGTTTTTTTTCTTTGAAAATCTAATTAATTGTGAAAGTATATTCATCCCAATCCTTAAATAGAAGGATAAATGCGCTTCAACACACTAAAACGTATATCTTTCTGTACTGACAATAATACCATTACTCCAATCTACTAATAAACTAATTTAATCTAAGGCTTCAAAATTTAATGGTTTAATGGTAAGTTAACCTTAACATATTTAAATAAACTAATGAAATTATATATTTAAATTTTATTATCCATTTTTATGTGGATTTATATAGGTGAACCCTGTATAGAATGAATTAATTATAACTTAACTTAATATATTTAAAGAAATTAAAAAAATTAAAATTTTATAATTAATTTGAATGTGGGTGAACTTTATATTTATATTTATATGTGTTAATTTAAAATTAAATAAAATAAGAGAATTTAATTAGATAAAAGATTTGTGTTACTGCCTTGTTTAATTTTTATAGTTTTGAATTTCACATTTATATATAATACTATATAATATAAGTAATGAAATAATGATATAGATAAAGAGATAGATGAACCTGTTGTACTGACCTGATGATTAAGAATGTTCATTATTTTAAGTGTGACCTAGATTCGAGTCGTCGTTGTTTATAATTCACAAAAAAAAAATGATAAATAGATAAATATATATATATATATATATATATTGGAAATACTGAATGTTAGTAATATTCATTAAATAAAAAGTTTAACAGAGAGATAGAAAGGAGAAAACGAACCTTGGAAGGGAGAACTAGAAACTTGTGTTGGGATGGGATGTTAAATTCCATGAAAATGCCTTGTCAAATGTATAGTCCCTTTGCGAATACCTCACTTTCATTGCCAGTTTCGACCTCAAGAATTTTATCTTACAATTTGATGCCATGTCATTATCACACCAATTTAACCTTACTTTAGGTCTCATAACCTCCCATTACTTTTTGCTTTCGGACCTATCTATGCATGTCATGTCATAAATCTTGTAAAGAAATAAATAAATAAAAAGGGTCCTAAGTTCTAACATTTTATTAACACCATATGAAAATAATTTAGTTTCATTTTCATTTTTCATTATATTTTCCAAAAAAAAAAAAAATACTAAACCATTCACATGACACGCAACAGCTAGCTAACAAATATTGTAGTACTAACCCAAGTCAGAAAAAGTTCCAGGGTATTTGTCGGGAAAAATGGAACTTTTGTGCACTTTTTTTGTTTCATGAAAAATTTATCCACTTGCCTTATAAATATACAGGTGCATGACGATAACCAGTAGGTGAACCAGTCAAAACTCTAAATTCACGTTTATTGGACTCTCCACCAAACAAGTCTCGAGAAAAAAAGAGAGGATATTTGTTTGATTTTTGCCCTTCACCACCAATCGAATTAAACTCACTACAATTTCTCAACCTAGTTATAGGAGTAAATATGTTTTTAAGATTAAAATAAAATTAGATTGAGTTTAGTAGTTTAGGACAAGCCAAAAATATAAAATAAAACATAAATGTGTAATAATTAATGTATTTCATCATGTTCTAATAGGATTAATGTAGCCAAAAACTTCTTGTTGATAGTGCATTAATAGCTGGATAGACTATTACTTTTTATGGCTTAAAAAGCTTCAATTTAATCCCCATCAACCCTACCTTTTGTCTCTAATTATTACAAAACTAAATAAATCTCATAAATAATTAACTTTCTCATACACACCAACAAAACCATGTGTACATTACAAATTATCATATCTAAATTGGACCTTCATCAATATCATATATAAGTGTATTACATTCTATCTTCAGTATTATTGTATCTTTTCTTAAAGTTTTTGAGTAAAGGATTTATTAATAAGGCAAAACTATTTGGTTGTAATTATATATATATATATATATAATTTTCTTCTCCTTTCGATATTAATATAAAAAATCAAGTTTCAATTTCGTAATAATCCCAATTTTCGGATAGATTGGGGGGGGGGGGGGTTAGTTAGGTTCAATCGTTACATTTCATAAACTTATGAAGGATCTTATATCACTAATCGACAGCTACAATTTGGGAAAATAAAAATAAGTCACAAAAGATTCTATGTTCACTTATAATATATTTATGGATTAATGAATTTAGCGTCGGATTAACATTGTTTTTCAAAAGTTTTGTTTAAAAATATTTTCTAATCCAAAAATACTTCTGAAAAACAATACTAAACAAATCCTTAGATCATTTTTATCAACTCACGGATCTTCTTACACACGCGTTAGAATTCTCTAACTCATAAAATTTGGAACTTCTTTTAACATTTTATGAAGTTTGGGTATAATTATTATAAAAAAATATTAATCTTATGCAGATTTTTTGTTTCTGTTAACAACAGAATGAATGTTGCAAAAAAAGAATCTGATTTGGAAGATCATATGACCTCAAAACTGATCTTAAATATTAGCGAGGAACGATTCAAGTTTTAAGACCATTCATCCCCATACTTACCCTTAATGACCAAATACCCTTATCGCTAATCAAAACCAAATAAAGAACACATGCACCGATATTTAAAGCTATGACGTGAAGAATAAAAAAAAAAAAACCCTATTCAGCTGAGGTCGAGACACACGTTATTGGATTAAAAATCCTAGTTATTATGGTTTACGCCTATGAGTTTGATAAGTTAGGGTATTGTTTAACTATATATAAAAGTTCAGGTCGAACAGACAATGAAAATATAGGATAATCCACAAAAGACTGCTCACTTGACAAGCATAGCATGGAATTCACTCACCCGATCATCATCATCGGTAACTCTTTAACATATCCGATCACCGGCTGATCCTGTAGGTCCTTTTCTCTTCTGGGACTGAAGTAACAACTGCTATCAACCAATATATGATTGAAACAATATATCAAATACAAGAAAACTGGGGATAATTGTGAATATTAGTAAGTAATAATAAAGCATTGGATAGGATACTCGCTGGTAAATAATATATATAGCAGTAGATGAGAAAGAAGAAGACGTACCTATGCTGAGTCCAAGAAAGAAGAAAGGGACCCAGGTTCCGTGGAATAAGGGTTGAACCAGAGCATATTATATAGAGATCATATTGACGGGTGAAATCAAATATTTAAATATATAAAAAAAAGAGAAGTTTAATTTCATTATATATCTGCTACGATATTGGACACGTGATGAAGAAGTTTGACTATCGGTTGAAATGAGGGCTTTAACCACCCCCAATTATGGGCTTTCACGGGAGAAATTAATCAATCTAAGAACAACCTCAACCATTCACTATTTTAATGTCTTCTTTTTTTTCCTTTTTTTTTTTTAAATTAATTTCATGGTTATTGATTTCCCTTTTCTTTTATTCGAGAAATCAATTCCCAGTCCTACCCAAAACTTCACATCTTTCTCCACTCAAGTGAGAAGAATTGGATGGGTTTTCCTTAAAGAAAAGCATTTTAGGGTAACTTAATTTTTATTATCATATTTTCTTTGACATTAATTGATAAGCTCATAAGATTGTTTGGTTAACTCTAATCGTGACTGGTTAGTTTTGAATATTAATCATTCGAGACCTCTCGATCGTTCCATTATCAGAATTTAATAATAATGATAACTGCAGAGCATGGTAAATTTAATATTCACCCACCTCAAGTCAATTTTAAAAAATTTAACCCCAACCCAATAAGTGTTCATTTTAAGGGTTTCGAGTTTGAGCACCTGTGTGTATATCGTGTCAAAAAATTAAAAAAATATGAACAAATACTACCATATAATCATACCAATATATTAAAAAAAATTAACCCAATTATATATCCCAACCCATGTTTTATTTAATTTTGACGTCACCTTAGGTAAACAAGCTTTTGATTTCTTCAATCTTCTTGTTGGTTTTTTTTTGTTGCTGAGCTCTCTTTTAAGATTTTTAATTGTCATGAGATCTAAACTTTTTATAATCTGTTTCGTAATTTAATATAAGTATCACTATAAGGATAGTAATTTCATTCTCTAGATGTGTTTGATTGCTAAAGTGTAATTACTTCATAATTTTTTATGTTATGTTTGATAATATCAATGGTGGAGTCAGAATTTTTTTTTTGGAGAAGGCGATGAAATTAAATTGTATATTTTTACGATAGTAAAAATATAATTTCATCATTTTAATAGTCTATATCTTTATAACTTATTATATTAAATTTTTATCATTTTTTAGAGGACTAAAGTGTAATTTTACCATTACTAATTTAAAATTTTATAAATTATAAATTGATTAAATTAAAAAGTTACCATTTTAGGGGATTGTAATATATATACACACAAAGGGGAAATTGCAAAAATCTTAAATATTGGGGGTTACTTATATTTTGGAAGGGCCATAGTATATTTACAAAGAACTAAATTAAAAAAAAATTTAAACTTTGAGGGCCATGGCCCCCGTAAGCTTCTACTTGGCTTCGCCATTGGGTAGTAAAAATTGTAATTACATAGTTTTATAATTTATATTAAAAAATTAATTATTATAAAAAATATTAGCACGATAAAAAAAATTCTAAATAAGTAACAAAAATTAAAATGAAATCATCATATGTATTAAGTTAGTCCAAAAAAGTAGTTGATAATATGAATACGAATAAAAATAACAAAAAAATAAACATCACATGCAATTTTATCTAACTGTTCTAATGTTCCATATTTGTTGGGTTATTTCCTCTTTAATATTTAACAAAAGCTAATTTTCATCATATGTTGGTCTTTAACTGAGCTCATCTTCATCTAAATCTATATCATTAAGATTATCAAGATCTCATTTTTTCATGTACTTTTCGAAGTATGAATCATCCCAAATCTACATGTGAATGAAGTTGTGAAGTAAGCAACATGCTACCACGATCTGACCATTTTTTTTTCTACTCTATACTAATGTGATATTGTTAATGTTAGAATCGGGTGACTAGAATTCTTGTTAAAATAAAATACAGTGATAAAATAAAATAAAAGTAAAGTCCAAATAAACTAGGCTTCTTTCATTTTATTTAATTAGAATAAGTCATCTATTTTATTTTAATTAGAATAAGGTGTTTCAACCTTACTACATTACTTCTATTAGTTGTTGATTGGAATAAAGTTTTTCAACCTATAAATAGGCGTAGTCATCTCCTCTTGTATTCATTCAATTTTCGACATTAGTGAATCTTCTTCTCCTCTGCTCGTGGTTTTTTCCCGAAAGGGTTTCCACGTAAAATCTATTGTTCTTTCTTTACGTTTTCTTTGCGATATTTCATCATTGTCGACATTTAATTTTATCAAATTGGTATCAGAGCTTTTTCAGGTTACTAGTCTCGATCACGATAAGGGCGACATTAAAGTATGATATTTCGCTGTTGGATCGCAACACCATACTCGTGTTGTGGCAGGTAAAGATGCAAGCAGTTATTGCACAGATGAATTTAGAGGATTCCCTGTTAGGGTTAGATAAGATGCCTTCGAATTTGACAGCTGAAAAGAAGAAGCGTAAAGATAGAAAGGCTTTGACGCAATTACAACTACATCTGTCGAATGAAATTCTACAAGATGTGTTAAAGGAGAAGACTACTGTTGCATTATGGGCAAAATTACAGTAGTTATGTATATCAAAAATCCTAACCAGTGAATTGCATATGAACAGCGTCTGTATTCTCATCGTTTGGAAGAACGTGCGTCTGTGCACAAACACTTAAATGTGTTTCAAGAAATTGTCTCGAATTTGGAGGCTATAGAGGTTCAATATGATAAAGAGGATTTAGGGTTAATTCTCCTTCATTCGTTGTCACCGTCATTTTCAACCTTCAAAGATACAATTTTGTATAACCATGAATCTCTTACAGTTGATGAAGTTTATGCTTCCTTAGCCTCGTTTGACAAGATGAAGCATCTTGTGGCTGGATCTGACTCTCAGGGAGAGGGTCTCATTGTTCGTGGAAGACAAGATCGAAATAGTGATAATAGTCGTGGGAGGACACATGAACAAAATCCCCGCAGTAAATCTAAAGGTAGATTGAGATCTTCAAACAGAGGTAAAACTTGTAACTTCTATACGAAGAAAGGGCACATTAAGAAAGAGTGCTACAAGTTACAAAATAAGATCAAAAGGGAGGTAGAGAATCAAAAGGGAAAACAACCAGAACAATCCGGTGAAGATGATGTAGTAAAAGACTACAGTGATGGTGAACTCCTATTGGCTTCTGTCGATAATTCTAAAGTGAGAGAGGAGTGGATCCTCGATTTTGGTTACACCTTCTATATGAGTCCCAATCGGGATTGGTTTACAACATATGAGGCTGTGTCTGAAGGTATTGTTTTGATAGGAAATAATGATTCATGTAAAATCGCAGGTGTTGGCACAATCAAAATAAAGATGTTTGATGGGGTCGTTAGAACTCTTAGTGGCATGCGACATGTACCAGAATTGAAAAGGAATTTGATTTCATTAAGTACTCATGATTCAAAGAGACACAAGTGCACAGTTGAAAGTGAGGTTCTAAAGATTAGTAAGGGTTCCCTCATTGTGATGAAAAGGTAGAGAAAGACTTCCAAATTATATGTTTTGCAAGGTTCAACTATTACTGGTGATGTTGTAATCGCTTCCTTTTCCTTGTCAGATGATGATATTACTAGACTTTGGCATATGAGTAAAAACGGTATGGCAGAATTGAGTAAAAGAGGACTTCTTGATGGGCAAGGCATTAGCAAAGTTCTGTGAGCATTGCGTTTTTGGGAAGTAAACGAGAGTTCGATTCACCAGAGGAATCCATAACACGAAAGGAATATTAGATTATATTCATTTTGATCTTTGGGGACCATCTAGAGTGCCTTCGAGAGGTGGAGCTAATTATATGCTAACTCTTATTGATGATTTTTCCAGAAATGTTTGGGCATTCTTTCTAAAGTAGAAAAGCAATGTGTTTTCTGCATTCAAGTCTTGAAAAATTATGGTTGAAAAACAGACAGAAAAACAGATAAAACACCTCCGCACAGATAATGACTTGGAGTTCTGTTCTGATGAGTTTAATGAATTGTACAAATCAGAAGGGATCATGAGACATTTGACAGTTCGTCATACTCCACAGCAAAACAGCGTTGCAGAATGAATGAACAGAACAATCATGGAGAAGGTTCGATATATGTTGTCGAATGCTAATTTACTGAAGTCGTTTAGGGCTGAAGCAGCCTCTACTGCATGTTTTTTGATCAACTGATCTCCATCCATTACCATTGAGAAAAAGACTCCACAAGAGATATGGTCTGGTAAGCTTGCTGATTATTCTGATATAAAGATTTTTGGGTGTCTTGCATATGCTCATGTTGATAATGGAAAATTGGATCCAAGATCCATTAAATGTGTTTTTCTTGGTTTTAAAGCTGGTGTAAAAGGGTATAAGTTATGGTGTCCTAAAAATAGAAATATTGTGATTAGCAGAGATATTGTTTTTTATGAAACTGCTATGTTATCTAACTTATCTCTCAAAGACTCTTCCAGTAAAAAACAACAAAAGCTGGTGGAGTTTCAGATTGATTCAGTATCTACAACAGAGTAAACTTCTCAAGTTAGTACAAAAGTTCATAATAGAGTAACTTCATCACCACAATATTCTATTGCCAAAAATAGACCTAGAAGAGAAATTAAACCTCTGAAGAGATACACTGAGGCTGATCTAGTAACTTATGCTTTAAACGTGGCTGAAGATATTGATGCAAATCAAGAGCCATCTACTTATTCCGAGGCAGTAAGCTGTGAAGACTTGAAAAGTGAATGATTACCATATAAGAAGAGATGGAATCACTCTATAAGAATAAAACGTGGGACTTAGTGAAGCTTCCAAAGGGTAAAAAGGTCGTTCGTTGTAAATGAATATTCAAGAGGAAATAAGGGATTTTAGGAATTGAAGAACCCAGATATAAAGTAAGACTTGTTGCAAAAGGTTATAGTCAGATTCCCGGTGTAGACTTCACAGACATGTTTTCTCTAGTTGTGAAACACAGTTCGATTCGAGCCTTACTTGGTATTATGGCCATGTATGATTTGGAGCTTGATCAATTAGATGTAAAAATAGCGTTCTTGCATGGAGAACTTGAGGAAGATATTTACATGCAACAACCAGAGGGCTTTATAGTCTCAAAAAAGGAGGACTATGTTTGCTTGTTGAAAAAGTCCCTTTATGATTTGAAACAATCACCAAGGCAATAGTACAAGAGGTTTGATTCTTTTATGACTACCCATGATTTCAAAAGAAGCAGTTTTGATAATTGTGTTTATTTTAAGAAAACAGTGATGGTTCTTTTGTGTATCTACTCCTTTATGTTGATGACATGCTGATAGCAGCAAAAGATAAAAAAGAGATAAGAAAGGTTAAAGCCTAACTTAGTGAAGAATTTGAGATGAAATATTTAGGAGCAGTAAAGAAGATGCTTGGGATAGAGATTCTTAGAGATAGAAAGGCATGTAAGTTGTACCTAAGTTAGAAAGGGTACATTGAGAAAGTTCTTTACAGGTTCAATATGCAGATTGTCAAGCCTGTTAGTACTCCATTAGTAGCCCACTTCAGACTTTCATTGGCTTTGTCTCCACAATCAGATGATGAGATTGATTACATGTCACGTGTTTCATACTCTAGTGCAGTGGGTTCTCTAATTATGCTATGGTTTGCTCACGTCTAGATTTGTCATATGCAGTCAGTGCAGTTAGTAGAAACATGGCGAATCCCGGTAAAGAACACTGGAAAGCAGATCAGTGGATTTTGAGATACTTACGAGGTACCACTGATGTTTGCTTACAGTTTGGAAGAACTAGAGATGGAGTCATTGGGTATGTTGATGCTGATTTTGCTGGAGACCTAGATAGGAGAAGATCTCAGGGTATGTCTTTACAATTGGGGGTTGTGCAATTAGTTGGAAAGTTACTTTGCAAACTACAGTTGCTTTGTCTACCACTGAAGCTGAGTACATGACAATTACCGAAGCTTGTAAAGAAGCTATTTGGTTAAGGACTCTTTGGTGAATTCAATAAAGATCTTCAGATTGGTACAATATTTTATGACAGTCAAAGTGTCATTTCCTTACCAAAGATCAAATGTTTCATGAGAGAACAAAGCACATTGATATTCGGTATCATTTTGTGCGTGATATTATTGCTCGTGGAGATGTTGTTGTGAGCAAAGTTAGTACTCATAAAAATCCTGCAGATATGATGACTAAGTCACTTCCCATAACCAAGTTTGAGTATTGCATGGACTTGGTTGGTGTTCATTGTTGAAGAATACCCCTCAAGGGGTTTTGTGGAAGAGGTGGAGAACTTGTTCGTTGAGAGTTCTTGTTCGTAGAGAATTTTTGTCAAGGTGGAGATTGTTAGAATTGGGTGACTAGAATTCTTATTAAAATAAAATACAGTGGTAAAATAAAATAAAAGTAAAGTCCAAATAAACTAGACTTCTTTTATTTTATTTTAATTAGAATAAGTCATCTATTTTATTTTAATTAGAATAAGGTGTTTCAACCTTACTACGTTACTTCTATTCGTTGTTGATTGGAATAAGGTTTTTCAACCTATAAATAGGCGTAGTCATCTCCTCCTGTATTCATTCAATTTTTGACATTAGTGAATCTTCTTCTCCTCTGCCCATGGTTTTTTTCCGAAAGGGTTTCCATATAAAATCTGTGTGTTCTTTCTTTACGTTTTCTTTGCAATATTTCTTCATTTTCGACATTTAATTTTATCAGTTAATATAATAATTTTTTTTTAGAATAACAAATGTTCTTTCAACCACATTTCGAAAACTTAAATATCTCAAATTAAAGAGTCGTGAGTCGTCTCAGATTATGTCTAGCTTCATTATCTCAAATGGTATCATACCTTATGATGTGGTGCAAGAAAACCTTCGTATTTGCGTAATTAGCATCTAACATATACTATTTGGATTCAAGATGCAAATAGTATGTAGTTTTAATCATAAAAACTTATACAAAATTAATTTGGAGAAAGGGTTATGATTTACTTATGCTAAATCATAACCCTTTTTTATGTAAATTAAGTAAAAAAATATAAAATTTACAATATATAGATTTTATAAAAAAAAGTTTTATAAAGTGTCCAATAACTTTCATAACACTTCTTATAAATAATATAATTTTTTCTGTGGCTTTAAAAAGGTATTTCTTTTACAAACAAGTTATGATATAAAAAAATATAACAACTTTTTGTTTATGAATAAGCATATTATTTTTATAATATATAGTATGGTCACATAAATAAGTTATGCTCGCCATAATTTTTTATAAATAAATATATTATAACACTTTTATAACATGTAAATTATTTTTTATAATAAATTTTTACCATAATTTTTTTTAAAAAAAATAAGATTCAAATAATATACAATCTAGTAATTTACTATTTTCCCCCAAAAAAAGATTGGTAAGTAATTACACCAAAAATCAGTTTTAAAATTTATTTTTACACAAATTTAAGTTATATTTTTTTACGAGTATTTGGGATGAATAGACTAAAGATTTGTTATCTTATAAATCCTAAAATATATATTATAAATACTTTTTGTTATTCTCACACATTTCATATTGATTGAGTTATGAGATTCAATTTCACCCCATTTCTCAATATCAAGCAATAACCAAATAGAGACTTAAACTTGAGAAGGGGAAACAAAAATTAATGGTGTTAAACAACTCGAGTATTATATTTAGGGAATGTCTTTAAAAAGTGGTTTTCTCTTTAGAGGATTCCAACTCTTCTGGGTTCTTCCCTTGGACATTGGTGCTAGTTGATCTCCCTGGTTTCTCCTTGTTTGTAAATTCTCCTCGTTTCTTCTTCACTAACGTTGTACTATTTTTTTTTTGCATTTACTCTTCCCTTCATCCCCAATCATCTTTTCATCGCCAATTTTCTCCCTTGCATTGACTCCTCTCTACCCAATCTCGGCTTTTGATTTTCTGATTCTTTTCCCACGCTTCCCCTTCATTATTGCCTCTTACCCCCGTCCTTTGATCTCCCTTTCTCTCTTTAATCTAATCATAACTCCCCTTGTCATGACTGTTCATTCCATCTCGTCTTCACCTTTGTTTTTCTGCTTTTTTTCTATCATCTTTTGGATTTTCCTACGCCATTATGACAAAAAAACACACATAAAACGCTAGAAAATTAGCTCCTTTTTCTCAACCCCCTATTCTGGCTTCTCCTTTACCCTTTTTTTATTCCTCATTCTCCTCAAACCTATCATGAATAGTTTCCCTATTAAAGACTATATGTGGTCTGTTAGCGCATCATCTAGAACCTCTTCTAAATATGATTCCTACATGCAACATATCCAAGCAAAAGTACACCCTCATGCTAAGTGCTAGAGTTATGTGACCCAAATTTTATGAGTCTGCTTGCAAATCAAATTAATCAAATTATATTATCTTTCTAAAAGATTTAGTAGTATAATATATTTAGCATTTATTAGCATAATATATTTTACATTGATTAGATTTAGGCTTTTTTAACCTATAAATAAATGTGGTTGAAACTCCTCTTGTATCATTCAAATTCGACATTAGTGAATTTTCTTCTCCTCTGCTCGTGGTTTTTTCCCGAAAGGGTTTTTCACGTAAAATCTGTGTGTTCTATTTTTCTTTTTTCTTTTTTGTGATCTTTATACATTACCATTACCGACATTCGATTTTTTTAACAAATTTATATCAAAGCTTTTCAGGTTGTTTTTCTCGATCACAATAATGGTGACATTGAAGTATGATATTCCGTTGTTGGATCATAAGACCATATTCGCGTTGTGGCAGGTAAATATGTAGGTAGTTCTTGCGCATATGACTTTAGAGGATGCCCTACTAGGGTTAGATAAGATACCTTCAACATTGACGGATGAAGGGAAGAAGTGTAAAAATCGAAAGGCCTTAACACAATTACAATTACATCTGTCAAATGAAATTATACAGGATGTGTTAAAAGAGAAGACTGCTACTGTATTATAGGCAAAACTGCAACAACTATGCATGTCAAAAACCCTAACTAGCAAATTACATATGAAGTAATGTCTATATTCCTATCATTTAAAGGAAAGTGTGTTTGTGCACGAACACTTAAATGTGTTTAAAGAAATTATCTCGGATTTAGAGGTCATGAAGGTTTAGTATGATAAAGAGGATTTAGGGTTAATTCTCCTTTATTCGTTGTCACCGTCTGAATCTTTCACAATTGAAGAAGTCTATGATTCCATAACCTCGTATGACAAGATGAAGCATCTTATGGCTGGATCTGACTCTCAAGGAAAGGGTCTCATAGTTCATCGGAGATAAGAACGAAATACTGATGATAAACGTGAGAGGACATAGAAATGAAATCCTCGCGGTAAACCTAAAGGTAGATCGAAATCTTCAAACAAAGGTGGAACTTGTAACTTCTGTAAGAAGAAAGGGCACATTAAGAAAAAACGCTACAAGTTACAAAATAAGATAAAAAAGAAGGTAATTAATCAAAAGGAAAAACAACCAAAACAATCCGATGAAGCTGGTGTAACAAAAAACTACAGCGATGGTGAACTCCTAATTACTTCTGTCGACAATTCTAAAGTGAGCGAGGAGTCGGTTCTCAGTTCTGGTTGCACCTTCCATATGAGTCCCAATCGAGATTGGTTTACAACTTATGAAATTGTGTTTGAAGGTGGTGTTTTGATGGAAAATAATGCTTTATGAAAAATCGCAAGTGTTAGCACGATCAAAATTAACATGTTCGATGAAGTCATCAGAACACTTAGTGGCGTTCAGCATGTACCAGAATTGAAGAGGAATTTTATTCTGTTGAGTACTCTTGATTCGAAAAGGTACAAGTATATAGCTAAAAGTGAGTTCTAAACATTAACAAGGGTTCTCTTGTTGTGATGAAAGGGCAGAGAAAGACTGCCAAGTTATATGTTTTGCAAAGTTCAACTATTACTGGTGATGTTGCAATCGCTTCATCTTCCTTGTTAGATAATTAATTTTACTAGAATTTGGCATATGCGTTTAAGGCATATGAGTGAAAACGACAAGACAGAATTGAGCAAAAGAGAACTCTTTGATGGACAAGGTATTAGTAAACTGAAGTTCTATGAGCATTGCGTTTTTAGGGAGCAAAATAGATTTTGATTCACCATAGCAATCCAAAACACGAAGGGAACTCTGGATTATATTCATTTTGATATTTGGGGACCATCTAGAGTGCCTTCGAGGGGTGTCGTTAATTATATGCTGACGATCATTAATGATTTTTCCAAAAAAGTTCGAGCATTCTTCATGAAACAGAAAAGTGATGTGTTTTACGTATTTAAAGCTTGGAAGACTATGATCGAGAAGCAGACATGAAGACAAATAAAGCACATCCGCACAGATAATGGCTTAGAATTTTATTCCGATAAGTTTAATGAATTGTGAAAATCAGAAAGAATTGTGAGACAATTAACAGTTCGTCATACATTACGGCAAAATGGTGTTAGATAATGAATGAATAGAACAATCATGGAAAATGTTCAATGCATGTTGTCAAATGCTTATTTACTGAAGTTGTTTTGGGCTGAAGCAACCTCTACAACATGTTTTTTGATTAACTAATCTCCATCCATTGTCATTAAGAAAAAGATTCCACAAAAGGTATGGTTTGGTAATCATGCTTATTATTCTGATTCGAAGATTTTTGGGTGTCTCGCATATGCTCATGTTGATAATGGGAATTGGAGCCTAGATCTATTAAATGTGTTTTTCTTGGTTATAAAGCTGGTGTTAAAGGGTATAAATTATGGTGTCCTAAAACGAGGAAAGCTGTAATTAGAAGAGATGTTATTTTTTATGAAACTACTATGCTGCCTAACATACATCTTAAAGACTCTTCCAATAAAGACCAACAAAGTTCAAACACACATGTGAAGCAGGTGGAGCTTCAGATTAATCTAAGATCTATACCAAAGTCTACTTCTCAGGTTAAAACAGAAACTCAGATCTTCACCACAATCAGCACCACAATCTTCTATTGCCAAGAACAGACTTAGAAGAGAAATTAAACCTCCAAAAAGGTGCGTCGTGGCTGATCTAGTTGCTTATGCTTTAAACATGGTTGAAGATATATATACAAATCAAGCGCCATCTACTTATTCTAAGGCAATTACTTGTGAAGATTTAGGAAAGTGGATGTTTTCCATGTAAGAAGAAATGAAATTGACTATATTAGCAGCCTACTTTAGAATTTCATCGACTTTGTCTCCATAATCAGATGATGAGATTTACTACATGTCACGTGTTTCATATTCTAGTACAGTGGGATCTCTCATGTATGCTATGGTTTGCTCACATCTAAGTTTATCATATGCAATTAGAGCAGTTAGTAGAGACATGGTGAATCTCGATAAAGAACACTGGAAAGCATTTCAGTAGATTTTCATATACTTACGAGGTACTACTGATGTTTGCTTACAATTTGGAAGAACTAGAGATGAAATTATTGGATACGTTGATTCTGATTTTGCTAGAGACCTTGATAAAAGAAGATCTCCCATCGGATATGTCTTTACTATTAGAGGTTGCGTAATCATTTGGAAAGCCACTTTGCAAACTATATTTGCTTTGTCTACTACTGAAGTTGAGTACATGGCGATTACTAAGGCTTGTAAAGAAGCTATTTGGTTAAAGAGACTCTTTGGTGAACTCAGTAAACACCTTCAGATCAGTATAGTGTTTTGTGATAGTCAGAGATTCATCTTCCTTACAAAGGATCAAATTTTTCATGAGAGAAAAAGCACATTGACGTTCGATATCATTTTGTGCGTGATATTATTGCTCGTGGTGATATTGTTATGAAGAATGTTAGTACTCATGATAATCCTGTAGATATGATGACTAAGTTACTTCCAATAACCAAATTCAAGCATTGTTTAGACTTGGTTGGTGTTCATTGTTAAAGAATACCCTTAAGGGGTTTCGAGAAAATTGTGGAGAACTTGTTCGTTGAGAGTTTGTGGTGAAAAACTTGTTTGTTGAGAATTCATGTCAAGGTGGAGATTGTTAAAGTTGTGTGACCCAAATTCTAAAAGATTACTTGCAAGTCAAGTTAAATAAAATATATTATCTTTCTAAAACATTTAGTAGTATAATATATTTTGTCATTTATTAGCATAATATATTTTACATTGATTAGAATTAGGCTTTCTCAACCTATAAATAGATGTGGTTGATGTTAGAGCATGCCCAAAGACCAATCATAAGATGATTGTAATAACATACTTGTTTTACCTTGTTTATTAATACAAGGCACTATCATTATTATTTCAGTTCTTTTCTGTTTATATCACTAAATTGTTTTATAATATTGTCCTGAGAATAATATGATTATTCTTAAAAAGTCCTTAGTCGAGTATTATTGTGAGCTTGGACAACAATAATGCATTAAGACTAACATGTAGTTTATTGATGACAAAGTGTTGTCATTGACATGGGATGTCAAAATCAATACATGAGTATGTGTGTTAGAGAACAACATATTGGACTGACTCGCTATGAGTATGTTTCTTGGATTATTATGTAATAGTCACAACATTACTTATAGTGATTATTATGTATACAATCCTTAGACTTGATATCATCATTATCCTAACATCGTGAGTCTTATATTTTTATACAGTCAAACGTCCACCGTAACTAGTTGTTCTATAAAGGCTGATGTTGGATATACCACAATCTATGTAGTGAGATATGGTTGATCAATATAGGATTTGTCCCTCCTACATAATGGGAGCAATATCTTAGGCCACTTGATTGAGTGAGACTAGAAATGCATGGTCATGCTCGAATAAATTGATATGAGATAGCATACTTATTTGTTTATCATTGTTTACTCAAGATATCAAGATGCAAGTGTGACTATTCTATGACTTGTGTCCATTCTAGATATAAAGGACAAAAGGATTTAATATATGAAGGGTTAATCACAAAGAGGTTATGTCGAATAATGACTTATTGTAACTTAGGTAGCAATGATGTATTGCTAAATGTCACTCATTGTTTGTAATATTAGAATAGTTCTAGTATTACTGCTAATGTTACAAGAACCTACAGGGTCACACCCTATGGTTGAAACGGAATCCAAACACAATTGGTTTTATGTTTAATTATCACATGATTTAAATTAATTATTTAATTAATTTAATTTGACAGTTAAATATTAAACACATTATGTGCACAAACTTGTTGTACACGAATAGAGATCATAGTTAATATTAATATATAAATTTGATTCATATGAAAGTTTAATATTAACTGAATATAGTTTAATGAAATTATTAAAATAAATAATAATAATAATAATAATATAATAATAATAATTTAGGTCTAATATTAAAACATAGAAGTTAATATCCTTTTGGAAAAGATATAATGTTTTAATAATTTTTCATATGTTTCTCCAAAGAGATAATTCCGTTTTTAATATATGATATTAAATAAAAGGAAAGAAGAACTCAAATTGTGTTAGGATTTTATATCATAATTAATAAAAGGGTCTAGCAGCCACTAACAAAAAATTATCTTTGAAAAGTTCAAAAGGTGATTGTCGGTTGTTGTCATACCGGGTGGATTACGTAGAGACTAAAACTTTTCGTAGCGAATTGGAATCGACATATAGTTGCACAATCAACAATAGTTAGTTTTTCCGGACTATTAAAGGTAATTGTTTATACCCTTTACACCCTAATTCGTTCCTCGCACATGGATCCCTGGTTATGATTATCAGATTTAATTTTTTTCGCTGCCCCATAGGGTGTAACGGTGATCTAATAGTTGAAACTCCTCTTGTATTATTCGAATTCGACATTAGTGAATTTTCTTCTTCTCTGCCCGTGGTTTTTCCAAATAGGATTTTCCACGTAAAATACGTGTGTTCTATTTTTCTTTCTTTTCTTTTTTCTGCGATCTTTCTATACTACCATTATAGACGTTCGGGTTTTTTAACACTAAGTTATGGGCATAATTACATGAAATTTGGGAATGGAGGACAAAAGAGTTCCGTAAAAGACAGTGATAAATTAAGTCCACATTGAAAGTCAAATCTGCACAAAGTAAGCAACAATTTCAACAAAACTAGATAAACTGGGAGGATTAGTTATTGTAGTAAAAGTCATTGTCAGAAATGACAAGTGAACGACCATCTTCACCGAGAAATCTAGGATGGTTAGTTTTTTATATGTGTTTTGGTGTGTCAAGCGATGCTTGAGGGCGTTTGATGGACAGGTGAGAAATTAAAAACTATAATTGCATTGCATCATGAATATAAATTGTATATGCATTGATTTATTAATATTCTTTATATTATGCTTCATTTGCTATAATGCTATAAAATGAATGCTTTACTGTTTGAATAATTATATATAATGCACCTCCTAATACTCTCAAAAACTCTCTGTCACAAATTTAATCTCAAACCCTTGTTGTTGGAATTTTCCCTTAAAGTTCTTGAATCTTTACAAACAAGTCCTAACTTTTTGCCTTCGCCAAACCATCGAATTCTATGTTGTTCACCCGTCGAAAAGTCATCAAGATCAGTAAGTATCTTGTTCTATGTCAAATAGGACCTTTCAATTCTAGATTACGTCGAGCCTTAACGAATCGCTCCAACCGTAATCTAATCTTTAACATTTTTTTAAAAAACCTCTCAAATCTTGAAACCCCTTCATTGATCATCCCGTTTTTTCAATTAAATGGCCATTATAGGTGTTTGGATCGAGCTTGAACGTGGGGTAGTCACCTGAAATCCAGAGGAAGTAAGGTGGGGGACTTTTTATGAAAATTTGAGTCAAAATTTGAAATTTCTCATGTACACATGGTCTATCACACGGGCGTGTGGATTAGACAGTTCCTCACACGACCTTGTCTCCTTGTCTCCCTTGCATCCGCGCTTTGCACACAATCTGGAGCCTTGAACACGATCGTGTGGCTCTTGTATCTCACCCCTTTCGCTTCGTACACGGCTTGGATCCCTGCACATGATCGAACGCACATTTATGAGGTCCATCACACACGACCTTGAGCCTTGCACATGGCTTGGACACACGGTCGTGTGGCTCCTGCACCATCAACCCTATGTATCGTACATGGCCTTGGGCTTCGCACTCGACTGTGGGCTTCACATATGGGTTGGTCACACGGCCGTGTAGCCCTTGAAACTTAAAATTTACAGTTTTGTTTTATCTTATTTATTTTATGCAATTCAATCCCTTATTAGATTTTTAATGGCATCTAGATAACTAGATTTTACAATTAGGTCTCAGACTAGGAATAGAATGAATAAACACATGAATGAATGCATTTATGATTTAAATGTTTATGATTTATGGCATAACTCTATGAATGATTTTAGGGTTACCAATGGAATATAATTACTTATGAATGATTGTTTGAATCTGTGAATGACTATATATAGTTACTACTAAATGTTACCACTAAATAAACAAATGTTTAAAGATGACTGTTTTAAAAAACTTCGATAACCTTACTAGGTCATCTCTATGGCGGATGTAATCTTTTGAATTTGGGCCTAACATCTAGGCCGGATTGATGAGGTTACAATTTAAATTTATTTGCACAAAATATATGAACTATACTTCAAATAATGAGTTTTATTAATTTGGTAATTGGATTTATTCGTAAAAATGTAAATTTATATTATATAATTACAATAAAAATAAAAATATTTTTTTAATTTCTTAAAATAAAGTAGTGTATACTTAATTCTTAATTTTATAAATTCAAATATAATCTCAACATATTTTAATATAGATAACAAATAAAAAATAAATTAATATGATGAATTTGAATTTGTTGTTAGTTTAACATAATAGCAAATGATAACATTTTGTAATCAAATAATAATAAAGAGGTAAACACTTCATAACTTAGTAATAAATAATTTCAAACACACAGGTAAAAAAATATATTACGGACAAAAAATAAAAGATAAAACTAAATATTTAATATGAATATAGTAATAAACTTTATCATTATAATTATAAAAAATATATAATTTATTGATTAAGTAGAAAATGTATATATTTTTACAAAAATTCCCTAATTGAAAATGAATTCTAACTTAATGTCTAATTGTAAATACATTATTTAATTAAAAAAATATTATAAAATCCACACTTTAAATAATTCACGTAGATCAGTTTTTTAAAATAAAGAAATATTAAATATGTTTTTCTATTAATATAATGCCATGTTTTATATTAATATTTTTTAATTAAAAAAATTGAATTAAAGCACATGCTATAAATTGATAATATCGAGTCTATACCACGGGAGAATAAAATAAATAGAGAGGGAGAGAGATCTAACCAGAAATGACGCCGTTTTACAGGTGGTTTTGGAAGAATTAAGGCTTAAAATGGATTTCAAGGCGTTGAATTCCATGCAAAGCCTTGGTCAAATCAATAGCCTCTTGCATCAAACCTCATTTTCGATCTCAGTTCGACCTTAGACTTCACCACCTTATTATATAGCAATTTCATTTCTTTTCTATAATGCTTGCTGTAAATTTTTCTACACATTTCAACCAATCTATATATGTAAAGTCAACAGGTTGATCCACGATTTGGAGAAAAAAGACAAGTAGTGAAGTATTTGACAAGTAAATTAAGAATCACGCAAACATATATCTATATGCACAAATAGAAAGTGTTTCAGAGCTTTCTAGTTGGATTTTCCTATAGGAGAAGCAAAGTAGCAAACAGCAATGTCAAGTCAATTCTAAGAGTACTTTGGGTTTTATATACGTATGGGTATGCTTCAAGTTCAACCCTTGCTAACTTGTAAATGAGGAAGATGCATGAGCTTCATACCTTCAAATGGATTTAATCATGGGGGAGAACCCATCATACAAGTGTAAAAGTGATGGGTCCCCTTGTTTGGATGTCTAGGTTATAGACTTATAGTTTATTGTGCACAATGTTATTACATCAGAATCAGATCATGCATCCCTCAATCAAAAGACTAGGACTTCACATCTAGAATAATTCATTTCATGAATGCGCCATAAGCTATTAATCTTTATAGAATTCACTTAGATGCCGAAAGGCAAAAGCATGAACAAAAGACCTCAAGTTGAAGTATACTGAAACCTCGTGGTTCCTTCCCTGATTCAGATATGGTAGTTTGGCATGTTTCCTTTAGTTGCTAACTTGCACTGCACCTTACAGTCATATAAGCGAAGCAGCCGTAGTAGCTAACGGAAACGGAAATCACAAGGTTATTCACACCTACCAATACCAGGCATGCCTATTCAAAGTTCAAACATAAAAAGAAAAAAAGTAACCTAGATCATATATGCAGGAGATCAAAAGGGCAACTAAGCAAAGATGCAGGTTCAGTATGAGTATGTTACTTCAACTATGTGTTGATTAAACCCTGTTATAAAGATGTGTTCAAGGTCGAACAGACAACGAAAGAAAGGATTAACCCGCAAAAGGCTGCTCACTTGACAAGCATGGCATGGAAATCACTCACCAGTTAGTGATTGAAGAAAATCTCCATTTCCTAGCTAACTCCAGGAATCTCTCTCCGCATAAAAAAAAATGGGGAAGAAAGGAAAAGGAAAATAAGGAAGCATGAAGCTGTGCAACTGCGCCGAAAGGGAGTTTGATATGATGTGTTAGAGCGAAAAGGTGAGCTTGATTTATAGAAATGAACGAGATAAGGTAACAAAGTTCTGGTAACTGAGAAAGCATTTGACGGTTGTCCCTTTATGAGCAATTTGGTACCCTCTGGACACGTGAGGAGCTTTGACTCGTGGGTGACACATTACGTATTGGAGGGGAAGGGTGTGCATGTGCATTCTCCATGGTAACAACCATCAATTGCGATTGAATTAATTAAGAATTAAGAAGAGTGAGAGAGAATAAGCAAAGCAAAGGGTTGGTTTTTGACATCAATTGTGAAGAGCTGAGTAGGAATCAAGAAGGAGAGGTTAGCTAAGAAAGCTAACCTCACATGATCCCCCACTCTCATCTACCATCCCCAAGCACTTCCTGTAACACAACTGTCCCTTTCAATTAATTACTCTCTTTCTTTCTTTCTTTCTTTAATATTAACAATTTATCATTTTCAATTATTTCTTGTTTTTCATGTCCATGCTATTGTATAGATTTACAAAATGTGAAAAATTTATTAAACAAACATTAGATTAAAATTGTATATAGATCTACAAAATGCTGAAAATTACTTGTCGAATTTATTTCAGTGAATACCTTGAGAAACCAATATATATATATATATATATATTTTTTTTTTTGATGTCAATGAAATTGTTAAAAATATGTCAAATTACTTTTTCATTAATAGAAAAACATATATCATAGCATTTTTTCTTTATTTTCATATTAATGTCATTTTAATTATTATCTATTTAAATAATTATTTACATAAATCCAATTGTATTTATTTTTATTTTTTTGTATTTATCGACTTGGGTCCCAAATGAAAATCAAATACAAATTTAGTAAGGTTGTTTATGAAAATAATTTGACATTTGGATGGAAAAGGAAAAATAAAAGTGTGTAGAATAATTATTCAATAAAGAAAATCATAAGAGTAGGTTTATAAGAGTCAAGCTAGTAATGGGAGTATAACCACCACTATTTCATATGTTAGAAAAAAAATTTTAGGAGATCGAAATTAAATTATAATAAAAATATATTTTTTAAAAAATTATATCAAAATTTTATTATTTTTATGAGATTAAAATATAATTTTTCATTTAATAATTTAAAATTTTAAAAATTTTAAATCATCTAACTTTTTTTTTTTACATTTTAGGGAATCAGAACTCTTGTAGCCTCCCGAGTTCGCCCCTGTAGAGGGACACTTTCATTAAATCTCACCTATCCAAGCAAACTGACGGACCAATTGTAGATAAACTAACCTGAATACGATGAAATACGTGTACTTAACTGCAAAAGTTAGAAAGATCCTCAAAGGTGATGTAACCAATTACAAGTTGGGTCAGCTTTGCATTTAATGCTTTTACTGAATATTTACAATATTTCTCATAAATACAAAGACTTTTTATAATTTGATAATTTAACTTCATAATATAACTTAATAGTTATCACAAACTTTAAAATGAGTTCTTCAAAAAATATTTTTTACTTATATAATACAAAAAAATAATTAATAACCAAAATGGTATCCCCAAATTATTATTTATCAAAATAATATGTTTAGTTAAGTGGAAGAACTCTAAGTGGCGGCATTATGGGATATTTTTGACACGTGTTTTTTTTAATTTTTTTTATTATTTTTATATATTTAAAAATAAAAAAAATTATTTTATTAGTGGAGGGACTTAAAGTGGCGGCACTCAGGGGTTTTTTTCAAAAAATACGAGAAAAATATGACCAAAAAATACCTGACACCCAATGGAAGAACACGAAGTGGCGGCACCAATGGAGGAATATCAAGTGGTGGCACTAAGGGGTGTTTTGCCACTTGGCAGCACCCCATTGTGTCGTGTGTGTGTGTTTATTTTATTTTATTTGTAAAAATAAATTTGGATGGTTGAGAATTTTTAGAGTTTGTGATAAAAATTAAATGAAATAAAATTTTTGTTATAAAATAGGAAAGAGGAGAGCAAATAAACGGAAAAGAAAGAAAGGAAAGAAAGAAAGAAAGGAAGAAGGAGAGGAAAGAAAGAAGAAGGAGAGGAAAGAAAAAAAGAAGGAAAGAAAGGTAATGTGTTTAATTTTAATTTTATTTGAGTATGATATCTTTGTAAAATTATATTTTATTTATTAAATTTTATTTAATTTTTAACAGATTTATTGAAGATGGATAATCAATTTTTTGTATGCATTTATTTTGATGGAGTAATTTCGAGAACATCGGTTGGATGTATATTTGATTGTCGGGAACAAATAGGAATGAGATTTCGTCGAAATATCTCGGTTGATTATATGAAAGCAAGGATTAATACAAAAAATTTTAGACGTTGTGGGAGAAGGATCTCGAAACTTTTCTACAAGTTTCCAGTTTCGATAGATCCCATCAAATTCACCGAGATGGAACTTGTAGACGACGAAGACGTGGAGACAATGATCGCTCTTTATTGTTCGAATCAAAGTGACCCAAATGCACCAGTTCAATTGTTTGCTGAGTTAGTTGATGTGGAACCTGTACAAAATGAAGATCCAACTCCAATAGAAAATGAAGATTCAACTCCGCATATGGTGGTTCCAGTATCGTACACTGAAAGTCAATCAATCGTACGTGGGCTAGACATCGATCTTAATGCTGCTACACCCGAAAATGATGCAGATCAAGATGGTGGATATGATAGTAGTATTCCTTCTGATAATGAAGTCGATATTGATAGTGATCCGGATGTGGATGAGGTACCAGATGATATTGACGATGAAGGGGCGAATGACAATGAATATCCAGTCGAAAATCCAGTTACACATATTGTTATGCACAATAATCCTCCTGGGGCACACATGTCGCTTATAAACCTCGATACGACACATGCCGAGTTCGCGGAATACCCTGAAATAGTACCTGCTCACCGATTGACCGTAGCAGCAGATTGTGAAGAGTTGTTTGTAGGCCAAAAATTTGAATCCAAGGAAGAATGCATATTTGCTATTAAGCAATATAGCATGAATGTGTCGATAGACTACAAAGTCGCAGTGTCTAAACCGACATTGTATATTGGAGAGTGCTGGAAGTCGATGGAAGGTTGCAAGTGGCGGGTGTGAGCTGCATTTATCCAGAAGTCGCAGATGTGGGAGATAAGAAAAATTGATGGGCCTCATACATGCAGTTCAACACGTTTGTCAGAAGATCACCGGAAACTTGATTCCAAAATCATCTGCACACATATCATGCTAATGGTTAAGGACGACCGGACCATCAAGGTTTCTACATTGATTGTAGACATGCAATCACGATTCCATTATCGGGTTTCATATCGAAAAGCAGGGATTGTGAAACAGATGGCAATGAAACAATTGTTCGGTGATTGGGATGCATTATACAATGAGCTGCAATGATGGATAGCCGCAATGCGACAGTACATGCCGGGGACTGCGATTGAGTTGGTGACACGTCCTTATTATGGCTCAGATAACAACATGCAGTCGGGAAGAAGAATTTTTCAGTATATATTTTGGACGTTTGATCCTTGCGTTCAAGCATTTCTTCACTGCAAGCCATTTGTCCAGGTAGATGGAACGTGGCTATACGGGAAATATATGCAAATCCTACTAATTGCAGTGGCTCAAGATGGGAATCAAAACGTGCTCCCAATAGCATTCGCTATTGTGGACAAAGAAGACATGAAATCTTGGGAATTCTTCTTGAGAAACCTGCGGAGGCATGTGATTCATAACGATAATATTTGCATCATCTCTGATAGAGCGAAGGGTATTATTGCGGCCATTAGGCATACTGGTGTACCATGGAAATCGGTTTAATGCAGCCGACACATTGCGGCTAACTTCCAACGAGAATATAATAATGCAGACTAGCGGAGACAACTTATGAAAATGGGTAAAAAAATTAAGTTCCAAATTATTTTTTTAAGGTTTTAAGTTTAGACTGTAACTTATGTTTTCTTAATATTCCTACAGCGTACGAGCTAGAGCCACACCGATTTCGGCAAAGAATGACCAGACTTGAGCGTGACATGGAAGGTCAAACGAACAAGCCTCTACACGAGTGGTTAGGTACCATAGAGCCGTGGCAATGGTCTCAAAGTTTTGATGAGGGGTATCGATATGGTAAAATGACGACCAACCTGGCAGAATCGATTAACGGCGTGTTCAAGAGAATATGACATCTTCCGATTTCATCCGTGTTCTCCACTACGTTCTATAGGCTAGCTACCTTGATGCCAGTAATGGGAACGCGACAAATCGATCAAATGAATGCTAGTCACGTGTTTGTCGAAGCTGTCAGGAATGCAATAGATGCAAACCGTCAGAGTGCGAGGACGATGAACATTGAAATATATTCACGACAGTTTCAACGATTTCAAGTTACTGAGACTATATTGGGCGTCGACCTGGTATCTCACCTAGGTCATACGGGGTTAATCTCCTAAACAAACATTGCGATTGCAGGAGGTTCGATACACTTCGTTATCCCTGTACGCATGTCGTTGCAGCTTGTGTAAAGTGTCGCTCAATGTTGAACAGTTCATCGACCCCATTTACACTCTCCATCGTACGTTACGTATTTGGGAAAATGAGTTCCCCGTCCTGCCTAACTTGTCCACATGGGAGGTACCTCTGACGACTTTCGAGCTTATCCCGAACAAAAGTTTACGAAGGAATCCAAAAGGTCGTCCTCATATCACTAGAATCCGCAACGAAATGGACATTATGGAGAAAACAAACGGCGGCAAGCTGTGTGGACTGTGTAGGCTAGCTGGGCATACTCGACGTAATTGCCCTCAACGAACCTATCATATTGGTCAGTCATCCGGATCGAGTAGGGCCTAAACCCGATTTATCATCATATACCTCTTAATTTTATTTTTACATTAATTTTCAAAGTTGTCCACTTGCATCACAGTCACTAAATTATTTATATCTTGAGGTAAAGAATTCAAAATTATAATTCGTTTAATGTTTCTGAAATTAGACTCAAATATCTTTTTACCATAAAAATTATCTATCTTCCAATTTTTCATCTCTCAAATTCTCTACACTTTTCTTCAAAAATATCTCACTTAATAAAAATGGTAAAATTACGCTTTAAGTACCTAAGCCTTTCAACTTTACGATTTAGGGTTTCAAGTATAAGGTTTAATGTTATGAAATTTAAATAAATGATCAAATAGGTTAAAATATATGTACATTATGGAGGAAAAATTCATCATTATAATTCATTAACAGTCAAATTTAAACACTATTAGATACAACCCTAGTATCCATGATTAGATGGTGTGGTTCTCGGGGTATATCTTCGTGGTGACCGGCATCTACGTCGAGGTTGCTTGTCAAGTTCATCATCATCATTAGGGTCCATTTGCCCCGGAGGAGTAGAGTATTGCCCGGGAGGAATAGAGTATCGCGATGGCTCGTCAAACTCAGCCTGATATCCTTCCCTTGAGTATTGCGGTGGCTCGTCAAATTGAGGCTGATATCCTTGGCTTGAGTATTGCGGTGGCTCGTCAAACTGAGGCTGATATCCTTGGCTTGAGTATTGCGATGGCTCGTCAAACTGAGGCTGATATCCTTGGCTTGATGAGCTATGCATATGTGATGATCCCGCAAAATCAGGACGATAAGAATCATCGTCATTCAATGCCTCTTCATCCTCCTCTTTTTGTTGCTTTGGCACTGGCTGTGGCTCTGGGGCAGGAGCTACATGATAGGGGCGATCTTGTCGAGACATGTATGGGGGAATTATCGTCGATGAAGCACCAATCAAATATGGTTTCCCAATCTCAATGAACCACTGCATGTACTGCACCAATGGCTGTAAATCTAGAGTGTACTCCATCGGAGGTACTCGACTCATTCGATTGTTCCACACATAAACATATTGTCCATGCACACTCCTCCAATCACAATTTGCTTTCCCCTTCTTATTCATCCCATGGATAGACCCTAATTGGAATGGCGACTACGAGATAGGCTGTTTACAACCAAACTGCCGGAGTACTCGATCCCCGGCATACCACTCCACTGTTTGAAAATTGATTATCGGTGTGTTAATGCACCATTGGTCTGAGTGGAGGAATGTTGAGGCGGGAATAACAGCAGTAATTTTTGGCTGTATATATGGGGTCTAGATGAACTGCACAATTAAAAACATGTCAAAATATTAATAAGATTAAAGTAATATAATTTAGTAACATGCAACCATATTAACACGAGTCAAGTAATATAATTTAACATGTTAATGAATAACATAACCCTTCCACAACATATTGCTCTAGCATCAAACGATACATGGGAACTGTGTACTGCCTCTCGATCCCCGGTTTTGTTTTCCATCTAAGAAAACAAAAAATAACTTGTTAGATTAATATAATTAATAAAAATATGTCAAATAATTAAAATTTAGGGTATATGGTAATCACCTGTTAACGAGTGGAAAAACATATGTTTGGTGCCTAACGAATGCCAAGAATGGCATCCGATATAGTGCCCAAGATTGCAATAGCACTAGGCATCCACCTATATCCCGAGAATAAGGGTTTGTGGCGCTACAAAGTTCTCGGTATAGCATGGCAAGCACCGCAGATCGCCAACTATATTCATGAATCTTTCGCAAATCTCTTAGTAAAGGCAAATACATCAAGTGGATCTTATTGTTATTTGCGTCTGGCATGAGTATGCCCCCTATCATTAGCAAAATATAGGCTCGAACAGCCCAAGAAACCTCCATTTCAGTTGCGTGTTCGGGTAAGTGCTGAAAATTGCTCTTCAACCATGTAAATAACAACGACGTGAAGTCATTGTTATTACTAGGTGAGCGACCTAGTAACTGGATGCACATCATTGCCGGCTCTTGAAACGAACTAACACCGGTGACTGGTACACCATTGATTGGTAGCCCTAGTTAGACCGCAACATCCTCCAATGTCACAGTGCACTCCCCACAAGGCAGATGAAATGTGTGGGTCTCCAGGCGCCAATGCTCCACCAATGCACTGATTAAATCATATCTTAACTCAAATTTTTTGATCAATGTCGCAGATGCAAATCCGGCATCTCGCAAGTACGGAAGCAGACATTCATGAGGGGGAAATTTAAGGCCCTGTGCACGACCCTTCAATGAACGATACGCGAGCTCTTCCTGTTAATTTACAAAAATAGTTAGTATAACCAAAATTAATTTTGTAAACAAATAATAATATCGTGAATGACATAATGAACAAATAATAATTTTTTTACATTCATATTGCCTTGGTGTGTATCCGCATTCACTGATTTGGCTATGTGAGGACGTTCCGAGTTAATTAATGAAGTCATTCTGTAACTTGAAAAAAATTATCAATTAGTTCGATACATAAGTTTACCAATATAATACAAAAATAATAATTAAATACTAAAATCTGTTATTTACTAAAATTGTACAAAATATATATTTATAAACCAAAATAGTATCCACACACCATTATTTACTAAAATAGTACAAAATAATTTATTTTGTACCATTTTGGTAAATAATATGATGGGGATATTATTTTCATAATTAATTATTTTTTATATTAAATTTTGGTCAATAATATGATGGGGATATTATTTTGATAATTAATTATTTTTTATATTATATTTTGGTAATTAATTAGCTAAGTTTAATTTTTTGTGAATTATTAAAACTCTCTTATTTTTATAAAATATAGTTAATTTTTTAATTTCATACTTGTAATTAATTTTAATTATAACTTAAAAATAGATTATTGTTTATTTTATTAAACACTTGTAATAGTTTTCTTTCACATTTTATTAAACAATCTTATGATTTATATAATAAAGTTACTAACTAACAAATTTTATACATATTTAAATTTTAAATCAATAAATATGAACAATATTTTTTACTTACTACAACTAACAACAAAATAAAATTACCAACTAGTAAAATTAAATTAAAGTAAATTAATAATAACATAATAACAAACTTACATTTCTTCTTCTACTCTTAATTTACTCACCAACTATAACAACATTAAATAACAAATCAATTAAAAATTAAATTAAAGAAAACAAAAAACTTAAAATAATCAAATTAACTAACAAATTAAAATATTTTAAAATTAACCATACTTAAAATATTAACTAAACTTACATTTCTTCCACTCCTCTTAATTTACTCTTTTAATCAACCTATTAAACAAATAAAATTATAATAACAAATCAAACATATTACCACTACTAATTAACAAATTAAAATATTTTAAAATTAAGTTTAAAAATAAACACATTACTTTTTTTTTTTCCTTCTCCTTCTTCCCCTTCTTCTCCTTCTTCCTTCTTCTTTCTTTCTTTCTTTCTCCTTTTTCTTTCTTTTTTCCTTCATTTTTCGTTGGTCCCCCACTCCCACCTATTTTATAACAAAAAAATTTATTTTATTTAATTTTTATCACCTACCAAAAAATTCTAAACCACTCAAATTAATTTTCACCTCTTAAAAAACCCACACAAACACACACACAAGGCACAATGGGGTGCTGCCAAGTGGCAAAACACCCCTTAGTGCGCCACTTGATATTCCTCCATTGGTGCCGCCACTTCGTGTTCCTCCACTGGGTGTCAGGTATTTTTTTGTCGTATTTTTCTCGTATTTTTTTGAAAAAAAAACCCCTGAGTGCCGCCACTTTAAGTCCCTCCACCAATAAAATAATATTTTTTTATTTTTAAATATATAAAAATAATAATAATAATTAAAAAAAAACACGTGTCAAAAATACCCTATAGTGCCGCCACTTAGAGTCCCTCCACTTAACTAAACACACCATTTTGGTAAATAATAATTTGGAGATACCATTTTGGTTATTAATTATTTGTTTTGTATTATTTGGGTAAAAATCCTCTTCAAAAACTACGATACAAGAGTTTAAACCCATTGGATGCATTGATATTTATACATATTACAAACAAAACGTGTCAGACTCACACTAGGTTTGAAGACTTTGGCTTAGTCCCTCTTATCGTCACACAACAGTTTAGATTACCTAAAATCAAAAGAGAGAAATATGGTAAGTTCATAAGGAGTTTAGTGAGTTTAAAAATAAGTTACTTCCTTTTTTTATGGTTAGCTTAAGAGCTTGCCACGGGTCGCACTTAGACAAAATTTACGCATTCATATGGCGTACATGGAAATAAAGCATGTAAAATCAAGTTTTCACAACTTATAGTTGAGCTTGAATTTCACAATGGCGCAGTACATAGAGCATGAGTGTTCCCTTTCTAGAAGATCACAACGCTCATAAACTCTATGTGCAAACTTGTTGCAAGTAAACTTGGTATATAACCCACCATGTGAATAGATAAATTATGAATTCACTTGGCAAACAGTTTCGTGAACTTTTACATGTAGATTCATAAATGCGAATTCATAGGGGTGGATTCATAAAGGTGGACTTATAGATGTGGATACATACATGCAAATTCATAGATGTCTCGCAAACTTTCATATGGTGAAGTCCTGCTTCAATCTTTAATACGAAGACTTGAGGACAAGTCCAACGGACTATCATAACTTGTATATGCCCATAGCCATAAGACTTGCATACATACATGAGGTTTTAAGCCTTAGACTCCACAAAGTCTCATACTTGAGAAGAACCCTCGTAAGGTAATCATATACTTGTTCACATATATCTTCGTACAGTCTATTTGAACCTTCGCAAAGCCAAATAGCATGCATCACCTCAACTCTCATTATCTACTTTACATACTTCCATACTTCTCATATATCACACTAGTGTCAACAATTCAACCAATCTATTTTATTTGCAAATATTGTCACGACTCGAAATATAAGGGTTAATTGTAATGGATGGACAATAATTGAATTAGGCTTAATGGTTAAGAGCTAAGCTTTACCCTCTTATGGTCTTAGGATCGAGCTACCTACCTCCCATTTATTTTCCTTTAATTTTTAACAACCTAGGATAAAAGTCACACTAAAATATATACAATTGGGAATAGAGATTAAGTAAGAAATAGGCTTTAGGCCTAATAGTTAAAAGTTAGCTTTCCTCCACCAATGACTTAAGTTCAAGCCACTCGTTCCCCCATTTGAATTATTTTTATTCAGCAACAATGGGTAAGTTACCATGCCGCCCTTTAGGGTTTCCAATATTTGAATTATCTTGTTTCTTTTCAATTCCTATTATAATTTTGCCTTCCTTTCTCTATTTCTTCCTTCTAGCTTTTCTTTTCCTTTCTTTACATCATATTTTCATTCCATTGCAGAAAATTATTTTTGCTTTCCCAAATCAAAATCAATCCCCGTTCAAATCGTTTTTCCTATCGATTGTTGAATTTCCATCAATAGCATCCCCATCTTTGTCAAGAAAAGGTAAGTACATCTCGTTTCGAAGTTTAGATCCCAAATTTTCGTAGTGTTTCTATCCAATGTTAATCTTACGTTCAATTAAACAATCTATTACAATTCTTACCAAATATTTTGTTAATCTTATCGAATCTTGAAATCAACTATTAATGCATGTGTAAATGTCATTTGAAGGACTAAATTTAGGTGAAACGGATTAGAATCAGGCGTAAAGAACGTCGACTACACACTCTCGGTGAAAGGTGTATGTTCTTTACCAAGTGAATCGATGGGGGTCATGTGTAAAATTAGAGCCACATGGTCTCCCACACTGGCTTGTGGACCACACGACCATGTGCCTCTATAAACCTTAAGCTAGTTCATGAACCACACAGCCACTGTAACACCTAAAAACCGTAACCATCTCCAGTATAAGAAATTTTACGAGTTTTTTTTACATACAAATCAATCACAATTTATACATTTACCAACTTGCAACTCATAATACTAATTCCATTTAAACTTACACATTCATTTACAACATTTCAATCAATCATGAATCAATATTCATATCACATATCAAGACATCCATTTTTCATGTCTCTAACACCCAAAACCCGGACGTCGATGGTTAGGGTCCTGGTGTCTTTCTATTCATTTATCATTGTTCATCTTTTAATATCATGTCATAAATCACCAATTAATTATAATCATAACTCAACAAGGGTAAAAAGGTCATTTTCATGATTTTTGGATACTTCTACCGATACTTGTCCAACAAGTATTGGTAGTTGTCAAGTCAGTAAACAATTCATGAAACAGTGTAGACTTCTACAGGTACAAGTGAAGCTTTTATCGAAATAAATCATGCTTCTACCGATACTAAAAACTCCAAAGAGATAAGATGTCCTACCCTGCAGCTTCTACCAATACAAGTACATAAACTACTGATACTCCTATGGGCAGAACTACCAGTGCTTATTATGCAACTACTGATACAACTCAAGTCAGAGAACAATCTCTCTCTTGCCCCGTACTTTTACCGATACATGCAGGGGTTCTATTGAAACAAGTATGCAGAATTCAATTAATTACACAAGTCCTCCAGTTTATCTAACATCATTCAACACAAGACTCTTACATTCACATGTCAATTCATTACAAACACATTTGCTTAGTTATAACATCAAGCGAGCATGCAAGTTTAGTTCAACAAAGAACCAATAAACCAAAATCAAGTATTTCAAAGGTAACATCATCCTAGTACATGTCATATAACCAAGTGATGTAAATACTACCGAACGAGCTCCTGAGATAGTGTGATTTCTTCGAGGTGATCCGATCTTCAAGCAACAAAATAGAATATACAAAACAACAACAAATTCACTGGTAAGCTTTCATAGCTTAATAAGTTCGCAAGGTTTATCAATTTACCGAATAACGTGTGTTGAACAAATCCGTAAATCAATCGAGCCAAATTAGAACTGTACTTCGGTGATCGATATCCGATTTATTCCCTATTGACCCAAAGGTCATGCTTACTCCCTATTAACCCAAAGGTCATGATGCTTATTTTACTCCCTATTGACCCAAAGGTCATGATGTTCATTTTACTCCCTGTTGACCCAAAGGTCATGCCTGTTACCAATATACAATGCTAGTCTTAGCCATCTATACAGTATATTTGTTCCCTACGATATTGCTCACACTAAGCTGACGAGAATATGCAAACAAGCATAAATCTCAGCTATCGTAAGGCCTGTAATCCATTCTTGGATTCTATTCACCTTACGGTGACACATGATGCTGTAGAGATTCAGCAACAAATGCAAAATCTCAGCCATCGAACCATTTTCTATCTTTGGCATAAGGCTAGGAAATCCTCATCTCGTTGTTTCTATCTTTCACGTTTCCAATCATCGTTTCTCATTTCCAAAAATCATTAGAAAGACAGTTATAAGTAGTTATTAATAAGAATTTAACATTACGAAATTACCGGACGGAATTGCAGTTAAAGTGAACTCTAGGGGCAAATCCATAATTTTCCTTTTTCCACGATCGGGACATGATCTTGATCTATTTCAATAATCTCATTCAATTATTTAAATCAAGATGAATTTTTAATCATTTTATGCAAATAAGATTTTTTGATATTTTTACAAAATTACCCTTAACTTTTCACTTTTATTCAATTTAGTCTTTTAACTCAAAACTTGTAAATTAACCATTTTTCCTTAAAAACAAGTTCAGCCGAATATATTAGCAATCCAATACTTCACATATTTGTTTTATTTAACAAAAAATCCTTATACTTTTACTAGTTTTATATTTTAATCCTTTAACATGAAAATTACTAAAAATTACTTTACAAAATAGTCATATTTAACAACCAAGCTTAATATTTTATCATTAAACTTAAAAAACACACTAAACTCATCAATGGCATAAACCAAAATATTTAACAGTTTTACAAATTAGTACTCGGGTTAGCTAGATCAAGCTAATACGAACTCAAAAACATAAAAATCACTAAAAAGGGGGCAAGGTTTGTCGAAACCATCCTTTTTTGGAAAACGACGAGTTTCGAAAATTATTTTAAAATCGAAAAATAATGAGAGTCACCACCAAATCCTTTGTTCGGTGTGATTGGATCACCATAAAACGTTTTAAAAAATCGTTTTGAGAACATGTAGGTCTTCGAAATCTAGGAAAATAGGTTCGGGAGTCGGTTACACATGAGGAAGGATTAGCACCCTTATACGCCCAAAATTGATACCGTATTGATTATTTTCGGGTCTTAATTTGTAACATTTAAAAGTTCAAATAAAGCTTAAAATACGATCCTTCAATGCATGAGTTAAGTTTAAAAGAAATCGAGTTTATTTGGAAATCCCGCTATTTCAAAGTGATCGAGGAAGAAAAGCTACGTCCAATGAGTTAGGACACGACATTTCAAGATCCAAAAATAATGAGCTTTCCTTTGTAAAACTTCATTTTTTTTTTTAAAAATTTACGAAAAGGATATTTGATTATCTTGATTTGTAGAAAGATTGCACCTAGTAAGTTAAGGCGCAATATTTCAAAATCGAAAATAAGGAAACATTGCCTCGATTAAGGGTATTCGATTGTTTCGATTTGAAGAAAAATTGCACCTAGTGAGTTAAGGCACAAATTTTCGAAACTCGAAATAAAAGAATATTGCCTCGATTTTTAAAGCTTTTATAAAAAAAAACTTTGAAAACAAGTATGCGAGCTAAATATGAATAAGCAGTTAATAATAGATATTAAATAACGCAAAGCAAGATAAATCAGAAGATAAAATGACGAAAAACACAAAAATACAGAATACAAATACATAATGGTTAAAATAAACACAAATATTGATGGTGTAAAAGGCGCGATCGGGTTCGAAAATGAGACTTTTCGGATACCCATGGGGGACAAAATGGTAATTTTAAATTCTCAAGGGTGAAATGGTAATTTTGGGAAATTTCGAGGTTAAAATGGAAATTTTAAACATTTAGGGGTAAAAAGGGTAATTTTGAGAGTTTCGAGGTTGAAAATGGAGTTTTTTGACATTCGGGGGTAAAATGGTAATTTTTGAAAGTTTCAGTGCCAAAAATGGAATTTTTGGAAGTTCAGGGCTAAAAATGGAATTTTTTGAAGTTTCGGGGTCAAAAATGGGATTTTTGGAAGTTTGGGGGTAAAAATGAAATTTTTGGAAGTTTTGAGGTTAAAAAAAGGATTTTTAAAAGTTCAGGGGTAAAAAAGGAAATTTTTGAAGTTTTAGGGTCAAAACTAGGGTTTTTGGAAGTTCAGGGGTAAAAATGGAATTTTTGAAAGTTTTGGGGTCAAAAATAGGATTTTTGGAAGTTCAGAGGTAAAAATGGAATTTTTTTACAGCTGACACGTGGCAGCCCCTCAGGCATCCTGAAGCCAGAGGACTATTTTGAAAACCATGGAAAATTTTTGGGGTAATTTTGTAATTAAAGCGAACTTGATTTAAGGATCAAATTAAAACAAATTATAAATAAAGGGGACCATTTGCATAAATAAGCCAAAATCATGACACGTGGCAGCTCCTGGTGCTTTTAAAAGGTCGAGGGTCTAAATTGAAAAACCGTGAAAATCATAGGGCCAATTTAAAATTAATTAAAAGTACGAGAAGGACCTGATTGAAAATTTGGGAAAAAGCGGAATGACCAAATGCATAAATATCCCTTTTCTCAAAAACACGCAGATCCTAAGTCTGGTCGGGTCGGATTTCGGGTTGGAAATGAGTAATAGCTCGAAACGGCGCCGTTCTAGGGCTGAAACTCAACCCCCAAAACAACACCGTTTTGAGGGCCTATAAATACCCCTTTTCAGAGAAAAAAATCATTTCTTTCAGCCTTTTCAAAAAAAAACCAAAAGAACCCTTCAAAAAACCTCTCGTCCCTCCTCGGCCGGCCATGCACCGATCAGTCGGGCTGGTCACCGTCCGTCGCGCGTTGTCACCACGCGCCTCGGTCAGCGGCCGCGCGTTATCGCGCATCGCCGCCGCGCCTAGTCACGCGTGCCGATCCGGTCATGTCTCCATCGCTGCGCTTATTCCCACGCGCCACGCGCCTCCGTCGAAGGTAAATCGTCCTTTTCTTTCCTCTTTTTTTTTGTATGTTCTTTTTAAAACAAAGATCGGGTTTAGATCTGGTGAGATCAAACCCCGATCTTTTCCTTTTTAACAGTTTTTAGGAAATCTCTTTTTTGCGATTCTGTTACTTACTATTTTAGAGAGTTTTAACATATTTTCCTTGTTTTCTTGCATATTCGTAAAGGCATGGGTAATATCTGGTGATGGTTTCGACGGACCTCCGGCGACGGCGCAACGAGGGGGTTCTTCTGTCCTTTCAATTTCCTTTTTTTATTATTAAAACATTATTTATTATTATTAAAAATATTTATTATTATTAATATTATTAAAAACATTTATTATTAATAGTCATTAAGAAAATGGTTCGTTTATTATTAATGTCATTAACGTTACTATTATTATTATTATTATTATTATACTTATGAGCATTGAATACTATGAATATTAGCAAACAATAGTAAAGACTTAATGAATGATATACATTAGCCAAACAATAATATAGACAGTTACCTTTGATGCATACGAGATAATAAATGAGCAATAAGTGTATATACTTTTAGAAATTAATACCTGGCTAACACCGAACCTGAGATTGCTTGGTATTCTGTTCACCGTTTTGATATTGATTGCCTTGTGTTTTCTGATTTTTGCAAGCTAACTATTCTATATTGATCTTTTTCTGGGAAAAAAACCTTTGTAAAATTGTTTGAATCTGGTTTTATAACCAGATTTACAATGATGATTATTTGTTTTTTGCAATTAAATGTACATCTAATCCCTTTGTCTTTGCAGGTTCGGCGATGGCAGTGGTGATTGAAACAGCTGATGGCAGTGCAAGTTGCTGGTGGTGCAACTTGGCGATGACGTGGCAGCCTCTGGTTGGCTGAGGGGGAGGTGGTAGCAGCATCTGTTGTAGCTGATTAGGTTTTGGGTATTTGGGCTGACTTTGGGCTATTGTACTTGGGCCATTTGTAATTAGGCCGTTTGTAATTGGGCCATTTGTAATTGTACTTTGTTTTGGACTTTCTAAATTTAATTTTATAATAAATTTAAATTTCAAATAAATTTAAATTTAAAATAAACTTAAATTTAAATAAATTCAATTTCCAATAGGTCCAGACAAATTTGGGCTTCAACAAGGTTTACTTACCTATTTGATGAACCCTAACTAACCGAAGCTTTTTCCTTCCCAAAAATGGCTATTCGGCTTGTTGAAGAAGAAGAAGTAGGAAAGAAAAATGATGAAATTTAACTTTTGTCTTAACTTAATTACTTAACTTACTAAATTACCTATTTGCCCCTTTTAAATTACATGAAATTTAGTCATATAAGAAGTCAAAACCATCCACATACCTTAAAGATGGTTTAATTACCAATTAGGTGCCTTAACTAAACCTCCAATTGATACCTAGTACTTTTAATTAGAAAAAATTCAACTTTTGCACTTTTTATGATTTAATTCTTTTCATTTAATTAACTATCTAAACGATTAAATTTCATAACCAAATTTTAATACAATACTAATGACCTCATAAATATTAAATAATTAATATTTACGGTCTGACATATCAAAGTCGTGACCTCAAAATCACCATTCCTGATCATACTAAAAATAAATTAATTAGTAAATCCCCATTTTATTAGGATTTAATTTCAATTTACCAAAATCTAAAGAGTTTCACATCATTTATATTATTAGGTCATTTAAAGAGGGTCCAATCTCATAATTGATCCTTCAATTATATTAAATTTTGATTAAACAAACTTATTTTCAATTTAGTCCTAAACTAATTAGGACTAAATGAATAAATAACCTAAAGTTAGTGGATGGTAATTGTCAAAACGTTTATTTTCGGGGAAAACAAACAAGTCTTGAACAATATTTTAAAAATAAAAAAAGAGAGTCGTCACCAATCTTTTTATATGGTGTGATTAGATCACCACAAAACGTTTAAAGTCCGTTTTGAAAAATACTTTGGTCTACAAAATCCAGAAAATAGGTTCGGGGGTCGGTTATGTATGAGGAAGGATTAGCACCCTCATACGCCCAAAATTGGTACCACATTGATTATTTTCGGGTCTTTTGTTTTAAAACTTTGAAAACTAGAGTAAAACTTAAAATACGATCTTTTAAAAAGACTTTGCATGATTTTCAAAAATACTATTTGAGGAAAATTATCCGTATGTTTCGAATTTCTAAAAGAACTAGAAATCGTGCTCAACACGTTAGGGCAACATGTTCTTAGATTTTTGAAACTGAAGGACATTTTGAAAGACTTTAAAGGGAAAATTCGATCGCGTGAATTATACAAAAGTCACACCCAGCACGTTAGAGTATGATTTTTCGAGGTCTTCACTCGAAAGGATATTGTCTCATTTTGTTTTAAAATCATTTGTATATATAAATATATTTTTTGAGAACTTGAAAATTTCGCATTGAATTTAAAATACAATCCTCGGACACATGGCTTTAAAAAAAATTGAAGAAAGAATGCCCGTTCATTTTGATTTTCGCGGAGAACTGAAGTCAAGACCAACACGTTAGGGCACGATGTTCTCTGAATCTTGAAATTAAAAGGCATTTAAACACTTGGAAAAGGATATCCGATTCGCATGAATTATACGAAAAATCACACCCGACACGTTAGGGCATGATTTCCCGAAGTTTACACACGAAAAGGATATTGTCTCGGTTTTAAAGATTTATGAAAATAATTTTGAAAATGAATATGTAATTTTAAATATGAATGAGCAGTTAATAATGAAGATTAAATAACACGAAACAAAATAACTAAAGCAGATAAATATATACACAAAAATCAAAAAAATAATATGAAATATGAAAAAATAATAATTAAAAACTAAATATAAACATTGAAGAGAAAGAAAAGCAAAATAAACGGAGTTAAAAATATAATTTTTGGATGCTGAGGGCAAAACGATAATTTTTGGATGCTCGGGGGTAAAACTGTAATTATCAGACAGTTTGGGATCAAAATGGTAATTTTTGGATATCCGAGGGTAAAATTGTGATTTTTGAAAAGTTCGGGGTAAAAATCTAATTTTTGAAAAGTTTAAGTGTTAAAATGTTATTTTTGGAAAGTTTGAGGGTTAAAATATAATTTTTGGAAAGTTTAAGGGTCAAAATGCAATTTTTAAAAAGTTTAGGGGTCAAAATATAATCTTTGGAAAGTTCGAGGGTCAAAATGTAATATCTAGACAATTTAGGAACCTTCTAGGCAATAAAACAAAAAAGAGGTAACACATGGCAACTTCTCATGCCTTCAGAAGTCAAAGGACCAATTTGAAAATCATTTAAAATTACTGGGAAAATTTATAATTAAAACAAAACTTGATTTAAGGACGAAATTAAAACAAATCAAAAATAAAAAGGACCAAATGCATAAATAAACCAAAAATGGACACGTGGCAATTTCTCATGCTTACAGAGAGTTTAAGGACCAAATTGAAAAAAAATCAAAATTATTGGGCAAATTTAAAATTAATTAAAAGTATGAAAAGGACCTGATTGGAAATTTAGAAAAAAGCGAAAGGACCGATTGCATAAATATACCATTTTATGAAAACACGCGGATCTTCGACCTGGAGCGGGTCAGATCGAGCCATGGGTCTTGAGGTGAAACGGCGTCATTTTGAGCATTTTTAAGCCATGTCAAAACGATGCCGTTTTGGATGGCTATAAATGTTTATGATTCTTCAAAAAAATCATTTGAACATACTATTTTTTTTTTAAAAAACTTCCTTTCTCACCAAAAAACTCTCTCAAGCCTTCCCATGGCCGGCCATGATCCAACCGATCGCTCCTCTACCGTTCGTCGCACGTTGCCGCCACGCACCGTGCCGTTCGACCGTCGTCCATGGCGAGTCCAGGTAAAATCAGTCTCTTTTTTTCGTTTTTTAGTCCGTCTTGTCTCAGATCGGGTTTAAAATCCCCGAATCTGAGCCGTTTTATCCTCCTAAAAACCTTTTTCTTCTTTTTTAAGAAATTTCTCTCATGAACCATAGATCTGGGTTCGAGGATCTTCCAATTTTTTTTAAAATATTTTCTTATTATGTTTTTTTTTAACTTTTACTCAAAACGAAACTGAATCACCTGTTTTCAAAAATTTAATCCAGTTTTTTATCTTGATTTCCCCTTTTTAAATTTTGTTTTTATAATACTCGATTTTATTTTTTTAGTACATATATGTTTCCTGATGTTCTGTGATCAGATGAAAAAGGAACCCTTTTGCGAGCATAGGTGGTTCGACGGAATGCCATTTGCGGCTCCGGTGACAATGGCTCGGTTGGGGACAGTTATACCTTTTCGTCTTTTCTTCTTTTATTTCATTATTATTATTATTATTATTATTATTATTATTATTATTATTATATTTATTACTATTAAATATTGCAAAGTAAATACCAACAGATAATAATAAAAGCTCAATAAATGATATATCAACATACACCGAATATAAAAGGTTTCTTTTTATATATTCAAAATAATAAATAAGCAATAAATGTGTAGGCCTTTTAAAGTTAATACCTTGCTAACACTGAATCTAAGACTACTTGGTGTTCTGCTCACAGTTTGATATCAACTACTTCTTCTCTATTATGCTTTGAATGCTCTGTTGTACTGTTTTAAAATAACTATTTTTGTATTGAATTTGTATGATTAATCGAGGGCTAGTAACCTCCTCTACAATGGTTTGAACCTAGATTTTATAACTAGAATTACAATCATTTCCTTTTGTTTTTATGCCATTAAACTGCTGTCATTTCTTTCTTTTGCAGGTGCGAAAATGGAGGCTGTGGCAGATGCAAGTTGCTGGTGGTCGGTGCTATTGGTGCTGACGTGTTTACATGGCATGCTCTAAGTGGCTGAGGGTGGACGGCAACAACAGTGCAAGTGGTCTTAGGGTTTGACCCTAGGTGTAGTGTTTGGGCCTGTTTAGTGTTTAACTTGTAATTGAGCCTAGTTGGGCTTTGTATTTTGGGTTTGTATTGGACATTTGTATATGGACCTTAATTTGGGCTTTTATTCTTTTAAATTTAAAATAAATTTAAACTTAAATTAAATTTAAATTTAAAATAAACTTAATCTTAAAATAAATTTAAAATTGGATTTAGTTTGGACCCAATCAAAATTGGGCTCCAACAGTAATCATGTCAGCACCGCTTGGAATTTTTTACCATGTTTTAATTACCATTTTTGTCCCTTTACTATTTTTTTAATCTATAACAATTAATTTTTATCTCTTTTACAATTTACTCCTTTTTCATTAATTAAGCAATTAATCATCAAAATTACCCAACCAAACTTCAATTCAGAAACGAGGTCCCTATACTTCATTTTCTAAAACCATTTGACTTTGAACCAAACTACTTATATTAACCTTTAATTCAATAATTAAAATTCTTCAATTCAAAAATTCCATATAAAATTATTATTGAATTATTTAATTTAAACACTCATTATAAAAATTTTCTTGTCGGGTTTGTGATCCCGAAATCACTATTTTTGACACCACTAAAAAACGGGCTATTACTGCCACAACTCTTCTAAATGGCCTACCACACGATAGTGTCTCTCCTGTAGTGTAATTTTTACGATTATCACACGGTCGCAGTCTATTACACAGCCTGACCACACGGTCATGTAACCCTTCCACACGACTTATAGCTTCTCACACAGTCGTGTGACTCTTATTTTGTAGTTTGGCCCAGAATTTTTTGAAATGTTCAGTTTAGTCCCTATATAATGCTTGAATTGTTTTTAGAGATTTTATTCACTCATTTGAGTCCCTGATATTATGAACATGCTTATATTGTGCATTAAGTTACAATTATTCAATAAGTTTTTTTCTCTTAATCTCTTTTGAATTTTATTCTTATGATTTTTTATTTATTCTTTTTGTTGTTTCAATGTTCGTTATGAACTAATTGCTCAAGCAGCGATCAAGTAAATCAAAAGCTAATGGGTTATTTATCAAAATAGGTTAAAGGTAAGTTTAGGTTACTGCCAAGATTAATTGTTCAATTTGTTCTTCATAATTAATCTAAGTGACAATTAGATTAAAAAATAATTTGGGGAGATTTAAACTTTAAGAGTGCTTGCTTAACCTTAGCGATCTAGTTGAATAGTTACCTAAACCCGCTAAGACACCAACTAACGGTGCTCCCTATAATTTATGCACTAACTTATGTAGTGAGAGTTGATGAGTGCGATGGTTTAAGGTTTAGTTAATTCCTTCCGATATACACTAACATAAGGTTCTCTAAACACCTGTAAGCCATACACCAATGCAAGTACCTATATCTTGATGGTCATCTCAACCATGAAGCTCAGACTTATCAATAACCAAATTATATAGTAAACTAAAACATGTGAATAATAAGCTGACCCATAATTACTAACTAATGAACCCTAAACCCTTATCTCAAAATTAAACAATATAAACTACAAACCTTTAATGTAATCTTCTTTATGGTAGAGAGCATGAGTCCACTTCACCAGCTTCTTCACTTCACAACCAAGCAAATAACCGAAAATACTCTTCCTATTCATTCCCCTCTCTAATGTCCTTGTCTTTCTTAAGAGCCCAAGGATTACAACTTTATAACGAGGAACCGTAAGAGGATCATACCAATAAAAAAAATTGACATGAATGACAAAAGGCATTCCCATAACATTGGCAACCAAAAAATCTCCTACCCAGATTTTCGTTTGACCAAGACATTTTCAAATCAACCGGCAATCCACAATGATAAATCGGAATCATGCTAGGAACCTCCATTTTTATTCTTTCTCTTCTTTCCTCCTATTTTGTTCCCTTGCTTGAAAATTTCACTGGTTCAAGTTTGAAAAGATGAGGAATACAAACCTTATTTTTAATGCTTTAGGGTTCACAAGAGATTTTATGGGTTGTTATAGGACAAAAACCTGAACTACTGAAATAGTGGCGTTTAGTTTAATAGAAATAGTGCATAGTGACAATCTGTTAAAACAAAGCGTTTTGGTTAGGGCCTAGTCAGGAACGGTTATCTTGTTTTGTAACAAATTGGTTTGTTTTATTTGTTTTTCATTTCCTTTATTATGCTATGAAGAATAAAAAAAAGCAAGCAGAAAAATACACAATATTTCTTCTATCTAATTTCTCTCTTTTCTCCCCTACTCTGATTTCTCTCCTCTCCTCTCTTCTCTTTCTATTCTTCTAATTCGCTTTTCTATTTCCCTTTTTTAATTTTGTTCATAACAAAAGTGTCAGAGCTTCAACGGTTCTCTATGGTTGGGGATGGTGTTACCACGCGGTTGCAAAATGATGTAGGTATTTTACAGCAAGAGATAATGAAGATCAAAGGAGAGTAACTTGATATTAAGTTGGATGCCAATTTAGAGGCCAGATTCAAAGAGATCATGGGAGAGTTATGATCTGAACTTCATTCCTTGTTTGGGCAATATTTAGGGCACCTAAATCTTGCCACTAGCAACACAACAACCTTAGCTTAAGGCAAGGGAATTTGGGGGGACCTTCCTTTGATTCGCTCCTAAAGAACCCATAGAGGTCTCCACAAGTGGTCAAGTTCATGTTCCGAAGAAACTCTCTGTTATGGAATCTATGGATAAAGATTTTGGAAATATTGAACCCATAAAACTCCCATCAATAGAGCCTACCCCATTCAAATTGGGGGAGGAAGTAAATGATATGGAGTTAGCAGCTATATTGCACGATGTGGATAAGTTTGCGGTTGATTTGGAGCATAGCCAATATCGATCTTCTCAAGGATTGATTAACTTGATGCAAATTTCTACCAGCACCAAGGATTTTAATATAAATACTTTGAAGCTTCGGATTCATATTGGTCAATATTTTTGAAAATTATTCAACGATTCCATGAAGAAAAAGGCTATGTATAGAGCAGACCAGGATATCTTGTGGCTTCAACGGGACTTTAGCATATACTTGCGCAACCTCCTTGAAACTAGATAGGCCTCAAGGGTTTTGAAATTGGAACGAATAGCTTAGAGCATTTTCTACAACACTATTGTGGAGTTACTACTAACAAAAAGTATTAGAATGCAGATTAGAGATTACGTCCTGAACCTGATGAAATGCATAGGTATGCTAGAGAGGACACACATTATTTGTTGTATATTTATGATTTAATGAGAATCAAACTACTATTGATGCCCATGAAACCCATACATTTTGATGCTCCTTTGGTAGTGGTATGTAAGTGAAGTTTTGATGTATCTATGCAATTGTACGAGACAGAGTTAATGATGAAGAATTCATATTTCCATATATATGGGTTGCACAATGCTGAACAGCTAGCACTTGTTGCTGCACTTTGTGAATGGAGAGATATTATTGCTTGTACTGAGGATGAAAGTACTGGTTATGTCTTGCCAAACAAAGTGCTTATTGAAATTTCCAAACAAATGCCTAGAACTGCTAACAAGTTATTTCAATTATTGAAATCTAAACACCCATATATGGAGCAAAATCTTGGTGCAGTTGTTAGTATCATCAAGCATTATATGTAGAATTCTGTTGTGTTTGAAGCGACTACTCAACAACTTGGAATTAGGCACCTACTCAATGCATCTAAAGAACAGGTAGCAATTAATGAGGCAACGGAAGCCTTACCTCCTAAGACTCTTACAGACTCGAAAATCATGATAAATAGCATAAAAATCATAGATGGTGGCATGAGAGGGCTGGATAAGATACATGCACATCCTATTGCTACTCAACATAGAGTTGAATTGTTAAAAATTAGAAGCATGGTAAAAAACCAAACAAGATTTTTTTTCAAGATAGATATGAATGGTTTGTTGATGTTTGAAAGACGACGAAATATTGCCATCTTGGGGATGAGTGGTTGAGCTAATGCTTAGCTAGTGGTCAGTATAAATAGAACTTTGCTAGCTCGAGAAGCTGCAAGGAAGATGCTACAAACCTCTTAAACAATCTTAAACCAGGATGAAACAGCTAGTTGAAAAATACACAACAAAATCTCAAATGCACGTCTCCTTGAGGGTGATCCACTAAAGATTGAGAAGTCAACCCCTACTAGTGTGGGTAGCCATTGGAAACTTTTGTATATGCCCAATTGAGGTAAGGATATTTATTGAGATAGTGACAATGTATCTAATCCAACACTAAAAGTACAAAGACAGAATCGATAACCTGTTGATGATTTTCAATATAGGAATTCCACTTGTCATGCTAACAGATTTATCTGTGACAATGGAAATTGGATCTGACTGGTTTTCGCAACAAGGAACTAGTCACAGGCCCAACAATCCTCATGAGCACAAATATGAGATTGTAATAAGGTTACAAAAAATGACTTATATTCGTAGCATGAATGGAAATGGTGTGAATGATACACATGAGCTTAGGAAGGCAGGCATTGGAATTACAGTGGGTGATACAGCTGATGCAGCTCGTGGTGCCTTGGATATAATGCTAACAGAACCAGGTCTTAGTATCATTATTAATGTTGTACTAACTAGTAGAGCCATTTTTCAAAGAATGAATAATTATACCATATATGATGTCTCTATTCCTATCCAAATTGTGCTGGGTTTATGTTCCTTACTCATATTTGCAAATTTGGTTTCTCAGCTTTCATAGATTTGAGCATTGCCATACTGAAGAATGAAACTATTATGATCGTTTCTAAAAATAGGTTAAGTCATCTCTTATGCTTGACTTATGATGGAAGCTCAAGGAGATAGGTTGATGTGAGCTCCCGATACTTTGAGTGTTCAGAAGACAGCTTGTTGGAAGAATCGTCTTGAAATGGTTCACAAGGTAGAAACCTTAATACGAAGCACTTGAATTCTCTAAGGAACCATAGCTATATTAAAACTACGACCCGCTTAAACATGACCATATACTCGAATCTTGGTGTATCGAAGTTGCCACACCCTAGGATGGTAAATAGAGTGATAAGACAAATTTTGAACGCCACAAACTTTGAAGAAAGTTTGATAAGTTTGAACATTTTAACGAAGAGCCAAAAGAGAAATATTCTCACAAATGATTTAAATTCAAGCTAAGTTTTTTTTTTAACATAGTGATTTAGGACGAAATTTATAGGCCTAAATTGACCTTTCAAGTTCCTGTATGACCCTTCAAATTCGTTCATTTAATTAACTTAAAAATAGCCCATTAAATTTGATTTAACTCATGATAGCTAGCCCAAAAGTCATGTCTCTTGACTTGTCTTTAAGTAGATGAGAGGTCATGTCTTTTCATAGTCCATGGTTAGCTTAAAAGTCATCTTCATTATGAAAGCTTAATGGTCCTTAAAGGTGTTGTTTGTAGTCCCTTCATCTTCCATAACCAGTTGTCTTTATTGCTTGTGATGCCATGAATTGGCCTTTAAGTGCTTGAAATCGATCAGATTTGAAGAGGCATTCCTGGTCCATTTGAATAGTCACAATGCATCAATATTGAAAGTTGATTCTTGAATGAATTTTGTGCTTTTATTCACCTTCAAAATCCACCAAAAACGTCCTCTTCTTGTACCAACAAATTAAGTGACCAAATGCAAACCTTTTCATGCCAAAACCGAACAGCCTTTGTATGTGAACATCCCTAGATTTTCTTATCAGCCTTAAATCATTCCCAAAACATATTAAACATGCATTAAAACAATTTAAACATGCCAATAAACTAAAATGAATTGAACAATCACCTAGACAATAATAAATGAATATTTAAACATTTGCAACATGTTCAAATTCTTATTTAACTTCAAACACCCTATTTATAATAAAAATAAACACACTAACTCATGTTTAAACACATAAGATGTTTTAATGGATGGTTTAAAGATGCAAACTAAATGAACTAATGAATTACTAAATGCATGACTTGATTTAATGATGCATTTAACTAACATGGGAGTTACATAATGGAGGATAGGATTTATGATGCATATTTAACTAACATGTAAGTTACTTAATGCATGTCATTATTTATGCTGCAAACTTAACTAATCATGAGAGTTAATGGATGTCATTACATAATGCACGACTTTATTAAATGCAAATCACATAATGAATGTCATATTTAAAAGATGTAGATTAATAATGCATGACATAATTAAATCCCAATCTTAATAAACATAGGAGATGCTTTTATGAATGACTTAATTAAATGCAAAACACTTAATGCAAGACATAATTAAAGATGCAAATACTTATTAAATTAAAATAAAACTTAAATAAAATTAAAAAGTCCTTAAAAACATTAGCCCAATAATCAATCAGGCCTGTGAGATGTTTCATTTTGCACTTGGGCCCCTCGTGTTTGGGCCAATCTTGATATCTTCTAATTGCATCATAACATGATGTGACCGTGCTCACATCATACCCTCCCTCTTGAAAATGATTTGTCCTCAAATTGGGCCATTTGCTTGCAAAAAATCTTTTACAGCCACAACCTCCTTTGGTCATGAACTTGACAAAATCATTTCCAAAAACCTGAAAATCAAACATAGTTTGAAAAGAAAGAAAGTTAATTGCAAACCCTCCCTCTTTAGAACGGTTCAATTTCAAGTTGTCACCTACACATGAGCGAAACAAATCAGTGACATTAAGAAGAATACACACAAAATATTTTTCTAGAATCCTTTTCAAAGTCTGAAGGTGCAAACCATCGCCGAGATCAAAGACATAAGTTTGCCTTACCTTTTCAAAATGAATCAAAAATTTCATTGTTGGTAACATGGAAGAATTGTAAAGCATTTGAAATTTATTCACATAGTCATGCAAAACAAAATTTTATTGCTCGAATTCCTATAATAATATAGAACAACAATCTCCGGGATTGAAAACAAAATTTTGATAAATTATCTCCAAATGAATCACATGTTTTCCTTTCAAAAACAAATCACACATACTAAATATACAAAATTCATACATATGCAAATTCACGTAAACAAATCTCTCAATCTTTCTTTAAGCAAACATGTACTTACATGAAAATTTCCCACAAGAATTTGAAGAATTCACATAACCATCATAATGAAACAAATTAAGCATTTTATGTGAAAACTCTTTATCTTTCAAAACAATCAGATTTTGCAAACATCTAGTTGGACCAAAGACGTCAATGATTTTATCAACTTGCGATTCAAAATTGCTTGGACCAACTCGATACATTTCATGAGAAAAATATTTTAAATCATTACTTATGTCAAGATCAGCAACATCTTTCAATGAATAACAACAAAACAGATTATTGTAAAGAGTTTTGAGATAAAAAATATTGACAAATTTATCAATGAAATTTAAAGAATATCGTGGTTTATCCTCAAAGAATTTATTACCTTGCTCACCTTCCAACACTTGATCTTGGAGATTAATTTCATTTTCGTTCTTACCTTTCTCGATCAATTGGAATCGTCTCCCATCGAGAAGGTATTGAATTGGAACTTGTCAATTGGATCTTTAGAGACCTGAAAAGAAGAGAAAACATGAAGCAAATTTGTATGTTGGTTAGTTAAAACATCCCTCACATTTGTTTGAACAAGTTCTTTGCTTTCACTCTCTTCTTTTTCACATTCTTTCTCAACCTCACTTTCTTTTTCCATAAAGATATGCTCATCACCCACTCTTTCTTTTCTTTCTTCATTCTCAATTTCTTTTTCAATTTCGATCTCTTTTCTCACACTCTCTTTTATTTTTGGAATTTTACTTTCATTCTTTTTTTCAATTTCTTTTTCTTTCCTTTCACAATTTTTTTTCAATATCTCTTTCATCTTCGTTTTCTTTTTTTACACATTCTCCTTTTCTTTCCTTTTCAATTTCCTCACTAGTTTTTAACTTCATTTGATCTTCAACAATTTGTTTCAGAGTTAAAGAAACTAGTGTAATAGATTTTCCTCGAGACACTAAAGAAAAACGATTAGATTGTCCATCGTACTTGGCTCGACTATCAAATTGCCAAGGTTGACCCAAAATAATATGACTATCTTGTATGGGAGCAACATCACACCAAACTTCATCATGGTACTTTCCAATAGAGAATGGAACCAACACTTGTTTGGTTACCTTTACTTTTTAGCACTTGTTGCACCATTGAAGATTGTAAGGTTGTGAATGTTCCAACATGAGTAGGTTCATCTTCTCAACCATGTAAGGGCTCGCAATGTTAGCACATATTCCGCCATCGATGATAAGACTACATACTTTGTCGTAGACTTGACAGCGTGTTTGGAATGACTTTTCTTGTTGAATGTTTGTAGCCTTTCTTCTAACTAGATTTTCTTCAGACATGATTTTTAGCAAAGGATTAGAAAACATAAGAATAAATGTAACAAAAGATATATACCTCACCAAATACAAATCCTCACGAGTCACTCGAAAATTTTTTTCACTCCACTCGTGTTTCACTCCATAATTCTTTGGCCTTTTCTCTCTCGAATGCTCTTACCACACACGTGTCTTTTTCCACTCGTAATTTCCTCTTGTAGGCTCTTAAGAGAACTAAAATAACTCTTTCAATCCTTTCGAAAGTTGGAAGCTTGGAAAATTTGCGTTATTGTTTTCACGGGTGCTTGCAACTAAAACAAATGTTAGAAAGCTCATAAAAATGAAGGAAGTTACTCGAAATTGCTCGGAATGATTTCAATAGAAGACAAGAACAAAAAATTGATTTTTCAATACTCGAATTTTTTTTTCTTCTTTTGAATCTTTTTTTCTTTTTTAATTAGAATTTTTTCTTCTTTTTTACAAACTTTGAATTTTCTTTGATTTTTTTCATTATTTAGATTTTTTCTTTTTTTTTTCACTTTTTCTAAACACGAAATAACAGTAAAGATAGAATCGAACCGAATTTCAAGATTCCTGAGCTTTGATACCAAATGATGTGAGCTCCCGATACTTTGAGTGTTCGGAAGACAACTTGTTGGAAGAATCGTCTTGAAATGGTTCACAAAGTAGAAACCTTAATTCGAAGCACTTGAATTCTCTAAGGAACCGTAGCTATATTAAAACTACGACCCGCTTAAACTTGACCATATACTCGAATCTTGGTGTATCGAAGTCGCCACACCCCAGTATGGTAAACAGAGTGATAAGACAAATTTTGAACGCCACAAACTTTGAAGAAAGTTTGATAAGTTTGAATAGTTCAACGAAGAACCAAGAGAGAAATATTCTCACAAATTATTTAAATTCAAGCCAAGTTTTTTTTTAACATAGTGATTTAGGACAAAATTTATAGGCTTAAATTGACCTTTCAAGTTCTTGTATGACCCTTCAAATTCGGTCATTTAACTAACTTAAAAATAGCCCATTAAATTTGATTTAATTCATGATAGCTAGCCCAAAAGTCATACCTCTTCACTTGTCTTTGAGTAGATGAGAGGTCATGTCTTTTCATAGTCCATGGTTAGCTTAAAAGTCATCTTCTTTATGAAAGCTTAATGGTCCTTAAAGGTGTTGTTTGTAGTCCCTTCATCTTCCATAACCAGTTGTCTTTATTGCTTGTGATGACGTGAATTGGCCTTTAAGTGCTTGAAATCGATCAGATTTGAAGAGGCACTCTTGGTCCATTTGAATTGTCACAATGCATCAATATTGAAAGCTGATTCTTGAATGAATTTTGTGCATTTATTCACTTCAAAATCCACCAAAAACGTTCTCTTCTTGTACCAGCAAATTAAGTGACCAAATGCAAACCTTTTCATGCCAAAACCGAACAGCCTTTGTATGTGAACGTCCCTAGATCTTTTTATCAGCCTTAAATCATTCCTAAAACATATTAAACATGCATTAAGACAATTTAAACATGCCAATAAGCTAAAATGAATTGAACAGTCACCTAAACAATAATAAATGAATATTTAAACATTTGCAACCTGTTCAAATTCTTATTTAACTTAAAACACCCTATTTATAATAAAAATAAACACACTAACTCATGTTTAAACACACAAGATGTTTTAATGAATGGTTTAAAGATGCAAACTAAATGAAATAATGGATTACTAAATGCATGACTTGATTTAATGATGCATTTAACTAACATGGGAGTTACATAATGGAGGATAGGATTTATGATGCATATTTAACTAACATGTAAGTTACTTAATGCATGTCATTATTTATGCTGCAAACTTAACTAATCATGAGAGTTAATGGATGTCATTACATAATGCACGATTTTATTAAATGCAAATCACATAATGTATGTCATATTTAAAAGATGTAGATTAATAATGCATGACATAATTAAATCGCAATCTTAAAAAACATAGGAGATGCTTTTATGAATGACTTAATTAAATGCAAAACATTTAATGCAAGACATAATTAAAGATACTAACACTTATTAAACTAAAATAAAATTAAAATAAAATTAAAAAATCCTTTAAAACATTAACCCAATAATCAATCAGACCTGTGAGATGTTTCATTTTGTACTTTGACCCCTCGTGTTTGGGTCAATCTCCATATCTTCTAATTGCATCATAACATGATGTGACCGTGCTCACATCATAGGTGCTACTGGCATTGTCCTCGATACCTACCTTGCTTGATTGATTGTTGTTTTCTTTTGGGCTACTATCGGTTTTGACTTCTTTTCGAACAAGTTTGGGGTCATTAAAGTGTTAGTGGAGTGGCCAATATGTTTCCTAAAAAGGCTACTTGGAGTCACTATAGTGACAGTATGTTAAAACGGTGACATTTAATTTAATGGAAACTGTGCATAGTGACAGTCTGTTAAAATGAAGCATTTTGGTTAGAGCCTAGTCAGCAACGATTATCTTATTTTGTAACCAATTAGTTTGTTTTATTTGTTTTTTCATTTCCTTTATTAAGCAAAAAAAAAACACGAAATTTCTTCTATCTAATTTCTCTCTTTTCTCCCTTACTCTGATTTATCTCCTTTCTTCCCTTATTATTCTTTTCCTTCCCTTTTCTATTTCTTGTTTTTTGTTTTTGTTCGTAACATGGGTTTTATATATAATTAGGTTTATGAATTTTTTTAAAAATTAAATTACGTGGCTATGATATGGAAATTAGGTGGCAAACTAAAATGACTACGTAAAATTTCCATTATTGACGGATAGTGACAAAAAATAAATTTAAAAAGTTTAGTGATCATTTTGTATTATTTTATAATTGAATGATAAAAAAATATATAATTGAGTGAACTATATTCTACTTTATCATTTGTTTATTCAATAGGGTAAAACGATATTTTCCAAAAAAAGAAAAAAAGTAGAATTGCTTTTTGGGTTTATACTGTTGGGGTTAAGGAGAAGGGCATTGGGCAACCAGTGCCAAATTCCGAAAATTGGGTTCTCCATATATCAGTTACCAGTAAGGTAGTAACCTTCAATCCACCTAGTTATCTTGTTTACATGTTCTCTTCTTCTTTTTTAAATTAAATTTTTTTTTTGGCTAGAATAACTGTATGGGTCGATATTCTTAATCTAAAACCCTGCTGGGTGGCCTATAAAACATCTACTATTTTGTTTTTAATCTGTTGCTTCAGGTAGCAATTTCCCCTATAGTTTTCTGACACTTCTGGGCTGTTACTGGGAAGTATCTGTTAGCAGGTAATATCAGAAAGATCACTGGGCTACAAGAGCTCTACACATATAGATTTCATGTCTGGAATTCTTTCTTTTTCCTCAGTAGTTTTGCCTGATTGGTGTTCAACTTCAAGGTAAATTGTTTTCTTCTTCTTTCTTCTTTAAATTATAGAATGCCCTTTTTGTTTAGCAGTTGGTTGAGCCTGATTTTATTGGTCCGTAGTTGTAGGCGTGGTGTTAGAATGGCTGCTGCTCACACTACACCTGCTGGACTGTCATTGGAAGCCATGGCAATAAAGCCTCCTTCACACCCTACATATGATTTAAAGGGCATCATTAAACTTGCCCTTTCTGAAGATGCTGGAAATCGAGGTTTAGCTGTCTTTTTTTTTTTTTTTAGTTTACAATGTTCTTCTTTGCTTTTATGGTGTTTCCGTTATCAGTGCTTTCATATTTCATAATCTTAGCTCCCCTAAGTTCATAATGATGAGCTAAAGGTTTTGGTGAAGAGGGTTCAAATATTCAGTTAAATCTCTCATTTTTTTCTGCATTATGTTTCATTTGGGTTCATTTGCAGGGGATGTAACTTGTATGGCCACCATTCCAGTTGACATGGAAGTGGAAGCCTGTTTTTTGGCAAAGGAGGATGGTATCATTGCTGGCATTGCACTTGCAGAGATGGTGTTTCAAGTGGTTGATCCTTCTTTGAAGGTAAAGAATTGCATTTTCTGTCTTTGGATCATCTTATGGTTTTTGTGCTCAGACCACACACTCCCTCCTTTTGTACATTTTGATATCAGGTGGAGTGGTCTCGAAAGGATGGAGATTATATTTGCAAGGGACTGCAGTTTGGAAAAGTTTATGGTAAGTCAATAACGCGGTTTCTTAACTTTTTATAAGAAGGCCCTACTAAAATTACACACTCTCTCCATATAGGAAGAGCACACAGCATTGTTGTAGCGGAAAGAATAGCTCTGAACTTTATGCAGCGGATGAGTGGTATAGCTACACTAACTAAGGTGCTTCCACTTCTTTGAATTTTGTAAATGAGTAAACAAATGAGTTCTCATAATCATAGCTATGTTTCTTTGTTGTAATCAAACAAATCTTGATTTATCATATAGGGCAGATTACAGGATGGCAATAGGAAAACCCAAAATGCTTATGTTTCATTTTAGATTGCTTTGGATTGAATGCAAAACAATATGGCGGATGAGTATAAAATTTACTGACAAAATAAGATTCATCAACTGTTTATGTCATTATTTAGTCAACTATTTTAAACTTTGAATTCAGTCATGAATTGCAAATTATAGCATGCATGTTCAATAACTATACTAAAGAAACAAGACACCTAGCACAAGCTTATCACTGCAATAACTTTTGGAGGGTAGAAAAGTGTTTTAGAATGTTAATTGTTCCTGCAGGAAATGGCTGATGCTGCATACCCTGCATACATCTTAGAGACAAGAAAAACAGCTCCAGGCTTACGTTTGGTGGACAAGTGGGCGGTAAGATCATTTCCTTGATCTTACTGTTTATTCCTTCTCTTATGCCTTCAGTTGATATTGTTGAAATTTTCTCTGTAGGTACTAATTGGTGGAGGAAGAAATCATAGACTGGGTTTGTTTGATATGGTGTTGATAAAGGATAATCATATATCAATAGCTGGGGGAATCAGCAATGCCCTTAGATCTGTTGACCAGTATTTAGAGCGAGAAAATCTTCAAATGGAAGTTGAGGTAATTTCTTCATATGTTAAAAATATAGTCAATTGGAATTTTTGTGCAGTGGACTAGTTAACAGAATTGGGTAAAAATTTGTTAATTTCTGTGCGGTAAAGCATGTATCCTGTTACATGATTCAACTCTCTGTTCCAGAATTCAAAGCATTGCCAAAAAATATATTCAACTGGAATTATGTGATCAAATATAACTTGCTTATTAATTTGCAATGCTTTGGAGTGGTTCTCTTCTCTCTGCGTGTGTGTGTGTGTGAAAATGAATTAATCTGTCATAGCATTGTGGCAACTGTGACAGATATGTTCACAATGTCTTTTTGAAGGTTGAGACCCGGACGCTTGCGGAAGTAAAGGAAGTATTGCAGTACGCATCACAGATGAAGACATCATTGACCCGGATAATGTTGGATAATATGGTTATACCTCTTCCAAATGGAGATGTTGATGTGTCTATGCTTAAAGAGGCTGTGGAGCTAATCAATGGGAAATTTGAGACAGAGGTATCTTATGAATCATGATTTTATCATGTACTTCTCAGTTCATTTATTTAGTGCTTGCAGACTTTGCAAGAAGGTATTGCAAATAAATTACTCCTGCTGAAGTGATGTGTTACTTATCAGATGCTTGTTCTTTCATTTTCTTTATCTGAGGGTCATGGAGGGGTGTGTGGCGTGATGATTCACTCTATTTGCTTGCTGTTTTGGTCTTTAAATATGTGAAACATGAACAAATTATACAAAAAAGATTTATATGAAACCTCTTGCTACTTAAAATTTTTTGAACAATTTCTAAATTGTAATTCGTTTTTGGTGATTTACTTGGCATTCTTGCTCATGTAGTTGTCAAATGCCGTCTATAGTTTTATATGGTAACTTCTATTTTAATGTTCTACTTTGAACTTTTCTGATGCTTGTAAGTGATGTATCTATTTCATTGTGGTAGGCATCCGGAAATGTTACTCTTAAAACCGTACATAAAATCGGACAAACTGGAGTTACCTACATATCCAGGTAAGGCAGTGCAACTTTTTTATTTCGTAATGTATATTCTTCTTGTAAACAGAAAATTTCTAAGTTACTGAACTTTAGCTGAACCATGGAGGTGATTGTCCTGGAAAAATCTTATCATCCTCTCACTGGGTTTATTTTACTTCTAAAACTGGTTCTAGCGGTATTGAGAAGTTCCAGAATTCAGTATAAATATAAACTTCTTATGGGACTGGTAAGTCTCACATCGGTGCTCGTATCGGGTGCTATTCCGCTTACTCCACTTTTCCTCGCTCGGTTGCATGAAAGCTATGGCCAAGCCCCAAGTCGGGGACGGAGGGGATAACTTAGAAAAGCGCTTCTTTATCTTATCATTGACCTAACCCTGGGCGTATGAGGCTTTCTAACTTTGTTTTTAGTAAGGAAACTCTGTTTCTTTCCGATTCTGTTAACAAGGGCACTCAAATGAGTGAGAATGGGCCCCATTTCTGGTAATTAGGCTATGCTACTACTTTCTTTGGCACCATTAGGGGAGCATGTCTCTATAGCTACAGAGGTTGATAAATTTCTTTAAATCATTGCAGCAGTTCAAATAGATATGGGGGTTAGGCATCAAATTTGAACTTAATCAAAAGCATATGGATTTACCTACATTTTGAAATGCATGACAAACTATATCAATTAGAGATGTAGGAGGAAGTGTGGATTCCTAATCCATGATTTCTCATTATGGGGGGTTCTGTTTTTCTTTCAAAAAATTATGACTAATATTGATATGCACTCAACGGATCCACATTTTAGTTGTATATAGAACTTCAAAATGTTGAGAAACTATGCAAGCCACTTTGTTTCAAATAGCATAAGAGGGTTCATTCTGTAGGAAATTGTTTAGAACTTTCTAATATTTTGGTATGTCACACTGTTTGTAATCCTTGGGTGTTTGCAGCGGTGCACTCACGCATTCTGTGACAGCACTTGATATATCACTCAAAATTGATACAGAGTTGGCACTTGAAGTTGGAAGGCGAACGAAACGGGCATAGTCGGTTACTCTTTACGCCCATATTGAATAAGGAAAGCTCTTCTCCACCCCCAAAAGGAATTATTTACAGAGAACATCATTATTTTTTTTCTCTTCCCATGCTCTAATAATGGTTTAAAGAATTGATAGATATAGGAAGTATAATCGAATGCTTTGAGAATTATACTATGATAAACTGCCATATGCTATGGTATTTGGACATACATGGTGTCTTGTAAAATAAAATTTGGTGCAAAACATGATGTCTTGTGGCCAAAGTGAAGCATTGTCTGATGATGATATAAGACCACTTTAAAAGCAGGGTTTTTTTCTTCTTTTATGGGTAAGTTTAAGCAAGGATTGGTTCAGAGGTTTAGTGGGGATTGTGGGTGGGGGGGAATGGGGATGGTTAAGCACATGACTTTGCATCATCATGCATTACCATTGCCAACATTTACTTATCAAACACTAAAAGTTAACAAAAATTAATAATAATAAAAAGGGCCATCTCTTTGCCATTTCCAAAAACATGGACAACTTTCCTCATCTTTAAAGGACTCACTAATTTTTTATTTGTTTTCAATTCAGATTTTAATATTCCTACTTAATTATTCTAATTTAATTTATGATTTTGACCTTGCATTGCATCTTCACTTTTCATGGTTAAGTTTCTCAGGAAAAAAACAGAACTTTTCTATTTGATGGAAAATTGTATCTATTGTCAGATCTAATTGGATGAAGTCAATTTTAGTTAATAATTTGAAATTGAATCTTTTTTTTTTATTCAACAACATTTATCTTCAAATTAAATTTAAATAAAATGATATTAATTAAATAATAATTTGAATAGAATCAATTAGGTTGAAGGATCCATCCACAAATTTAATAAAAAAATGTGAGGATTATTATCATTATCAAATAAATATAAAAGTAATTATTCTAAAGGCAAATAGGAAGGGCGTCATCTATCAAGAACGAGTCAAATCTTGGAAATTTCAAAATAAACAAAATGGAATTCGTGAGTGTTTCTTTTTTCTTTCTTTTTTTTTTCAAATAAACACACTTGTACAACTCATTATCATGTGTAATAAAAAAAATATCAATGCACACTTTAATTCTTAAAGTATACTTTTTTTTTTTTTAGTTTGGCCTTTAATTTTTTTTGTTTCACTTTAGTCCTTAAAATTATTAAGTATTTTTAATTTAGTCCTTTAGACATAAAAATTTGACCGTTGGGATATTCAACTAATCGTATGCTATCACATTTCATATGATGATGTCATAGTTATATCATTATTGGAAAAAAACTTAGAAATGAAAAAAATAGAAAAATTTTACAAAAATAATTATAAAAAATAAAAAAGCGCTTACAAAAATTATTAAAATTATTTAAAATAGAACAAATTTATAAAATTACAAAAAGAATAGAAAAATAGAAAAAATACTAAAAATTTAAAAATATATATTAGGAATTTTAATACTTTTAAAATTTTGTAAATTACAACTTACTAAAAGTCTAAACGAGAGATGATTGTTTCTTGAAAGGATATCACCTATGGTAATTGCATTATAAATCAATCAATTAGAACTTATAATTGGTAGATTTTTTTAAGTAATAAAATTGGGTATATTTTTTAAAGTATTTAAATAATGAAAAATAATTTTATTTCAATTAAATTATATTATTAATTACTTCAAATAATATTTACTATCTCAAGACAAATTATTTGTCTCTAGATTAATATTTTAAGAACTATTACCAAGTGTTTGACCATTTTAAAGAAATTTAGTATAAAATAAAAAGAGCATATGCACGAGATGTATCAAGGAAGCTTATTCTAAGGAACTAGTCAAATAAAAATGTTGCTCATAACACTGATAAAATACTAAAAATAGATGTATTTTAAAATATTAAAATTTTGATACAAAAATTTATTAAAATACTTTTAAAATAAATTTTTACAATGTTTTACATTTTCAAATATTTTTTATAGTTTTTATTATTTTTTACAATCTTTTAAAAAAATTATAACATATTTTAATTTTTTTTAAATGTATATTTATAATTTTTTGCATTTTTATATTTTAAATTTTTTTAGATTTTTCCTTATGATAGCGTCATTGTGGTATGGATGTAGGTCACGTAACAATTTATAATTAGTTGGATATCCCAATTAGTTTTTTAAAGTTTAAAGAGATAAAATTTTACAACTAAATATTGGGTGCAATGGTACATTGCTCTTTTAATGGGAGGATTCCAACTTTGAACATAATATTGTTGGGAGAATAATCACGGACTTCTCCAAAAATATAAAAGTAGGTTCCATTTGATTTCAAAAAATGAAAATCTTTTTCGTTTTCTTAAAAAAGGAAAAACATTCAATAAAAAATAATTTTATTTTTATTTGTATTTATCAAACTATTTTTCAATAAAAAAGTTTCTAAAAACAAAAATAACAAATTTTTTTCAGAAACCAAAAACAACCATATACTTCTTTATTAGAGTTGTTTTATTATATTTATAAAATATGTTGGGTAGTTATTTTAGTTCGTTAGTTATTTAGAGTTAAATTAATTGTTAGATTCATTAACCGATTCAATGCTTGTAGTAATTAATTGTATTAGAATTGCTGTAAGTTGTTGATAGTGAATAACAATAAGGAGAAGGTGGAGGAAGTGAGGTCCACTTAGCTCGTACAAGGCAGAGAGTTGACAATTGGAAGGAAGAAGGATAGGAGGGTGAAGGTGACTTGGAGAAGAAGAGTATACTTGTTTAATTGTGCATTCAAGTTTATATAAGGGGTTGTCCTTTATCTTATAGCGTCACGTAACGAGTCGTATGGTTGTATGAACAAATTAGAAGTTAGTGGTCACATGTTAAATGTCAAACGAGTACTACTATTGTAAGTTGGCTATTATTATGATACGTGTTGCGTGGTTTCACTTATATCATAAGTTGTCTTGTTCTAACACTACCATATCATTCTTAGGACATCAAATGGTAGATAAAATCATTTATTTTTTGACATAATTACATATAATATAGATCCTCCTAATGTTGTAATAAGCAAGTTGCTCCATTTTTTTTTTTTTGTGTGTGTGTTTTGTTTTTTTTTCTTCTTCTAAATTTATTTGTAAGTGAAGCTTAGGAGATGGACCCTAATTTTGGATTGTATTTGAGAATTTGTATCATTGTCGGCAAACATGACATAAAAACTTATTAATTTTTTAAGTTATTTTTATATTAACTGTTGATGTCAAAATCAATCCTTATAAACAAATAAAAAATATTTTACAAATCTATATAAAATAATATTCAAATTTAATATTTTAAAATTTCATTTTTATCATTAAATTAAAATATAATCTCACAAATTTTGATAGTAAATGTTATTGTATCAAAATAGTGTTGTGGGTAACATAATTAAACATGTTCCGATAAAAAAAATTTCTCCAATTATTTAGAACTTCGCCGAATTCGATAAAAAATGTATTGATGGTTGATTGTAATAATTCTAATTAAATTTAATATAGATTAATTGATGTAATTGCTTTATGTTGCGTTTTTTTATAAAAAAAATTAATGAAATTATTTATTTTAACAATAAAAATAATAAATTTTTACAAACAAAATGATTAACTATTTCGAAGTAGAAATGGGTAACTATAAGTTTTCCAATTCTTTAAATGAAATTTCTTAGAGATTTGTGTTTTTTCAATTGATTTAATTAAATTTGTTGTTAGGTAAGTTAAAAATACAAAATTGAAAACAATATTTTGATTATTTATTTCAGTAGGTACTGTTATTCAATTTCTTACCAAATGTTGAATAAATATGAATTTAATTTTATACATAAAGAGTACATTCAATTAATTTTATAATCAGAACCTAACAAGTAATTCTAGTGAAAAAGAAAATATTGTTCATTTTAGGGGTTTCGGGTTCGAGTACCTGTGTGTGTAAAGTGTGTGTGCGTTGTCAACAGATTAAAAAAATATGAACAGAAAGTACCATGTAATCACACCAGTATATTTAAAAAAAAAATTCATAATCAAATTTTGCACGCAAACATTTAAACATATTATAAAATATATTGATTTTTAATATATAATATACACATGTAAATATATAAATATATTTATAAGCAAATAAAAGTTTTAATATTATATTCAATAATTTAATTTAATATTTACATTCTAAATTAAAATATTATTTTTGGAGAATATGTATTAATAATTATTTATATAATTTTTAAATTTTAAATACAAATACAAGCACGTGCTAATTCAATTTATATGATATTGTTTGAGCAAATGAGTAATATGAAAGCACAACAACACTCTTTCCCGAAATTGTGAAGCATAGTCTTGATGGAGTACCAAAGGGATATTTTTAGTGCTAAACCCTTTTTCAATTTTAAGGACTAATTATTCCATCATGAATAGCAAAAAGTGGATAATGACATTATAACATCATGACTACTCATTCTTTCAATTTATTTTGTTGGTGGATAAATATTTTATTTATTATGTGTAATATCATCAATGCAGTATTATTTTATATTTATTTAGGTAAAAAGTATTATGAAGGTTTTTGCATTAAAAGTTCGATTGCGTTTTTTTCTCTCTGTTTAAAATATGGGCAAACTAGTTTTTATACATTAGATTAAAAAATAAACAGGTTTTTTTGTTAAAAATTTCTTCTATTTTTACTGTTAAAAACTAACCCATGTATGTTAGCATGAAATACACATGGCATGTCATGTAACGCCCTCAACCCGATCCGGTTTACCGGATTCGAATCTCGAATGTTACTACTCAAATGTAGACTTAGACTTAAGCACGACACACAAATTTTTTGAATAGTACATCTCATTTATTTCTATTGACCGATTGGATTACATTTGAATATACCATGGGTACTTACAAGCAATGAACAAGACTTTACAATTGACGAGGACTTACAAATAGGCATCATAGTTTAATGATATTATTCTACTTATCTTGTCTTCAAATTATATCACTGACTACATTTATAAGATATCCCATTTTGTACATGTTGTATAGGTGTTCAAAATGATTCTCTTGGTTTCTTTGCTTAATTCTCAAGACTCGATCACACCCCATGCAGGCTCGTTCTGTATGCATTTGCCACTCCCTTGGCACAACCCTGGCATCGTCCCTCCTAACGTATCTTTTACCTGAAACATAAAATATAGAGAGGTAAGTTTAACAAAACTTAGTGAGAAAAACCCTCTTTTAACCTAAGCCTTATTTGAGAAATCCATTATCTAATTCTTCGTCCATGTCCTTAACTTTAACGGTTGCATTGTTGAAGTTACTTCCCCTATGTCATAGAAAACATGCCTCGCTTTAAGGTCTTATCTTACCTTGCATCTTTGTTACCATAATGTTATGTAGATTTTTCCATAACGTTCCACACTGGCCATTCTTTCAGAGTTCGTCGTACACATTATTCCTTTAAAGATTACCATAATTATTGTTCTTGCAAAGTCAATCATGCTTACCACTTCTTCAAAATATCGTGTATGCCATTTTTTCAAAATTTGTTTCCTTTCCTTGCTTTCCAAAATCATCATTGGATGTTCTTTAGGATTACCTTACATGTCATTCTTTTAGAGTCTACCCAACGTTGAGTTCTTCAAATGGTTACCACAAGGGCAATTCCTCAAACTACGCCATGAAGGTGCACTTTTCCTACGAAGGTTGCCATAAAGGCGATTCTTCATATTATGCCACGAAGGTTCTCTTTATCAGAGATGGCCACAAAGGTCTTCCTTTCGAAGAATCGCCATAGAGGCGTTCTTAAACAAAGATAACCATAAAGGCGTCCTTAAATAAAGATAGCCACAAAGGCTTTCCCATCATTTACACAACAAAGGTGCCCTTTACTGATTTTCCACAAAGGTATATCTTTTACATTTGCCACGAAGGATTCCTTTAACAGAGTTAGCCATGAAGACTTCCTATAACAGAATTCGCCACAAGGGCTTTCCTTTTAGTATAGATAGCCACAAAGACTTTCTTACAGAAATTGCCACAAAGGTAGTTCCCTTGGTTGCGCCACAAAGGCATCTCCGTACAAATTACCACAAAGGTATTCCTTATCAGATATTTGCCACAAAGGCACTTCTGTCACATAAACAACCACAAAGGCTCACTTTTACGAAAATTAGTGTTTTGACAGTAGGAATTTGCCTAGACTTACCGTTGTGAGGTTTTCCTTTCATCGTTTAGTACTCACCCAATCGTCATTTACATTTTTTCCATATGTAGTTAACCGCTAGGCCTTACACAATATGGTCTTCTTCCCCATATGATGTCATAGCTCACTAGCTAGGTCTTACACGATATGATCTTTAATTGTCATGACCATGAACTTGTCCTTATTAAAGATTTGTGTTTATTACCCCGACAGACCCTTTAGACAACTTCTAGAGACAAACACATACTCATCATGCAAACTCATACTTGACAGACTTATTTCTTTTAAACTTTTTCACAACAGATGCATCCATGCTTCCAGACATATAACACATTCACTAAAATTTCATGCATAGACCCTTCATGTAGTGACTTGCTTACAACAGATACATTCATACATGCATATACTTATTTTCCTTATCAGAGACATAGTATCATGCTTTATTACTTTAAGTTTCACAATTTGGTCACTTAGCCTAGAAGCATCTAGAATAAAAACATGTAAGAGACAATCTAGAGACTTACCTGACTTTCACCTTTAACAACTCCAACATCAAATATAGGCTTCCATCGAGTAGATCGGTAGCCCTTAAATGAAAAATCATAGGAACTCATCAAGATATGTCCATTTAACTCATTTCCTTTCACTTTGAACACCAGAATCACTAAGTAAAACTTTACCATACTTATTTTACCAAGCTAAATAGATCTACTCTTTAGCAGAATAGCTTGCAAGGTCGTGAATTTTACCTTAACAAGAGGCATCTCAGAGCTTAGATTCATACCTTAGACTCAACTTAAAAGATGAGAGGAGTTTCTCTCGATTCTTCCTTATATAAATAGAGACTACTTATTGAAGAAGTACGAGAATAGTTCTCCATTTCTTACATGGATTACTTAGATATTTTTCCTTTGTCCCTATGGATGTGTGACATTCGTCCCAGTCTTTACAATCCATCAGGTAGATGCTTGACAACTGTAAAGACGTGTGTACATGAATACATACTTTCACATAACATACTCTTAGGTCTTAACACATCCTTTATCCTTAGTCATTACGTTAGAGCATAGCTGGTAACTTAACTAATCACACTTGGTGTGTCATGCCTTTTTGGCGACGACCCTATTATCTAAATTACCTTAATACCTTACTAGGCTTCTTTTCCTAATGATTCGTTCCTTTCTAAGACAGTTTATTATCACATTCTAATATTGATTACGCTTCCACTTAACACGCTAAGAGCATCAGTGGGATGTATAACACTTCACTATTTGGGGTAGCAATTAGTTTACTTATTAACTTTAAAGCTCACCCAATTACCGGACGCTACCTTACCTTTAAAGAAATCTCGTCTAAACATCAAACCTCAAATTTATCTTAAAGGAGTACCTCACTTTCTTCTAGCCCTATTCTCCCAAAAAGAGGAAAAAAAAGAGAAGATATTTTCTTTTTAACCTATTTTAAACTCTTAACTTAACCCAAGTCCTTATTGGGACTTGATAAACGTCACATCACTCATTGGGTGGTCTAATCCAAATCTACAATTTTCAATAAAACTAATCGAGTGTTTTCCTTTAGTCTTTAACTATCTTGGTTCACGTTCGGTTGATCCCTAACTATCTTTTCCTTAAAACTTAATTGGCTTAAGGCCAACATTACAAGGTGTACTATACTGCTGACGTAAACTCGCATCATAAGGTTCACTTCCTTATTACCCATAATGGAATCCGTCCACCCTATGTATGCCAATAAAGGCTTTTAAGGCTAATCCTTTCTTATCAAGCATACTTCTTGATCACTATGTGCCAATCTAATGTTCACCAACGTCAAGCATCATAGACCACTAAAGGAAAACGACAGCTCACCTATTCCAACCCGAAATAGTTGATAGACCTAAACACAACCTAAACCCGAAGAACGACAACTCACCTAGGGCTAAGGAAAACAGTTGTCTAAATGCTATAAATAGGCCTTTTGAACACTTAGTTTAACACACTCTTACTTAGCTTATTTCCTTCTTGTAATTTAGGTTTAGTTGTTTTCCTTTCTTTATTTATTTTCGTTCTTGTTTTACGGAAACAAGATTTGTAAATTTTGCATAAACGATTGTGGATTCGTCCTAATAGATTGTAATTCAAATCCTTGAGTTTCTTTCAATTATATTTTTAATCTCATTTATTATGCATATTCTAATTATTAAATTTATGATGTTTTAAGAAATCGTAAGGAACTAATCCCTTTATGAGAGATTAAGGGAGTGGAGGTATGATTATTTAGTTATTGTATATTGATCTTCCACGAATCAACTGTTTGGAAAAGGAAGAACGTGAAACAAACCCTAGTTCTGACAACCCTAAGAAGTCAATTAGATTAGAATTAACCCAAAATCAGTATTGCTCATTCGTGAACACCTTTAGCCTAAAATCAATCTAAACTGTGAGGTCAAAAGATTAGTAGTTCTTGTTGACTCGTTATGTTAGTGAAAGATCAGAAGATCCTGCTAGGGTAGTGACTAGTTGATTGACAAAAACCCCAAAAGCAACAGTTATAGAAATCATACCGAAGTGAGCTAATCCCCCATAAATCAGTTTATCGAATCCCTTACCTCATATCCTATTTATTTTATTTTGTTTTGGTTATTATTATTATTTTTATTTACATCTTTATAATTCTAGAAAATTACCCAAAAATCTTTATTACTCTTTCGTACTATAATCTTAAAAATAGTACTAATTAGATCTTTCTTTATGCAGTAATTAAGATTATTAGTGCTTCGCCTCCCTTGGGTACGATCCTTGGAGTTTCGTTACTTCGTTGTAACATTATTTTACAACTCGACCCGTATAATTGCGAAAGCCCAAAATATACTCTGAATGAGAGTACGTTTGGAGGTGATCAATATTCAGATACTAAGACTTCGTTGGGTGGGATGTTACATGTCACATGTAACTTTTTTATTATTTTGTCAACCACTCTAATTGTTTAACAATAGAAATGGACAAATTTAGTTTGCCCTTTGATTTAATATATACAGACTAATTTGTCCATTTTTTTAGTAAATAAGACAAAAAACAATTTGACTTCTATTACCAATGTCATAGGGCTAGAACTTTTGTTTGGCAAACCATGCGATCTTTGGCAATTTTTTGCTTCAAATATGCTTAAGTCAGCCTAACTGTCGAAAATGAGAATTCACAAAGGAATTTCTTTAAGGCATCGAAATAAAGTGGAAGCAACTCGAAAAGGCAAAGGGACTTGAATCAAACAAAAAAGGCATGAGAAAAATAATAGCACACTACTTTAAAAAATATTCTTAACTCAATAATGAAGTGATTACAAATGAAGGGGGAGGACTCTATTTATAATTGAGCTCCCTAAGATCCAATGATACAGATTGAATTACATCAATGGAAAAGATTAGTTCTTATTTACAATAAGAGACCTTAAGAAACTCTATACATTTTTATCCTTTAGGATTTACAATAATTATCTTGGTAAAAATACAATTTACTAGAGTGTTTACATTTTAACCAAGGTCCGAGTTTCCAAGCAATAGGTTAGTCTTGTCGGGTTAAATGTCCCTAAAGGAACATGAAGGGTTTGAAATTGGTGCATTAGTTGTAGGCTCCTTTATGTGGCCCGTGATATTCTCCCTAACTTATTCCTGTGATGCCTTCTTTGCATCCTCAAAATGAAACTAGTCTATCTTCTCTTGAAACTGCCATAAAGCCTCAGCAAGTTCCCAACTAGCCTCACTATTGGAAAGTCCCTTTTATCAAATAAGATACTCATGCCTCGACCTATAATACTTCCATCGAATCCCTTAATCTTCCATGATGTACCCAACGTCATGATCATAAAAGACTTTTACCCCTATTGATGCTTATTCGAACTTGCCTCGATCTGAATCCTCTTGATCCTCATGAAATGGCTTAAGCATACAGACATGGAACACTGGATGAACATTGAGGTAGCTTGCACGACTCTCAAAAGTCGACAACACATCCCTTGATAATTTATTTTATTTTCCATTCCCAACATGGGTCTCCATCGGGACATTCTACTCGTCTACTCTTTTCGTTTTAATTAATGCCTTCGAACATTGGCTCGGGTACCAACTGTGACGGGGCTAGAACTTTAGTTTGGCAAATTGTGCGACCTTAGGCAATTTATTTACTTCAAATCCGCTTGAGTAAATAATAGTACAGCAAGTGTTTGAGTAAATGTTCTAAAAATATTCTTAATTCAAGAATGAAGTGATTACAAATGAAGGGGGATGATTTTATTTATAGTTAAGCTCCTCTAGATAATAGTACAGCAAGTGTTTGAGTAAATGTTCTAAAAATATTCTTAATTCAAGAATGAAGTGATTACAAATGAAGGGGGATGATTTTATTTATAGTTAAGCTCCTCTAGATCCAACAATACATATCGAATTACATCAATGGATGAGATTAGTTCTCATCTATAAGAGAATCCTAGGGGATTTAAACTTTATGTATATTTTATCTTTTAGGATTTACAATAATTAACTTGGTAAAAATACAATTTATTAGAGTGTACATTTTAATCAGGATTCAAGTAGATGGATATTGAACCTCTTCTAAGTAATGGGTTAGTCTTATTGGGTTGAATAACTCCAAGAGAACATGAAGGATTTGAAATGTACGCATCAATTGCGAGCTCCTTTACATGACCCGTGAAAACATGAAAACAACTTTATTTATTTGTTTATTATTTTAAATAAGCGTAATTAAATAATTAAATTAAAATTAAAGTTTACAAGAACAATTGTTAAAATTAATTTTTTATATTATATTGTACATCAAATCAAAATTAATCTATAATTTTAAATTTAACCTATTTTATTTAGTTTTTATTGTACATAGAATGGCTTGGTACTAATGGTATGCAATCAATATAATTATATGTTAATGTACAGTTTGATACTTGAGTTTAACTTTAATTTTTAATTTGATTTGAGTGTGTTTTTTTTCTTAGTTAAGTAGCGATATATATATATATATTAGAAAATATATGTCATTGAATCACATGATATCATTTGATTTAGATATCAAAATGTACATTAAAATTAAATTTAAGTATTAAATTAAAAAAAAACTTCTAACATTAAAATTAAGTTAATAAAAATATGAAGAAGGTTATTTTAGGATTTTCAAATTGAAAAGACAAAAAAAAGGGGAAAAGTTCGTTTTACCTCTGATTTATTTTAATATGTAAAACTAAAAGAAAGGAAATTTATAAGTGGGGCCTTGTAGCCTTAATTTGACAAGCACTAAATCAACAAAATTAAATATAAAATATATTCTTACATGGAGATTAGTCTTAAATGAGTAAAATCTATTTCTTGATATAACATTATCAAGAAAAATAAGGAATTTTTACAAAAAAAAAAAAAAAAAATCTTTATGTACAGAATAATAAATGAGTGAGTTTTTGAAAATTATTGTTTTTTTAATTATCAGATTAAGTTTTTTTTAGAAAAAAATATTGGATTAAATCGATTTTATGAAAACGTTTCAGGTCTTTTTTTTTTAGCGTTTCCTCAATAATTGATATGTGTTTTTTAAATATATATATATATATATAATATTTTACTATATCAATATAAAACACTTATCAACTTCTAACTCGTGGAATCTAAAACTTTATTGATCAAATATTCTTCCTTATTTGATAACAGTCATAAATATACACTTAAAATATTGGATCAATTTGAAATAAAAATTTTGAAATAATGTTTTGAAAATAAAAAAATATTTTCGAAAAAAATTGGAACGAGTCAAACTCTAAATTTGTATTAAATCAAATCAATTTTATCTTATCTAAGACATAGGATTGATCCGTAGATTTAACTTGTACGATAATTTTATTGTATGTATATGTATATATGTTAGTTGTAATAATATAAAAATATGAAAAATATCACATCATAATAACGTGTAACAAAAAAAAAAAACGAAGCAATTGTCGATCGAGTCTTAGTTCAATTGGCATGTGTATTGTTATCAATGTAAGATAATGTGGGTTCGAGTATGCTGAAGTGCATTATCCTCCTATGATACGATCAAGCCTACAATAAAATTATTCAAAAATATACGAGTGCCAAAATAATGATCTACCAAACCCACCTTACCTGTAAAATTTGATCACGAGACATGCCATCCTACACTACATCTATATAGAGAGAGATTCGAGTAAAATATAAACTAATCGATTTTTAATGAATTATTCGAAATAAATTAAGTCATGATAAAAATTGGTTGAACAAACAGCTAAATTGAATTTATAATTTTTATAATATTATCAATAAATTATCTAAGTAAAACAAGACTCATGGTCAAATTAATACTAATCAATTACTTATTTATTGTGTCACAATATTTTTTCCTGCATTGAGTTGAATTCATTCAATGCTAAATTAAAGTTGAATTCGGCTTCCTAATTTAGATTACTTTGATTTTTTTATTTTATTTCTTTTCTATGATTTAAGATAAAATATATCAAATGAACCTTTTTTTACAACTAGATCGTGAAGTATATTATATGTCCCTGTAATCAAGTTTTATTTTTTTATTTAAAAATCTAATCATAAATATTTTTATTAAAAATTATCAATTTGGAAATTTGATTAAGCTACGTTATATATGATTAACAGAAAATAAATATATTAAATTGAAAATTTTCAATAAAAATTATCGAAGACGACAAGGGTGAAGCCAGAAATTTTTTTAAAGGGATCGAAATTAAATTTTAATTTTTAATAGTCTATATTTTTATAATTTTTAAATGATTAAATTAAAATTTTATAATTTTAAAGGGTCAAAATACAATTTTACTTTTATTAATTTAAAATTTTAAAAAAAAATAAAGATCTAAACAATAATTTTTCGTTTTAGGGGGACAGAACCCCTACCAACTCTTAAATTCATCTCTGAATAACGATAATGATTAGATTTAAATTTTTAAATCGAAAGGTAAGATGACTAAATTTTTAATTTTTACAGTACATAAATAAAATCTCAAATTTTATATAAATACAAAGACTAACAACAGATTTTAACCTAAATAGATGTTATGAAAGGCATTGCTAATATTTAAATTTAAATTAAAAATTGGATGAAGAAGTTTGATGTGATCAAAGGCATGGTTTTTAAGTGTATTTATGTTAACAATATTCTAATACTAAACATGCGTAAATAAAAAATAAATAAAAATTATTTTTCATGTCAATTATAAATACAACTATAACAGTTTGTAATTAAAAAAAAATTCGTATATTAACTTAAGTGTTAATTATATCAAATACAATTTGAATTTGAATTGTGTTATAATTTCGAGTTTTGTCCTTTCTTATAATTAAAAAAATAAACAAATTGTATAAAAATATGTTATGTCAATTAGATTTAAATACTTCATTATGTTATTTTTATATTTATTAATTATAATATATTAAAATAAAGATAAGGGTATAAGAAAAAATAAAATAAAAAATTGGTACAAAAAAGAATAAAAAAAAGTAGAATGATCATTGATGACCCAATCAGATTGATCTCTGAATAAAACCCTAGATAAAACAAAGAAGGAAAGAATTAAAAAGGAAAGAGAAATATTATTATAGTATGGAGAGAGAGAGAGGGGGGGAAGTAGAAGGAAGGGGGGGAATGAAAGAGGCGAGAAAAGGTGATAAAATAATAATAAGGAAAACAAAAGGGGGAAGGAAAATAATAAGAAAAGGGAAAGGAAGAGTGTAGTTGAGGAAGAAAAGGAAATAATAAGGAAAGGGAACCTTCTCTGCACTTCTTCTTTTCCTCCTTTTTCATCCTATTTTGCTTCCTAATCTTCTCTGTTTCTTTTACTTTTAATCTTCTCTTTCAATCACTAAGCTTTTTTTTTTTTTTTGAAATTTCCCTTTCCTTGCCTTGTTTTACTGCTAAATTTCATCTTGTAGTGTTTGAACTTTATTTCTCTTTATGTTTGTTCTGAAAAACTAAAACCCATCATAAGTCACTGTGATTTTGGTGCTTGAGTTGATCTATGGATGCATAAATCTGGGATTGGTTAAGCTCTGAACGTTTGTTTTTTTTTCATTTTGGGTCAAATTTCTGCGGGATTTTTTAATTTTAGGGTTTATGTTGTTATAGTTGAATTCGTATTGTGAAATTTGTTGGGTTGTTGTGATTTTTTTATGTGTAAATATTGTTATTTTGTACTTTGTGATGTAGTGAAAAAGAAAAGTTGTGGGGAAGATTGATTTAAGTTTCTTCCTTGGAAATATTTTGGGATTCCTTTGAGTATTTTTATTCCATTTTTCCTTAAATTGACACCTTTGAGAAAAGAAAAAAAAATTGAAGGGGTTAAAATAAATCTATTTTAAGCTCATAAAAAATACTTACCATGAAAAATAATTGAAACTCACAATTTTTATTGTGGGTTTTCTTATAATTTTCAATATTTTCATTTTAAACTACTGATTATTATTATCTTCTTAAATACTGATTTTTAGAAGGAGGACTAGGAGAAAGAGGGTAGTTTCTTACTGTGTGGGGTTTGTTTGGGATTCTTCTGGGAGTACCTGTTAGTTCACTATTAGATCTAATAGAAAAAGCTAGATCTTGGATTTCATTGGGAGCTAGTGATCTTTCCGGTTTCACTGGTGAAGAATTTCTGATGCTAAAAAACGGTGTTTGCCAAAAAATGTGTTGCTCTGAATGTTACACGAAGTTTGCTGATGAATTCTCTCATAGATATCCCTGCCAAAGCTGTGGTCGCTGGTTATGTTCTAAATGTTTTGAAAGATATGAATCCCATGTTGTTGATGATGTATATCAATCTGATAATGCAAAAAGTAATGATTTTTCAAGGATGATGAGTGTTAAATGTTGCAAGTTTTGCTGTGATGGGGTTAATGCAAGGCCTGAAAGTGGAGGAAGGAAGTATTTTGAGAAGGTGCATCCTTCTGAATCTCCCCGGGAGAGCCCGGAGCCACCATCTTATTGTTCTATGAATAGTGAATCCATTAGAAGTGATCATCTTGCTCAACATCTTGAGGCACATGATTGTGGGTTTCCTATGCGGGTGGTAGCTGGCAAGAGTATGACTTCAGTTAGTAGTCATCCTTCTCCCATATCTACTCAGCAATCTGCCAGCAGGTATACTTTTGCTCAGACAACATAATTACGCTAAATATTATTTATGCAGATAGGAGACACCTCATTAACCTCCTAAAGTTGGTATTTTTGTTATCCTTATTCTGTCCCTTCGGTGACATCCGCTAAAATTTACCCCCTGGTAGTGGATTTGTTGTTATTTGTGTATTTTTTTTTGTTTATTCTTCTAACCCTCCGGCAATGAATGTATTTTTATCCGTGGGTTTCACTGGTGTAGGAGTGATGAAGAAGATGCTGATGGTTCTGGTAAGCAGTTTTATAGCCCTTCAGCTGAATACAGTCAGGATGTTTCGGATATAGATTCTTGTAGTATTAGTGCTAGACATGAGTTTAATAGTTGTAAATCTGTGGGATCAAGTCCTTCAGTTAGCCCCTCTAGGAACAGTTTTACTCCCTATAGAGATGGGCATTCTGTACAGCAGAGGCAAGAAGGGAGCCCAATGGCTCAATGTGTTGGTCCCTTTGATCAAGAAAACATGGCTGTTTTACGAAAGCCACCAGAGACAGTGATGGAACAAGAGAATACTGATGATTACTCAGATGATGCGTCTATTGTGGGTAATCAATCTTCAAAGTTGCAAAAGCCATTAGATTTTGAGAACAATGGCCTAATATGGTATCCGCCACCTGCCGAGGATGAGAACGATGAGGCGGAGAGCAACTTCTTTACATATGATGATGAAGATGATGATGTTGGGGATTCTGGTGCAATGTTCTCATCAAGTAGTAGCCTTTCAAGTATGTTCCCAGCAAAGGAGAAACAAGAGGGAAACAAAGAACCTATTAGAGCTGTAATACAGGGACATTTTAGGGCCCTTGTGTCACAACTTTTACTGGGTGAAGGTTTCACAATTGAGGATAATGGCGGAGGATGGCTTGACATTGTGACAGCAGTAGCATGGCAAGCTGCAAATTTTGTGAAACCAGATACTAGCAGAGGAGGCAGTATGGATCCTGGGGATTATGTGAAGGTCAAGTGTATAGCATCAGGAACTCCCAGTGAGAGGTGAGGGCTGCTTTAACTTTCTCCTGTTATTCAATAGTTCAAATGTTCTATTGTTTTTCCCTTTTTGTCTCTTATTATATGGGTTCTTAACTTGTGAATTCCATCATTCTTGCAGCACCCTCGTCAAGGGAGTGGTCTGTACGAAAAATGTAAAGCACAAGCGAATGACCTCACAACACAAGAATCCTAGATTACTTCTTTTAGGAGGAGCCCTTGAATTTCTAAAAGTTCCAAACCAGCTGGCTTCTTTTAGTACATTACTTCAACAGGTTCATTAAAAAATTTTATCCCCTTTATGCCAGTCAATAGAAGCTTTTTATGAGATCAAAGCAATTGCATATATGTGTGTGTTCTGAATGTTTGCATTTGGACAGGAAAATGATCACCTCAAGATGATCATTGCAAAGATTGAGGCCCTACGCCCCAATGTTCTGCTGGTAGAAAAGAGTGCATCTTCATATGCCCAAGAGTATCTACTTGCTAAGGAAATTTCGTTAGTGCTCAATGTGAAAAGGCCATTACTTGAGCGTATAGCAAGGTGCACTGGAGCTCTTGTTTGTCCATCTATTGATGATTTATCTACTACACAATTGGGGCACTGTGAACTGTTCCGGTTGGAGAAAGTATCTGAAGGACATGAGATGGCCAATCAGTTTAACAAGAAACCATCAAAAACACTGATGTTCTTTGAAGGTTGTCCCAGGCGTTTATGTTGCACGGTAATTTTTTCTTTTTACGCATGCGATTCATTTGTTATGTCACCTGAATTGTGGTTTTTGAACCAAGCTTCCATATTCTTCTGTAGATTTGATAGGGTGTTTACATGTTTAAGTTATGATCATTTTGATGCTTTAGTTCCTTTCAGTCCTAAAAGTCCACTGCATTTCTATTGTTTCAATTAGTTTTTCTTTTGCTTCTCTATGTGGCACAAGCATTTCTAGTTGTCGCCTTTCCAAGTTTCTTCATTCTAGATTCTGTTCCCTTTCTATGGCAACAATAGTATTGGTCCGATGGCCCATTTTTCTTTCTTCTAATGATTGATTTTATACTCTTCCCTCCATTTGTGAGCATGCGTGTAATTGGGTGATATTTATAAACATGTTTTTGTGCCACATTTCACTAGAACTGTTCTTGTTATATATTCGATGCTGAAATTGTAAAAAGAAAGTAGTGTAGAAAGATTGTAAGTAATCTAGTTACTTTTCCTCTATGTGGCACAAGCATTTCTAGTTGTCGTCTTTCCAAGTTTCTTCATTCTAGATTCTGTTCCCTTTCTATGGCAACAATAGATTGTTCCGATGGCCCATTTTCTTTCTTCTAATGATTGATTTTATACTCTTCCCTCCATTTGTGAGCATGTGTGTAATTGGGTGATATTTATACATGAGTTTTTGTGCCACATTTCACTAGAACTGTTCTTGTTATATATTCGATGCTGAAATTGTAAAAAGAAAGTAGTGTAGAAAGATTGTAAGTAATCTAGTTACTTTTCCTGTGACCATTATTGGCTGTTGAGGGTTGTAATTGGTTTGTTTATGTGAATGGTGAAATAGCATGGAGCAAGCAAATATATAGGCATTTTCTTGTATGATAAGATAAATGTTAAACTTTCTTATGAGAATGTAATGTATTCATTGATCTGTATTTTAATGAAATATATGTGATCTTCTTGCCCTGTTTCTCTTTATAGATACTGCTGAGGGGCAGATGTCGTGAAGAACTAAAGAAGGTTAAACATGTTCTCCAGTATGCTATTTTTGCTGCCTATCACTTATCTCTTGAGACTTCCTTCCTTGCTGATGAAGGTGCTACTCTGCCTAAGATGAAAATAAAGCATTCAATTTCCATGCCAGAGAAAATTCAGGCTGACAGCACTGTTTCAGTTGTTCCTAATTCCTATCCTCCATCCAGTTTCGATGCAATGGTCAATGCTTCTGCTCAGAATGATATATCTCTTTGTCTTGATCCAGCGCAAGGAGAAATGAGATCATTGTCTGAGCGGTGGGATCAAAGTCATATTTTTCCTTCTTCTGGTGGTTCTATTCTTGATGTATTCAATGATGATTGGTCACCTAATGCGGGTTTGGACACATATTCTTCAGAAGATTTCAAGGATTCAAAGCTGTCCACTATGTTGCCTGATATTAGAGATTTTCCACGATCTGAATTGCAAGAAACCATGACAGACGAGGAGACTCGTCTTGGTGAGATTCATGAATTGGTAAAACCTGAAAAGATTGATGAAGATGAGAATTCCAGTGAATACTTTTCAGCCACTGATACACACCAGAGTATATTGGTTTCATTTTCAAGCCGGTGTGTGCTGAAAGGAACTGTATGCGAACGTGCAAGGCTCTTGCGAATAAAGTTTTATGGTTCTTTTGATAAACCACTGGGAAGATATCTTCATGATAACCTGTTCGATCAAGTAAGTCATTCCGATTTTGCATCTTCTGAAATTACTGGTTCAATGTTTCACTTATTTAATTTAATTGGTGTTCTTTGCAGGCATCGTGTTGTAGGTCATGTAATGAGCCAGCTGAAGCCCATGTAATATGTTATACCCACCAGCAAGGTAATCTCACAATCAATGTAAGACGCCTTTCCTCTCTTAAGTTGCCTGGTGAACGAGATGGGAAAATATGGATGTGGCACCGGTGCCTGAAGTGTGTTCATATAAATGGGGTTCCTCCAGCAACTCATAGAGTAGTTATGTCTGATGCTGCATGGGGACTTTCTTTTGGAAAGTTTTTGGAGCTTAGTTTTTCGAATCATGCAACTGCTAATCGTGTTGCAACATGTGGTCATTCATTGCAGAGGGACTGCCTTCGGTTCTATGGGTAAATTTTGAAAAACTTTAAATATTTAACCATTTTTTACTGTTAAGTATGATGTTGGTAGTTATGAGGAGTATCTTGTCTTAGATTTGGCAACATGGTTGCATTCTTCCGCTATTCTCCAATCGATATTCTATCGGTACATTTGCCCCCATCAACACTTGAATTTAATGGAAACATTCAGCTAGAATGGACTAGGAAAGAGGCAGCCGAGGTTTGTTATGTATTTTCCCTCTTGTTCTTATATCTTTGGAATCAGCTTATGAAATGACTGACTATTCTTTCTCCTGTAGCTAATGGTCAAAATGGAAACGTCATATGTGGAGGTATCTGATGTACTCAACAGCATTGAACAGAAGAGTAATTCTGCTGGCTGTCAATCATCAAATGCTAGTGATTTATCAAATCACATGATGGAATTGAGAGAACAGATTCGAAAGGAGAGAGATGATTACAATGTAAGAACAACCACATACTAGTTACCCATTTGACCCTGAATATTACTTGGTAGCATGTATTTGGTACTTTTTATGTATTTTATCTTTGGTCAGTGCTGTTGAAAGGTGAATTTTACCATTTGTTGACCACTTTTTTCTGGTTTATAGGGTTTGCTACAACCAGTTGTTATGGAATCTTCACAACTGGGTCCAACAGCTGTAGACATTCTAGAGCTGAATCGCTTAAGGCGTTCACTTCTAATCAGTTTGTATGTTTGGGATCAGCAACTTAATTCATTGGAGGCTCATATTAAGAAAGGTTCTGCTGTCAAAGTTAAAGCAGATCATTCCAATGATGGTAAACTTGGTGCTTGCGAGCAAAATGTCTACAGATCCCCAGATTCACAGGAGCCTCCTAAGAATGACATACAGTCAGAGAATAACAATATTATGTCAAACATGGAATCTGTTGTGCCAAAAGAATCTGACTTGGTGTTGTATGATAAGATAGACAAGGACGTGCAGTCAGATGGAAACATCACGTCTCCTGCATCTGCTTTATCTGAACGAATAGATTCTGCTTGGACAGGTACTGATCTACTTACCTTGATAGTTCAAAACCCAGAAGCATTTCAAGGAGATGAGCTCCCAGCTGGTTTGATCAGGCAAATGAATAAAATCAACGATCTTCGTTTGAGTAATGTAGCATCTCCAAGGAGGCTTCACTCTTTTGATTCTGCATTGAGATTTCAAGAAAGAATTAAAAAAGGATTGCACCCCTCTTCAACTCGTTTATCAGTGCTTAGATCTTTCCATGCTTCCGGAGATTACAGAAGTATGGTTCGAGATCCTGTTTCCAATGTAACAAGGACTTACTCCCATGCATTGCCACTAGAGGCACAAAAGTTGAATTTGTTACTCAGTTCCACACCCACTATGATCACCTCTGCATCTCATGTGGCTGAAGGGACTCGGCTGCTTCTTTCGCTGAGGGGTCATAGTGATATTGTTATTGCTGTTTATGACAATGATCCTGCAAGTATAATATCGTATGCTCTTAGTTCCAAAGAGTATGATGAGTGGCTTACTGGTAAGTCCAGTGAAATTGAAGGAGGCTGCAGTGTTAGTGAAAAGAGCAAAGAAGATTCTGCTGCTTCCAGCTTTTCACCCTGGCATTCATTTGGCTCCCTTGACCTGGATTATATACCGTATGGTAGTTTTAGCTGTGAAGATGCCTCATCATCTGTGGGTTCCACATTTGCTGATACAAAAAGGTCTCCACATTTAACAGTGTCTTTCGGAGATGATTCTGCTGCTGCTGGTGGCAAAGTGAAGTTTTCAGTGACTTGTTATTTTGCAAAACAATTCGATTCTCTTAGAAGAAAATGTTGCCCCAGTGAAGTGGATTTTCTGCGTTCCTTGAGCCGCAGTAAAAAATGGAGCGCACAAGGGGGAAAGAGCAATGTGTATTTTTCCAAAACATTTGATGAGAGATTCATTATAAAACAAGTCCAAAAGACAGAGTTAGAATCATTTGATGAATTTGCTCTGGAATACTTCAAGTATTTAACAGATTCTGTTAGTTCAGGAAGCCCTACTTGCCTTGCAAAAATTCTTGGCATTTATCAGGTTTGTCCTCACACTTTACCTTTTAAAAGCACAGTTTTTGGGCATCTAGTTGAGTTGTGGAGGGTCAAATATATAGAGCCTTGTTATAATTCTTTGTGGTTTGCTTGTTGACAGGTCTCTGTAAAACACCTGAAAGGTGGCAAAGAAACAAAAATGGATCTTATAGTGATGGAGAACCTATTTTTCAGGAGAAGCATCTCAACGGTCTATGATCTTAAGGGTTCTATAAGATCACGATACAATCCGGATACATCAGGGACAAACAAAGTACTGTTAGATATGAATCTATTGGAAATGCTGCGAACAGAGCCTATTTTTCTCGGAAGCAAGGCAAAGAGAAACCTCGAGAGAGCTATTTGGAATGATACATATTTTCTGGCAGTAAGTTGCTTTTTCCCATGAGAGCTTGTCAAAAATGGTTTGTAGTCTTTCAAATTCTTATTGTTATGCTGAAGTAATAACAAGATTTGAATGTGTCACCGTATCTAAAATATTCACAGTTTTCAGCAAGTTCTTCCACTGGATTTAAGATTATCAAGTAATGAACATTTGCTGTGTATTTTCAGTCAGTCGATGTCATGGACTATTCATTACTCGTTGGGGTGGATGAGGAGCGCAAAGAGCTGGTTTTGGGAATTATCGATTTCATGAGACAATATACTTGGGACAAGCACTTGGAGACATGGGTTAAGGCATCGGGGATACTGGGTGGCCCGAGGAATGCATCCCCAACAATAATTTCTCCGAAACAGTACAAGAAAAGGTTCCGAAAGGCGATGACTACATATTTTCTAACCATACCTGATCAATGGAGTTCATGACCTGTTTCATCATTGATTCATTGGTTCATTAATAACGGCATAAGAAACTGTAATTGCCTAGTGAATTTGAAGCGAGCTCGCTCTCCCTCTCCCTCTCCCTCTGGGTATTCTTCTATTTGATCCTTGTGTTTTTCTGTCAACAAATTCTTTTGGTTGTGGTGAGTAAACAGGCCTACAACTAAAAAATGTACACTATGAGGAGAGGTGGGGGGACATTGTTTTCTTTTTGAGGACTCCTTTTAATGACCTCTAAAGAAAGGGAAGAATTTAGGGCTGTGTGTGTATATTTTGTTGTGCATGTGCTAAAGTTTTCCTCCTTAACATTAATCAATTTGGAGCTGTGCTCTCTGGGAAACAGCATGGGAGCAAAACTTTTGTACCTCAAGTTGTAAATTTCTAAGCTATTCAATTTGAGCCACTAATTCCAGTTGTTTTGAGTTACTTTTTAAAAACAATGATTCAAATCTGTAATTAGCTCAAGCTGTTCAAATTTAAAAGTGATGGAAATTAATTGGAAAAAGGTTGAAAATAGTGACTCAAAATCAAGTAAAGAAGTCACTCAGCTTGCTTTGCTTTGTTCTCTTTTGTTGCAAGTAGAAGTTGAAATGAGGGAAGGGTAGGCGAAGTTACTAATTCAAAGAATTTTCTTTTCCAAATTTTATTATTAATGGAGGAGCTTTTTATGCATTGAAACTTGGACATTTTGTTACTACTTTTTTATTAAATAATTACCTTGTAAAGAAATCAATTTTACCAAAACTTGTTCAGAAATTGTTAACAGAAAACATTTCCAACAATTAACTTTTTTAAAGAGATAAAATAGCAAAAGAAATGGACTATTAATATTTTGAAAATACAAATAATAATCATAAAAAACCAAAAAAATAAATAAATCACTCCACCAAACTTAGGTAGAAGTCACCAGGTGTTTTTCTTTGACCATATATAATGAAATTAATTACTACTCCACAACTAGTCACTACTGAATTGGTTAAATTGTATTGTTAGTCTCTCTACTTTTATAGAATTTGAGATTTAATTTAAAAATCAAATTCTCCTATCTTTTCAATTTTAAAATCTGAGTTCAATTATGATTTTTGTTAGTAGTTTCAGGCAAAATTTGTCCACTAAACATGTTTATTTTTTATCAATCATATACCACTTCTTACGAGGACAACCTGATTAATATGTCAAGCTGGCAAATTTTGACAAAACAAAAAACTAACATTGTTGACTATTGGAGTGATGTTTTTACATTAAAAAAGTAAGACTTAATTTTTTAACCTTTCTAAGTACATGGATTAAATCTCAATTTTTATCAAAGTGCTGAAGCTATTAAATATTTTAACCGACTTAATTATCCAAACTACAACAAAGTCATATATATATATTCTTCGAATTCTATTTTACTATAGTTGTAAACTACTAATCAAGACATACAGTTTTTTAGTAATTTACCCCTTATTCTTTTTTAAGCCAAATTTAGCCCTTAATCTTTTAAAAAGTAGTTTAATGGAAATGCTGATTAAAACATTATTTTTTACGATGTTTGCATAGTAATCTACGTGATAGTTCACATGTACTTTATACTGATATAACATATGAGTTACAAAATTTTAAACTAAGATTTCGAGCTGGATAGGACTTGAATGAACATAAAATATGTCAATATAATGTTTAGATCCAATCTAAACACGATCTGATCCGACTTATGAGCACTTCTAATAGAGACCAACCAAAATGGGGGAGTGGTAATGGAGCAAGTGGTGAAATGGGAGAGTGTTGTGGCAAACAACGATGGATGCGGTGGTGAAAGTCTTTTGCGTTCACACAAAGCCAAATTATTCACTATCATGGGAAAGGGAAATTCAATATTCTTCAAGTAATGGTGGATTTTTTTTTTGGTGAATTACAAACAATGACTAACACGATTCGAATTTAGGTCACATCTGAGACGATAAATACCCTTGATCATTAGATCAATACACGAGATTCAGTAGTAGTGAATTTTTAATTAAAGGAAAAAGAGTGCTAGAAAATGCTCATTTAGTGGAACATTAAACTTAAGTGAAGTTGAAGAAATTTGAACCAAAATAAGTGAAGATAAAGAAAAGGGGGTTGGGTACTAATTACTTGGATACTATTTTGGTTATTGGGATTGAATGTGATAGTGATTAAAGATGAATATTCGATCGGTTCGATTATTATATATCAAGAATTTAACAAGTTAATTAATTCATCAAACTCGATTTAAATCGAATTTATTTTGAGTCAAAATTGTTTAATTCGATTGAGTTGATTTTTTGTTTTTGCTTTTTTTATGATTTATTTATTTATATATAAAAAAAAAAACTACCATCTAAATAAATTTTAGAAATTTATTTGAGTCCAACAAATTTTTTTATATTATTATATTTCTAATTAACAAATAAAAGGGAAAATAGTATGCTAATAGATTTATATAAGTAATAAATAGTGGAGGTACTCTCATGGTGTTGGAAGACTTGTAGGAAGTAGTTGAGACTGTGGATAGTGATTCATGACTAGAACTTCTGTTCTAATGTTTTTTATTTGATTTGTAAATTATGTTGTGAACATAGGCATGTGACTCATTTTATATGAAAAAGATTGTGATACTGTTTGTAATTAGTTGATAGTTTATTACGATTGTTGATTTGATCAATTAATTTTATTAACGATTTGTTTAAAATTATTTGGTAAAACTTAGTTGATAGTTGAAAATTGATACGTGTAAAATGATAAAATAAGAGTATGACATATTTTATTGTCAAATATTTATTTATTTATTTATGATACTTTAATCTTTATTGGGTGAAATTAATTATTGAAATAAAACAATATTATCAAAGAATTAAAAATTATGGAAATTATTCAGTGAATTTTTTGAAAATTTAAATAAATAAATTTATTAAGTTCCTTATGTTGAAATATTAATTTTGTGGAAATTAATAAATATTAATAGTGTATCACTATAATTGTAAATCATATTTTTACTGATAATTATATCATGTTCTTAGTATGTAAATTAGTGATAATTATGTCACACTCTGAATAAATTTGTCTAAGTAGTATATTTCAATTAATATAAAATGGCATAAGAAATCATTTTACACAAGTAAATTGAAAATAAATTAAGAGTACATAAATATTCAAGGATGAATGGGCTCAATTGAAAATTTCTCGCGACAATGTTGATTTTTGTAGAATCACAGTGGAGGGTTTTTTTTTTTTTAGATTTACTTTAGATTTTGGATGTGAAATTGAAAATAAGAGAATGAAGGCTACTGATATTTTGGCATTCCTGTTAGGTTTGACAACATGTAATAAAGGGAGTAATTCTTAAGCAAGCATGATCAGATATGTCATTCCACACATCTCATATCCAATCAGCTGTTGAAAAAAACTGTTCATTCTAATATTTTTTGTTTTAGAGATTTTAGCTTAACAAGCTCTTATAAACTTCCTCATTCATCAAACATTACGATTAAAGGATTTGACTATCCAATCTTTTATTTGTGCCCAAATAAGCTAAAAAGACTCAAAACTCTGTTTACCAAACACCCCGATACTTTTTAAAAAGCATTGATTAATTTAATTGTAATTTATGGTTTGTAATTTAAATTTTTGAATTGGTTATTTCATGATTTGAATAATTTGGATTTATATTTTAGTCTAGTTGGTTTGGGTTTTGAATGAGATATTACTTATTTGGTATTTGGGCTTGAATTTGATAAGATTTATTAATTAAAAATTAATCAGTTTATTCTATTTATTTGTTTTGAAAATTTAAAATCAAAAGCCAACAGAATAAACCATCAAAACCATTTAACTATACCGAATAAACCAGAAAAGCAATTAAATTGAATATTTTTAGTTGATTCTGTTATGTTGAATTTGATTAACTGAAGTTTTGTACACCTCTAATATTGGTAACCATTCTAATTTTTTTTTAATAAAATTTTCCACAATTTTTTCATTTTAATAATATTTTAAAATTTAAAATTTTAACATTTTTTATTAAAAACAAAAAATTAATCTAAAAAAAATGTTACGTAATTGTTGGCATACCACACCACATCAACAACTTCATCAATTGAGATGACATACCATTTGAATAAAAATGTTGACAGTTAGTTGACGGATAATTTTCATTAATTTTGATTTTATTCGAAATTCTTTCTGTGACGTTACCAGTGAAAGTAATAAAACATTAAAGATTAAAGTGAAAAAAATACAAACGTAAATATGGATTTTGAAATTCCACCTCTAAACTATCATTTTGATGTCTGTTTTTGCATGGATGATTATTATATCAGGTTTTTGATGATTGTTGCATATTCTCTTGAGAAATGAAAAGTTTGAGCATAATTGATGATTGAGTTGAGGGTTAATATGTTGTCAACTAATCTAGTTCTGATTGATTCGTTTATTATGTAATAGGATTTTGAGGGTTTTTTTTTTTGGTTATAAATTGAAGATTTTTTTTAGAAATTTGGACTATTTTATTGTTAATTCGTTTATTATTGATTTGTTATATAAACCCTTGAATAAATGTTGGTATAGTGTTAGAAGACAATATGAGTTTAAATTTTGATCTTTTAAGAGTCGAATCTGATTCAAGTTATGAAGTGAAATTAAAAATTACCTCATTTTTTAGAAATAACATCATCATGCGATTACAATATTAAGCATAGACTAAAGTATTGAAGAATTATTTCTATCCCCCAACGATAAATCACGCATCAAACTTGGAGGCTCTTCAAAGTGAAGTAATCTTGAGACACCATTAGGAGCATATTTTGCCATTTGATCGGCAACTTCGTTTAAAGATCCCCTTGTTGTATACCACAGGATGGCCGAAAAGGTTTTGTAACCATGCCATTTCAGAGAACTTGAATGGATGACGATGATGCACAATTTAAAATCAACGTGATCAACAAACGCGGTAGCCCAACTTCAACCAGCGTGTCCTCCGAAAAATCCAATCTGATCCTATCATAAGTTATTTTCTAGATCAATCTTTAAAGTTATTCTCATCTTTCTACCTTTGAAACTCCACATAAAATGAACAACCTCTTGTGCAATTACAATGTTATCTGATATACTTCTCTACCAGAAACAAAGCTTGCTTGATTATGCTTAACAAGCTTTCCCATCATCGACCTTAATTTGTTAACTATTACTTCCGTAATAACCTCATATAATATCTTACACAAGCTTATTGGCTGAAATTGCGCAATTCTTTTTGGACTTTGAACTTTTGGCAAAAGAACTAGTAAAATTATGTTGCGTCACAGGTCCGATTGATGTCCCTCTAAAACTTGCCTCACCATACAACAAATCGAAACCCCAAGTATCTCCCATTGTGACCGATAAAATCTGGCATGAAAACCATCGACTCCTGGTGCTTTCCACGGGGCCACTAATTTTGAAGGGAACCTTCCTCATCACTGATTACAACAGTTTTGTTATATCCTCAGGAAATCAAAAACTGTCTAGTACTATGCCAAACCAAAGACAGTTTTGTTATATTCCTGTTGTAACCTGTTGTAACCTGTTGTAACCCATTGGCATGAAAACCAAGTATATCCTCATCACTGATTCCCACTAATAGACTATCTTTCTCGGTTAACAAAATTGAAGGGAACCTTCCTCAGGAAGGGTAGACTCCACTAACTGAATAATCCGTAGAATAAAGATCCTTAAAAAAATCCACCACATGTTGATGAAGCACCTACGCATCGAAACACCATTCCCCATCTTTAACTTCAATACCTTCAACCTTGTTTTTTTCGCCTAGCTATGGTACGATTATGAAAATACCTTGCATTTCTATCACCACTCGTGATCCATTCCGTTCTTGATTTTTTAAACCATAACAACTCTTCATGCTTTAAAACATCCTCAAACTATTACCGTAATTCCAACTCACGGTCACGAAGCCTTTATGAGTCTCTAAATTCCAGAATTCCTTTACGAGATCAGCCTCCGCTTATGGACAAATATATTTCTGAAAACACGCTTATTCCATTCTTGGACCTCGTTCTGGAAATGTTCAAAGTTAGTAAACACATCCACATCATTCTTCAAACTACTACATACAAGGTCCTTAAACTCCACATGAAGCAACTAGTTAGCTAAACAACCAAAACGTCTAGCACCTCTGCTTACAACAGGTTGGAGGAAATCAAAATCGATCAATGATCTGACTTCAAACGATACAAATTCCTTATTGAGCAATTCGGTGCAAAAGCATCCCAACCCAAATTACATATAGCCCTATCCAAATGCTGTGAAAGATTGCCTCTACTCTAGGTGAACCGAAGCCCGCAGAAACCCAAGTCACGAAGACCGTTATCAAATAGGAAATTCTGAAAACCATTACATCCACTTCTCACGCTCGTTGCACCACCTGGCCGTTCCAAAAGAACCAAGATCGAATGAAAATCTCCTACTATAACCCGTGGTTCCACAATAGTTTTAGCAAGAGAATCCAAATACTTTCATAACTTCTATCGTGTTGCTGGTTGTGGGCTAGCATACATTGTCGAACACAAAAACTTAGAGAGTCCTTGTTTGTTTCTCACCCTCATAAGAATCACCTGCGGATGCAAATCCAAAATATCAACGAAGAAATTGTCATTCCAGATAATCCAAATCCCTCCAGAAAATCCCCTCGCTTCAATTCTGAACGAATTTGCGAACCCAAGTTTTGCAATGATTCCATCCACCCGAATACCACTTACCCGTGTCTCAAAAAACCACATTACACCCAAGCAAAACTCTCTCCTATACTCAGCCACGAAATTACGGAAATGGGGATGCCCTGTTCCTTGGCAATTCCAGAAAAAAAGTTTTAAATCCATAAACCAAATAACAATAGAAAACACCAACAAGCCAACACAAGTTGTACAAAAAAACACTTAACAGCTAATCTCATTATTACCAATATCATCATCATCCATAACTTCCACAGTTGAAAGCAGTGCATCCGTCAAAAGATCAGCATCGGGTTCCAACACAATACCCATTATTGTCGCCGATAACTCCACCATGAGATTCACGAAACCTCCCAACTCGCGATCTGGCGGCTTCTTCCGTTGAACGTCACCGTCCTCAAAAGTTTGCACATCTGAGTTTGAGCACCCAATACTTGACTCTCCAAATTGAAACACACTGTTTTCTTTCCCTTTTGAAGCACCGTACTCTCCACTCTCAACCACCAGAACTGCCCCATGTTTGTTTCTGTCTGATCTCGACTTGAAAGTCACATGCGAAAAATTGAAACTTTTATCCTTAACAGTTGGGACAAGCGGGCCCATTCTAGAGCCATCATCAAACCCATTTCCCCGTTCTTAGCAACTAACCCAATATTGGTGTTAGTGGGTCGTAATACTTTTGGACCAACTCTAGGCCTACCTCCAATCGCAACGCCTTTACCATTAGATTTTGTCGTCCCTATATCTCTTTTTGTCCAAAATTCCTAACCTTTCTGACATGGTTCTTCCCTAAATCACGCCCTTTGATTTGATCAGGCTGGCTCCCTCCATCCATGGCTCTAATTTCGGGATTAGATTCACTCGGATTCGCTGCCAAAGCTGAAAACCGTGAGCCCCCAATCCATTGCCAAAAATGCCATTTCTCATTGTTCTCACACTTCGACCATTCCCTCTTTGTCGATGCTCCACAAGAATCCATGGCCCATATGATTCCTCTTCCACACACCTTTCAAGACCTATTTTTTCGACCATCGGTTCTCCTCCGCCAACACCACTCTCCGATGAGTTGCTCTTGTTTCCCGCACACAAATATGTATTGTGTTCATAAATCCCACATTTAAAGCAAACAACCGAAAGTGACTCATATTCGATTCTCTGAATACGACCACTGATCTTGATTACCACACACACCGCCAACCTAGCGACACGGTCCCCGCCTCCCACTACTCGTATGAACATCAAGCTTGACCACCGGCCCTATGGCTTGGACAATAGCATGAAAAAAGAAACTTGAGTAGTAGTTTCCAGTAGACCAGGTAACCTAATCCACACTACTTGAACATCCACTTCATTGTCGAAAAATCCGGCGACCATGGCTATACGGTCAGATACTGACCAAAAATTACCCAAGGTCCCCCAACCAATACCTTGTCAAAATCTCCCTCATCTTGGAAACGGGCTAGATAGTAGTCATTTTCTAAGTCCATAAGTTGCATATGATTTATGGGACTCCATAGTGTTGTCACCTTATTAAGAAGAGTATTAAAACCAATCTTCTTGCCCAGGAGTTTGACAATGATGGTCCTTGCCATCTTCCCCTCAATTAACTGATGAGCACGATTAAAAAAGGTGATCGACGAAATTCCCTCAACCAATTCCCTGACCACATCTCCATCCTGGAGATCAAATTCCTCCTCCATCCTATTTGGTGAAGGAAAAATTGGTGGAGTCCCCATTAGCATAGACTTATACAAAATCTTTTTAACTCCCACATCCTCAACCTTCTGACCATTCACATCCACTGTCGGATCATCTGTGTCCGGTGGTGCCTTCGTCCTCCTCCTAACCTTCTTAGTCGCACGACCAACATCACTATTCGAACCCGTAGGGCTCTTCCCGACCACAAAGTTCCTTGAAGACAGAGGATCACTCATGACTACCATTAACGATGTAACACTTTTCTTATTATTTATTCGAAAATTAACTCATTGTTTCAATTTGAAAAAAAAAAAAAGCAAAGCAAATGAAGGGTAATCTTCTTGTTATACATTGGATTGTTTAATAAATGTAATAATAAAATTCTTTAAATCAAATTGCGTGTCGTTATTCTTTTATTCCTCTGTATTAAATTTTGAAAACAACTCTATTTGGAAATAAAATAATGGGAAACCAAAATGTTTTTCCATTTCATATCTGTCATAGTTTAAATCTCTAACTCTTAGCTCTTACAAAATGAACATTCCCCTACGTATGTACACAAAATGCAGCAGAGCTGAGAGAGGATATCTTCAATCTTCCGTGCCCTCTTTAATTGATTTCATTTCTCTCAACTTCTGTTTGGCTCCCACCTCCTTCCTTCACTGCCACGAAACTCACCCGTCTCTGCAACCCACCAAAAATATTATATGTGAAAAGACGTGCATGCATGTTCGGAAAAAGTTCAAAGTAAAGTAAATCTATAGAGTTTAGTCAAAATGAGTTTTAAATATAAATATGCTGTTATTTGATTCAATATATCAATTCAATTTTTAAAAAATTTAAAAATACTACAGAAAAACTCTATTCATATTAAAAAGAAAATTAAATTTACCCTTGCACCATTTTCCATAGGTCATATCGTTCACACTATGCAACTCGACAGATAGCAAATGTCAACTCCAATAACCCTTTTCTAATAAACACTTTGTAAATAAATAAATAGTGTGCGTGGCGTGAAAACAGGTTCACTGTCTATGGGAATTCACTAACCTCACGTGCCTTGAAACCTTCTCCGGTGCTTCCATGGCTACCCTTCCAACGCACTTGTTGTTTCCCCTTCACCGCACCTTCACGTGGGCTGTTCCCACCATTGGCCGCGCAAAGCTGCATGATTTTCTCAGCTACCTCTCCTTCGTTTTCACTCTCTTTCAACAACCTCTCCACCTCCGCCTTGGGCACCCTCAACCTCACCCGCATTGCCCCACTTTCCCCTTCCTCGGCCGCCGTGCTTTCCCCTTTCATCAGCGTGAGATCCGACACCGATCTCCTCGACAACATCAAGCTCTCCAGCCTGTCTTTAGCACTCATGTTCACACCCGACCGAACCCTCCTTGGAACCCTCTCCTTGGGACCTTCGGGCAACACTACCAAGAAGTAAAGCCTCTTAGGCTCCAACTTTTGATGTGCCTCTAATGGCTTCGCTCGAACACCGAAATGCTTAACAGCTTGGGATTCAAGCAACACATGCCCTGGACAATCCTTCACCACATCTTCAGCTCTCACCGGCGTCTTTAACTTCAATGTTTCCCCGTTTATTTTCATCACCTTGGTCGTCTTTTTCCCTGTCAGGCTATTCCCCATTTTCAACTATTAAAGGCCACAAACTGGGTTTGGTTGGTTCGTAAGGGTTTATAAGGGGATCACAAGTCAACAATTTTGAAAAAGAATGGCCGTAATTTATGTTTGACAATGCAAAATATGAAGACAAAAATTCCCAAGCACGTAAGATCTCGCTTTCAGGGTTTTCAACATATTATACTATAAAAGTCCTATAACGAACTCGATTTTCAGGGTTTACAAATTTACCAAAGATTCAAAACGTACGTTCGGAAATTCAACCACCAAATCAAAATAATTTGTGGTCAATTTCCCCTGATTTGCGAGGAAATTAAAATCACATCAACAAATTGCATCATTCATTTCAATTTGTTTGAATATCGTGTGGTGATCTAATGAATAAAATATTCATCGTTTTTTGTGTGACTTGAGTTGAAGTCAAGTCAGTCGTATTGTTGTTAGTTAGGGTTTTGTCCTTCATTTGATATATTGCTTAAAATTAATTAAAAATATAATTAAATTGTTTAATAAATATATAGATTTTAAATCATAAATTTTTTTTTATTTGTGCTCAAACCAATATTCTTTTTTTTACTAAAACCATTTAATTTATCAAAGTAAATTAACGATAAAAATTATTTAGATACTAATTCAGTTAAAATTTATTAAAAAATCTTTTTTATTTAAAATAGTTTTTTAATATTTTCATATAAAATATATTGAAAATCAATTCAAACTTTACAAACCTATACATCAAGACTCCCGGACTCAATTTTACTATATAAACCAAAATTTTATATAATTTTTTTATCCATTATGTAATAATATTTGATAATTATTTTAAAGAAATAAAAGATTGAAAGTGCAGGTGTGAAAACTGAGTTTGGAAGATATAATTAGTGATTTACTAATGAATTTCATGATGAGGGATTAGAATAAAGTGAGTTTTTTATCCAAATATTACAAAAAATAATAATTAATAACCAAAATGGTATCCCAAATTATTATTTATCAAAATTGTATGTTTAGTTAAGTGGTGGGACTCTAAGTGGCGGCACTAAGGGATATTTTTGACACGTGTTTTTTTAATTTTTTTTAATTTTTATATATTTAAAAATAAAAAAATATTATTTTATTAGTGGAGGGACTTAAAGTGGCGGCACTCAGGGTTTTTTTCAGAAAAATATGAGAAAAATAAGACAAAAAAAATACCTGACACCCAGTGGAGGAACACGAATTGACGGCACCAATGGAGAGTTATCAAGTGGCGGCACTAAGCGGTGTTTTGCCACTTGGTAGCACTCCATTGTGTCGTGTGTGTGTGTTTATTTTATTTTATTTGTGAAAATAAATTTGAGTGGTTGAGAATTTTTAGGGTTTGTGATAAAAATTAAATGAAATAAAATTTTTGTTATAAAATAGGAAAGAGTTCGTGTTCCTCCACTGGGTATCAGGTATTTTTTTGAAAAAAAACCCTTGAATGACACCAATTTAAGTTTCTCTACTAATAAAATAATAATTTTTTTATTTTTAAATATATAAAAATAATAAAAAATTAAAAAAAACACGTATCAAAAATACTATTTAGTGCCGTCACTTAGAATTCTTTCACTTAACTAAACATACTATTTTGATAAATAATAATTTGGAGATACTATTTTAATTATTAATTTTTTTTTTTTTGTAATATTTAGATAAAAAACCTGAATAAAGTTTAGAAAAGTAGTTCAGTCCGCCAACCATTTTATTTTATTTATTTTATATTCCATATGATTCTTACGAGGTATTCAAACGACAGCCACAGAAGATTGATTTGTCTCATAAAGTGAAAGACAGCTTCTCTTTTATTTGTTTTCAATGACAAATCAAGGGTCCAAATTCACAGTCCGCTCAGCATCACTTATTTTCTATATTTTACCAAAGGTTTTTTCTTTTTAGTAAATTGAAAGAGAAAATAAAATTTTAATAATAATGTGATTAAAACGATTTAAATTTAAATAATATTTAAAGTGATAAATATTCTGCTCATTAAGTTAATATACAAAATTTTTATTAAAAAATTTTCATTCTTAATTTAATGTCATTTTCCAACAACATATTTCATATACAAAATCACTTCTTTACCCACACTTTTTCAAAATTTTTTATTGAATTTCGACCTTGAAATTAGAAAAATGTCTTAGCTTTATGATTGATTGCCTTTTATTGAAGATCTAAAATATATGACATCTTTTTTGTTAGCTTCTATAAGCAATATTCATGGGCATGTTCAAGTTGTAGAACCAAAACAAATTTAGGCCCAATTTTTGGCTTCATATATTCTAAGGCTTTCTAACTTGTGGATTGTATAAGTTTTAAAATTCGTTATCAGCATTCATTCTCTTAATAGATCTATAAAATGCGAAAAATTAGATATTGGATTCGCTTTAGTTGATATATTGAGAAATCAAAAAAAAAATTTTGGATTGTGCAAAGTGTAGATTTCTTCTACAAAATTATTTTATTTTCTTAAAATAATTTTTTAATCTCTAGGGAAAGGATATCACATTCTAACCTGTTGAATATTACTTTTTGGTAAAAGGAGTTGATCCAATTTGTGATTTAGGTAAGAGTATAAATGAACAAAACGTTCGATGAACTGTTCGTGTACCATTTGTATAACATTCATTTATGTTCGTTTATTAAGTTAAATAAACGAGTATGAACAAAATTTTTATGTTAGTTTAATAAACGAGTGAACACGAATAGAGGTGTGTTCGGTTTGTTTATGTTCACGAACAAACTCATTTATAAGATCGTTTATTGACTTGTTTATGACTCGTTTATTTATTAATGATATTTTTTATAAAAATATTAAAACAATATTTGTGTCTGTATGTATTTATTGTTTGTTTGTTTGTTTATTATTCATTAACATTGTTGGAGAACATGTTCAATTATATATTCATGAACATGTTCGTTTAATGTTCGTGAATATGTTCAATTAAGTTAAATGAACATATTCGTGAATATTAAACAAACGAATATGAACACACATAATTTTAAATAAACGAACATGAACAAAAAATTTGAAATTCTTAACGAATACGAACCAAACATGAACAACTTTAAAAATAAACAAACGAATATGAATAAAGGTTTATTCGTTCAAACTTAATTCATTTACAGCCCTAGATTTAGGAATATCGTTGCTTATGAAAATTATTTGGTTAAAGTCTATCTTATATGTATAATACATCGACTAGCTCAAGTCATATTATCTTATATGTATAAATCTCACATTCACATTCAAATACACATATAACATGACTCAACTACTTATTCTATTCAATTCAATATCTATTTTAAAAAACTCACATTAAATCATATAATTTTTTAATCAATGTGTCGAAACGTTTTTTTAAAAGGAAAAACGGTATCGAAAATTATTTTTAATGTCGCCACCAATATTTTATTCGGTGTGATTGGATCACCACAAAACGTTTAAAATCCATTTTAAAAAACATTTTTGTCTTCGAAATCCAGAAAATGAGTTCGGGAGTCAGTTACGTGTGAGGAAGGATTAGCACTCTCACACGCCCAAAATTGGTACCACGTCGATTATTATCCGGTCTTGATTTGTTAAAAATTTGAAAACTCGAGTAAAATTTAAAATACGATCCTTAAATGCATGATTTATTCGATGTACACGTTTAAGAAGGAAATCGAATTTCGTTAGGAAGTCACGTCCAGTGAGTTAGGACATAACGTTTCGAGATCCGAAAATAACGAGTATTCCTTCGTTGCAAAATTCAAATCTTTTAAAAGAGTATTTGATTATTCCGGTTTGAAGAAAAATTGTGCCTGGTAAGTTAAGGCACAATTTTTCAAAATTCAAAATAAATGAATATTGCCTCGATTTTAGAATTATTTGTATGTATTTTTTTTAGACAGAAAATAATTTTAATTTAAAGGTGAGTGTTTAAATTAAATACGAATATGCAATTTATTGACAAAATTAAATAGAACAATTAAGCAGATAAGTAGATGCAAAATTAAACATAAAATAAAATACGAAATACAAAAGAATCATGAATCAAAATTAATGAGAAGATAACATGATTAATTTAAAATATGAAGAGAATAATTTAATTTTATATACAAAGAATCAAAGAAAAATAGAAAAAAACTGGGGTCAAAAAATAAAGTTTAAAAGAATTTAATGTTAAAATGTAATTTTGGAAAAATTAGGGATCAAAATGTAATTTTAAGAAAGTTTGGGGTCAAAATGTGATTTTATGAAAGTTTGGAGTCAAAATGTAATTTTAAGAAAGTTTAGGGTCAAAATGTACTTTTAGAAAAGTTCGAGGGTCAAAATGTGATTTTGGAAAAATTTAGTATTAAAATGTAATTTTGGAAAATTTTAGGGGTTAAAATGTGATTTTGGGAAGTTAGGGGATTGAAATGCAATTTTGGAAAAGTTTAGGGATTAAAATACAATTTTGGAAAAGTTTAGGGGTTAAAATGTGATTATGGGAAAGTTTAAGGGTTAAAATGCATTTTTGAAAAAGTTTGAGGGTTAAAATGTAATTTTAGAAAAAAAATTAGGGGCCAAAATATTATTTTTAATGAGTTCAGGGATATCTTGAGCAATAAGCCCCAAAAAAGGTGACACATGATAGCTTCCCAAGCCTCTTGAAGTTAAATGACCAAATTATAAAGCTTTTAAAATTATTGGATAATTTTAAAATAAATTAAAAATGTTAAAAAGGCCCAATTGTAAAAACAATAAAATGCGAAAGGATCGTCCGCATAAATAAACCATTTTTCAAAAACACGCAAATCCTAGGGGGGATCCACGCGAGTCAAGTCGGGACTCTTAGAACGATGCCATTTTGAGGCATTTCAAGCCTCTCCAAAACGGCGTCGTTTATAAAGGCTATATAAGGCATTTTTTTAAAAAAAAATCCTCATTTCTCATCTTTCTCAAAAACAAAATCTGTTTCTTTTTTTTTTTTTCTCTCAAATGCTCTAAATAGAAAGCTTCTCCCCCAGTTTTCGGTCACTGTCCGCCACGTCTCCGCCATCACGTGCTACTGTCACGCGCCGTTCAGGTATGAAAAAACCTTCTTTTTTAATCATAGATCTGGGTTCAGATCTAACTAGATCAAACCCGTATTTTTTAAAAATGTTTAATTTTTCCTTCTTTTTTTTTTCCTATTTTTTGAATATGTCTTTTTTTTTTAAAACTTGTTTTGATTTTAAAACAAAATTTGTTCTTATTCCTTTTTTTATATATATTAAAAAAAAACAGATCTGGTTCAATCTTCCAGATCTTTAAAAGTAGAAGAGTTTGGATTTTTTCTTCTAGAATTCGTTTCTATCATTATTTTTTTTAGAACCTGTTTTGGTATTTCTAACCTTTTTTTTATGTTTTACATCATTTTTGCAAATATCCAAGAACCGGACCTCTCACGAACATAAACAGGTTCGAAGATGTTCCGATTACAACCACTGTGACGGAGATTCAGATCCAGGTAAGATGTGACCCTTTGAATTTCTTTTTTATTTTATTTATTATTATAAAAAATGTTTCGAAATTAATGATAATAATAAATGATGATAATGATAAAATAAATATGTTAATATATATTTAAAACGTTTCTAATTTCTAATAATAAATAAACAAATAATAAATGTGTATTTGAATCTATACCTTGAGAACAAAATGCCTTGAATGCTTTGAAATCTTATTAATATTTCGATGTTAACTGTTTCTTTTTCTTATTGATTTCGAATGTTGGTGTGTATTGATTTTGAAAATGGTCTGTGTAACCATTACAATCTGTTTTGAATCCGGTTTTATAGTCTTGTTTACAATCATTATATTTTGTTTCTTACAATTAAATTGTTGTCATTCTTTCTTGCAGGTTTGGCAGTGGCGGTGGTGAGAGTCTTCAACGGTGGCAGATGGTGGGTTGCCCTTGTTGACGTGGCGGCACCTGGGCGGATAAGATGGAGGCGGCAACAGCAAATTGCTAGGTTTCTGATTTTTTTTTTTTGTAAAATTAGGCTTATTGGGCTTTTAGGGTTAGGTTGAGATATTGGGCTTAAGACTTGGTTTGTAATTTTGAGTTTTGGACTTGTATTTTGAACATTTTTAAATTTAAAAATTTATTTATTTTTTGGTTTATTTTGGGTTTTGAGTTGAGCCCGGGCAAAATTGAGCTCCAATAGCTGCCCTTCTTTGCTCATTACCGTATAAAAGGAATAGGGCAAAGACTAAAAGGAAGCCCAATTTCGTCAGGTCTCGTTTCTTTAACGCTCTTTCTTCAATCAACCCACCTTTCGCTTTATCAGTCGTTCAACTTCACTGCATTCGCTTCTATATATCTTTGGTGTGTTGTGGCTTCATTTCTTGGTCTACTTCTCTGTATCTCATCAAGAAGATAGGAGTTTGAAGCCTCATTCGTATTGAGCTTTGCTTCATCGATTTGGTCTACTTCTCTATATCTCATCAGGAATATGACAGCTTTATTGATTTAATCCACTTCTCTGTATCTCATTAGGAAGACGGATTTGGTTCACTTCTCTACATCTTGTTAGGAAGATGACCTCTTTATTGCTTTGACCCACTTCTTTGTATCTCATTAGGAAGATGGAGTTTAGAAGTTTCACTCACATTGAGCTTCGCTTTATTGAATTGGTCTACTTCTCTGTATCTCATCAGGAAGATGAATTTGATTCACTTTTATGCATCTCGTCAAGAAGATAACCACTTTATTGCTTTGACCCAATTCTCTGTATCTCATCAAGAAGATGGGGGTTTGAGGTTTCACTCACATTGAGCTTCGCTTCATTGTTTTGGTCTGTTTCTCTGTATTTCATCAGGAAGATGACCTTTTGAAGTTTCACTCTTCCCTATGATCAAGGTAAAAGATCATGTGCTTCAATTTTCCCCATGATCGAGGTCAGGTATTGGTATGTCTTCGATTTGCCCTTTGACCAGAGTAAAAGATCGGATGCTTAAATCTGCCTTGCTGTCGGGGTAAGATATTGGTGCCGTCAATCGTCGCAGCTTCAATTGCTCCTTTTCAACTTCAGGGTAGAAGATTCACCTTTGTGGTCTCAATCTTTCTCTTCATTCTTTAGGGCATTAGCTCCAATGTTTCCTTGGTTCATCTCGCCATTTTACGGGGATGCGATTTGTAAAGCATGCTTCTATAGACTTCTATGTAGGCCCAGATTATTTAGAATGTCATGATCAGAATGAATTAAATGCTCCTAACTAAATGAATGTGCATGATGAATGTCAGATTCATTTATTATTATTATTTGGGGTTGAGAGGTTTATCGTTTGTCCAAATTCTGTTGTTGGTGCGCTGCTCTGTCACCTTCTAGGCTTAACTTAAACTGTTTGTTTTCGAATTTGTTTTCCAACTGGTGGTCCTATTTCGGGCCCTTGTACTATTCAGGAAATTCCAAAGTGATGCTCATGGATCTTTGTATGATTTATATTGTTAGTTCATTATCCGTTATTTTCAATGCAATATGCTTTGAACAAGATTATAAAAGAATAAGGTCGAAATGTATTGAAGATATAATTCAAAAGAAAGAATCAAAGATGGCAAACATTAGTCAAGAATTGCCAAGTATACAACAAAAGATGATTAGATGCCCCGACTATCATAGGATGAGCTTCTCTGAGCTGACTCACTAAGAATCATTCTAAGCCCGATATGTATCTAGAAGACCTGGAGTGCATTGTTGATGCTTCAAGCTGTAATTTTCTTCTGTCTTCTTACATTTGAGAGAAACGATCACTTTGAACCTATTCTTGAATTTGAATCGCCCTTTGTGGGTTTTCAACTTAAAATTCCTTTTGGTTTCAAGAAGCCCTTTGCGGGTTTTTATCTTGATCTTTTTTTTATCAAGACGCCTTTTGCGGGTTTTCATCTCAATCCTTTTTTTTAGGCAAAATATTTTTTCACCGAGTTTGAGTTGACGAGATTGTGTAGATCTCTGTAGTCCATTTTTGTTAGAATGAGAGCTCCTCCTGAGAAAGCTTTCTTTATCACGTAAGACCCTTCCCAATTGGTGGATAGCACTTAGTCTCTTTTCTTCAATTAAATTCAACTGATTATATCTAGCCTGAATCCATTCTGCCTCATCTAATTGTAACTCAGTCATGACTCGTAGAGAAGGTATTTCAACCTCGATAGGTAAGACTGCTTCCATACCATATGCTAGTGAGAATAGTGTTGCCCCAGTAGAAGTTCTGATCGAAGTTCTGTAAGCAAAGAGGGCAAATGGTAGTTTTTCATGCCAGTCTTTGTAGGTCTCAGTCATTTTTGCAACGATTTTCTTGATGTTTTTATTAGTTGCCACCACAGCTCCATTCATTTTTAGGCGATAGAGAGATGAATTGGGATTTGTGATTTTGAATTGCTCGTAAACTTCCGCTATCGTGCTATTGTTCAAATTCAAAGCATTGTCGAATATGATCCTTTTTGGCATCCCATATTGGCAGATGATCTTTTTTTTTAAAAACTTACTAATTGTAGACTTCGTGATGTTGGCGTAAGAAGCAACTTCTACCCATTTGGTGAAGTAGTCGATAACCACGAAGATAAATCTATTGCAATTAGAAGCCTTTAGAGAAATTGGTCCAATGACATCCATGCCCCATATAGAGTTTACTGGTGAAAGGATAATGGTCTCCTTTTGGAGATACCAAGATTGCCCCAACTCTATTACCCGTGGAATTTTAAGCTCCATCAAAATTTAATCTCCAAGGATGTTCTACTATGGTTCCCTCTTCAGTGGTTGTAACATATATTAAATTCTCATTTGGGAAGACTAAGTTCATTGGCTCATAGTCCTCTAAAGCCCTGCTAGCTAGGAAGTCTGCTATCGCACTCTTTTTTACTGTTTTTTGATTGACATAGACTATGTCAAATTCAGAAAGTAAGATATGCCACCTAGCCAATCTTTCATTCAATGTGGTCAACTCCATTATGTATTTTAGAGGATCTAGTTTTGAGATAAACCAAGTTGTGTGGTACAACATGTATTGCCTTAATCTTCGCGTAGTCCAAACTAGAGCACAACATAGTTTTTCAATTGGTGAGTATCAAGTTTCACAATCGGTGAATTTCTTACTAAGATAATATATCGCCCTTTCCTTCTTTTCAGACTCATCGTGCTGGCTTAGTACGCATCCCATAGAATTTTCAAAGACCACCAAGTATAGGATTAACGGTTTATTAGGAATTGGAGGCACCAAGACGGGAGCATTTGATAAGTAATCCTTTTGTCAAAAGTTTCCTGGCATTCATCATCCCACACACTTGGGTTATGCTTCCTAAGCAGACGGAAGATGGGATCACATTTCTCAGTCAGTTGTGAGATGAACCGAGTAATGTAATTTAATCTCCTTAAGAATCCTCAAACTTCTTTTTGCGCACTGGGTGGTGGTAACTCCTGTATGGATTTGACTTTGTTTGGATAAATTTCAATCCCCTTTTTACTGACCACAAACCCGAAGTGGCTCCGAAGGTGTACTTAGTTGGGTATAACTTTAGTTGATACTTTCTTAGCCTCACAAACAGCTTTCTTAAGATCTTTACATGTTCTTCCTCTGTTCGAGATTTTACAATCATATTATCGAGATAAACTTCAATTTCTTTATGCATCATGTCATGAAATAAACTCACCATGGCTCTTTGATAAGTTGCCCCTGAGTTTTTTAGTCTAAAAGGCATCACCTTATAGCAGAATGTTCCCCACAATGTGATAATCGTGGTTTTCTCCATATCCTCAAGATCCATCCTTATCTGGTTATACCCGGAAAAACCATCCATGAATGAAAATAAGGAGTGACCTACCATATTATCTACTAAGGTGTCGATGTAAGGCAATGAAAAATTATCCTTTGGGCTAGCTTTATTTAAATACCGATAATCCACACATATACACACTTTCCTATCTTTTTTAGGAACAAGGACTATGTTAGCTACCCATTCCGAGTATTTAACTATTTGGAGAAAATTGGCTTCGAATTGCTTTTTGACTTTCTCTTTTATCTTCAATAACACATCAGGTCTCATCCTTCGGAGCTTTTGCTGAACAGGTTTGCATTCTTCCTTTATGGGGAGCCTGTATGCCACAATGTCAGTACTTAGGCCGAACATGTCTTGATAAGACCATGCGAAGACATCTTTGAACTTTTGAAGCAATTTTATAAGATCTTTCCAAGTTTCTATGGTGATGCTTGTCCCAATTTTCACCTCTTTCTTTTAATCTTCGTTCCCCAAACTGATAACTTCCACCGATTCCGAATAAGGCAATATTTGTTTTTCTTATTGTTCCATCATCCTTAACAGATCAGGAGACAAATTATAATCTTGATCATCTTCAAAGTCTTGAAGTTCTTCTAAACACATCTTGCTCGAAATGAGGCTCTAAGTTAGGATCAAGGTCACTCATATTATTGATATTTAAGGACCTGTCAAAGGAGTAAAAAAGAAGGTCTAAATAACAGAATAAATCTATTAAAGAATGACTGTATGGTATGAGTATAAGTATGTTTGTCAAATTGGACAAGAACACATGTATTAAAGAATGATCATTTTTGTATCTTGAATATAAATGAACGATTTTTTGAATAAGAATGAAAGAATAATTAGCGAAAAATTTGCCATTTAGGATGGAAAATGCATTTTCATTAAAATAACTAAATAATGATCATGGACCTTTTTTACAAAAAAACCCATATTGCTTTCAAGCCTAAAGCAATAGGTGTGTTCTGAGCATTACTTTGAAGAAATCTTAAAAGTTATAGGGAGTTCCTCAGTCCAATTATCCAGAGTGCTTCCAGGTGCGCATGGACAGATTCTAGGTAGATTCTTTTCTTTTCCCTCATCGGATATAGCATTAACGCTTAGATCTTTCATGATTCCTTGAGTCCTGATTATTACTTGCTTCTTTTTCATCCCTGTTCTTGGTTGATTACTCCTCCCGAAACAAATGTCTTAGATATGTGTGAAAATATAATGGGTTCTCACAAAATCTCTCTTTTAGATAATTTTGCCCTTCTTCTTTCTTGCTTTCTTTTCAGCTCTTTCTTCCTTTGCTTTGCATCTTATTTATATCCCAAGCCATAATGATCCCATTTTTCTATCAATATCGGTACGTTGACTCTCCCTTGAAGGTATTTGCCTAACCCCTTTCCAAGTAACACCTCCTTTCTAACCGTTAAACGCAGGCCCATCCTTGTAGTTGATGATAACTTAAGTACAAGTACCTTGCTTCCTTCGATGATAAAGGTTGCATTGATGAAGTCTAATGAGTGGAAGGAACATTCGACAGCCTCTTCATCTATTCCAACATAAGGTGTGTCACTTGTTATAGATACAATAATTTCCTCCTCAGCGTTGATCATGATTAACCGCCCCTCATTTATCAATTTCAACTTCTGATGTAGCGAAGAAGGTACTGCCCAACTGAATGAATCCACGGTCTTCCCAATAAACAGTTATAGGTAGGGCAGATATCCATCACTAAAAAATCCACCTCGTATGTGTTTGGTCCAATCTGAATAGGTATTTCGATCTTACCCATCACTTTCCTTTCAGTCCCATCAAACGCTCTCACTATATCGTTGCATCCCTTCATGTAAGAGCTGTCAAACGGTAGTCTCTTCAGAGTAGCCAATGGTAACACACTCAGAGCCAAGCCATTATCTATGAGTACTCTAGACAATGTGTACCCTTTGCAACAGGTAGTAATGTGTAAGGTTTTCGTAGATCCCATTCCTCCAGTTGGTATCTCATCATTACTGAAGAAAATAAAGTTATTCACACTCACATTATTGATCAAACAGTCCTACATACTGACGAAAATATCATTGGCTATATAAATTTCATTTATTACTTTCATCAGTGCGCTTTGATGGGCCTCTGAGCTCAAGAGTAAGGCCAAAATTGATATCCGAGATGGTTGCTTGTGCAACTTTTCCACTATACTATATTCGCTATCTCTTAGGAACTTCAGAAATTCTTTTGCCTCTTTCTCTCTCACAGGCTCATTTATGGATGTTTTGGGATCACTAATCTTTTCGTCCTTGGGCTCAACCATCACTGTCTTCCCTTTATTTATTTCTTTTTCCTTACTCACTGAATCATAACACCTTCCACTGCGAGTAACGAGACTCACGTCCTTTCTGAGTTCTTCCTCCCTTGGCATTATTATCTTGAAATTATAGTTCCATAACACTCTTTTACTATCTTCGTAAGGAAACGCCACTGGCTTTTATATAATGATGCGCGGTGTCATTTGCTCCCTTGCCGCATTGCTTGTGGGTTTATAAATAATCACCACTGGGTGCTTATTCCCGTGGGCATTTGCTGCTCTTTCTTCAGAGGCGTAAACATCCTTAACCTCCTCCACTTCCTCGAAAAATTCCAACTCTCTATTGTCCATCAATGTTTGCACCAAAATTTTGAATTCAACACAGTCTTGAATCTTATGCCCCTCATTGGCATGAAATTCACAGTAGTTAACAATCTTTGCTACTATATTCTCTCTATTTTATGCGATTAATCCCTTCATGACCATCTAACGCCACACCCGTTCGAGTGGAGACCTAACTTCTTCGACATTCATTTTGATTCTCTAACTTCCTTATTCCATTATTGCATTCACTCTCTGATCTGGGTGATTGGGCAATGGATTCCCAACTATGTTTGGTATCGTTGGTTCATTAAATCTCATGTTTCCTTGTCGAATAAGTCCCTCAACTCGTCGTTTAATAGCAGAGTAGTTCTCAATTGAATGCCCCTATGCTCCAGCATGATATTCACACCAAGATTTTGCATCGTTACCAAGCTGGAAATGGGTGCTTGTATGGCCTTACATGGTGTGGGGATACTACATGCTCGTCATATAGTCTTTGGTAAAATTCTCCATATGACGTAAGAATGGGAGTGTACTGAACTCTTTCCCTATTTGGTCTCGAGCTCACCTCTTGTTTTGGAGCATTTTGATAGTTACTCATTGGGGTTTTAGGTTGTGCCGTCATGAATGGCTTTGTGTAGTTCGGCCTGTATACGCTTGCGTTATTCACTTCATTGTCTCTCCTTCTGAAAGCAAGACTTTTGGTATTCTCCTCAGCCTCTATCCTGCTGTTTTTAATCGTATTTTTAATCATTTCCCCTGACATGACCATGTCAGAGAAACTTTTGATGGCATTTTCTAAGAAATGATTAAGATAGGGTGTCTTGAGAGTATTAACAAACAACATCGTTATTTTTTTTTCTGTCAATGGTGGCTGCACCTAAGTCGCCACATCTCTCCACCTCTATGCATATTGTCCGAAACTCTCATTTGATCTCTTCTTCATGTTTTGGAGAGTAATTCGGTCAGGAGCTATATCTGTTACATGGCCATATTGTTTTAAGAAAAACAGCGCCAAATCTCTCCACGAATGAATCTTTGCCCGGCTCAACTGGTTATACCACTTAACTGCTGACCCTACCAGACTGTCTTAAAAACAGTGAATGAGCAGTTGGTCGTTATGAACATATCTTGCCATTTTTCTACTAAACATGGTAATGTGAGATTCGGGACAACTTGTTCCATTATACTTCTCGAACTCTAGGACTTTGAACTTAGGAGAGAGTACCAAATCTAGGACTAAGCTTAACTCCTTAGCTTTTATCCCGTAAAAGTTTTCAGTTCCTTGTATCGCCTTAATCTTTTCCTCTAATCGTTTATACTTTTCCTCCATCTGTTTAGGAAGATCGACTCTCATCATCTCATCGAAATTAGGGAAAGATTCGCGACATTGTCTTCAAGGTTAGATCCCGATCCTACTAGATAATTAATTGTCCTTGATGTACCAGTGACATGTTGTTGAGCCCTTATAGTAATAGTCACCTCCCGTGTTTGTGCCTCCTGTGGAGCTTGGTTATGAGGGGGTGTAAAACTTGAGGGATTAATAGGATCTTCGTCTTCCTCGGTTAGGTTTATTGTAGGACCTTTTCTTTTGTCGACCCCATTTTGCCTCATTTGGGCTAATTCATTAATCAAATTTCTTTGGGCTTCTATGAATTGATCTTTCATATCCCTATACATTGTTGTCATTTGTTCCTGTAACTGTTCTTACATTTATTCTTGCATCTCTCTTTGGCTTTGCTAAGGTCTTTCTAGCCTCTGCTCCATGGCTTTGGTTTTTTACGAGTACTATAATTGTGTGGATTTTCAATGATTACTGATGTGACTATTTCAATTTCAATTAATTAATTAATCAGGGATATTTCACGGAATTAAATGCATGTTAATGAAATGCGATGCTTATATGTGCATGTATGCAAAAGAAATGTACTGACTTAAAATTCAATTCTATTAGAAAACTTCACTAGATAACAAGTCTCTTTACATAAAGCAGATTTACATAAACGGTTTTGCCTTAATACTCAGTGTTTTTATTTTCTTCAGAAGTCCATCTAATTTTTAACCTCGATCTGACTTTATCTTATACTACCCACTTAACATATCGGCTTCAACTGCTAGTGTTTGCAAGTGGTTGGCTACTCTCCGCATTTGATTCAGAGCTTCGCCCATAACATAATCCATGTCTTGAACCTATCTTTAAGTATGCTGAAGATGCCATTCATTTGTTTCCATTGTCCTCTCAAGAATCTCGGTTCGTATCTCGTTATTCTGCAACGAGGCTTCCAGTTCTTCCACCCACTTATTCAACGTCTCGATCTTGATTCAACTTGCTTTCAGTTCTACCATCGAGTTTCGACTATGATGTTTATACAGGGATTCCTCTAACTCTTTTATTCGGGCCTTTAACTCAGTTATCTCGACTTGACTTTCCAACAAGCTACTTTTCATGGCATTTTCCTGAACCTGGGCATCTTGAAACTTGTTCTTCCATTGATTCATTTTATTCTTTTCTTTACGGATTTCTCGTTATCACTATTCTGACGTTTTACCTAAACCAACAGTCTTCGTTGACAAACGAAGTTTCTTATAGTCTTTTTTCAGGCTATCGAGATCTTCTTCGACCTTGTTTTTCCCTTTTCTCTATTTTTTTGCTTCTAATTTCTGAACATAAACATTTAATCCTAAAAGTACATTTTCTTCTTCTAGTTTTTCTATAATTTTTTCCATCTCAGAATTTTTTTCTCAAAATCTTGTTTGATAATTTCTAGTTCTGTTGGGACAACCTGCAAGTGCTCCTCAATCAGATGAACAACTTCTGGGTTTTGGTACAGGAATGTAATTTTCTATTCCTCCACCAATCATATTCTATAGTTGTCATGGAGTTCGTGCCGAACACTTTAATCCTCCGAACTTGGTTCCATGTATTAGAGATCTCTCGAATCCTCTTCTTCTTATTCTCTCCTCTATATGCGAATTCACACTAGGCTAATCCTTGGATTGCTGGTATGAATTGTCTCGACCTATACTGTCTTGAAACTAATAAAGGTGCGTATCCTACCACTCCCAAAATTTCGGCCAATGGAACCCAATCGAAGTCTCCACATTGATATAGGATTTCATCAGGAACAAACCATAGTGCCTAGCATTTTATGTCCTCGTCTCGGAGACTTTGAAGTATTGCCATCCATTTTTCCTCCGAGAAGTTTCCTTGACTTTGCGTAACTACGAACTCTTTCAAAGGAGAATAATCTTTTGAAAAGTACTGATAAGAGACTTTCTCTGTTTTGCAAAAGTGACTGTGGAACCAAACTATCAACAATGGTGCGCAACCGATGAACCATCCCTCTTCTCTTTTTTTACACGCATTTAACGATCTAAAAGTTTCAACCAATATTATCGGGACCAGTGTAGCCTTTTTATTCAACCTATCAAACAAATCTGTAACCGCATCTTCTATGTGTCCCAAAGTCTTGGGAAAAAAAAACTAAATCGTATATACTTAGAGCCAGGATGTCAATCTTTTTCTTCGCATCTGGGTAGGCCAAGATCAAGTCTTGCAAACTCTTTCACGTAATGCATTTATTGTCGCCTTTCACCTTAACCCGAGCTACGGCCTATTGCCTACTCATGCTAGTGATGTTTGTTCATCTCTTGATAAAAGTCGGTACACTAGGAGCTCTTGAGTAAGCTCTATCAACCAAGATCTTCGGACAACAGAGTAAAGTGGTGTCGTAGGTGTCATGTCTGCATTCCTAAAAGTGAAGCAACTGTAAGCCGGGTTCCAATGTTGTGCCAAAGCTCGAAAAAGGCACTTATCTACTTTCACCTCGAATAAGTATGGCAAATCTCCATACTCGTGGTAAAATATTTGTTTCATGTCATTATCCCAATTTCTTTCAACTTTTACACACTGTTCTGAGCTATACTAATTCTGGTGTAATCCCAAAAGTCAGATTCATGCCCTTCTACTAAGCTATCACCCTTCTGGCGTTGATTTTCCTTCGACCACATATGCACAACCATGTTATTCTCTACCTTATCAAGATACTTATTCTCCATGATCAATTCTCTTATCAATAATTGAGTTCGAATCAATACCTTTCCTAGTATGATGATGCAATGTGAGTAAAAGGACAAAATAGAGCAAGTTAGTTAAATTTCCATAACAACAATACGGATATAGAACAAAGAACCTAAGCATTTGTCTTGGATAGCTGTTAAAAGGTTCAGTATAGCTTTATCTAAGGCAAGTACTTATGGCTCATTGTATGTGGTTTAATCTCTAGAGTAAAGGTACCCAAACCAATAGATTCCTTGATCCTTACCCATTACAGGCTCATACGGATGAGTTCGTTTTAGGGGGACACGTTACCCGTATGTTTTCACGGAAGTGAAAACTTCACGAAAACATAAGTATGAATGTAGTCCCGAAAGCGATTCACTATCCTGCACGGAGGTGAAGACCTCACGAAGGAGTAGCTTCTCACTTCCACTTAAAAGGTGTAGTAACAGATGCACATGAATGCAAGCTTATACTAGTAATATCAACACAATATTATGATGACATCACACAAAAAATACAAAGGATCGTCTATTAAACAAAACCAAGTGTTTAAAAATTTTAACAAAAAGACCAGAAAATAATTGATTTTTCGTAAGGAAAAACGGTATCAAAATTTATTTTTAATGATAAAAAAATAGAGTCACCACCAATCTTTTATTCAGTGTGATTGGATCACCACAAAATGTTTAAAATCCGTTTTGAAAAATATTTTTTTCTTCGAAATCTAGAAAATGAGTTCGGAGTCGGTTACGTGTGAGGAACGATTAGCACCCTCAGACGCCTAAAATTGGTACCACGTCAATTATTATCCCGTCTTGATTTGCTAAAAATTTTAAAACTCTAGTAAAATTTAAAATACGATCCTTAAATGCATGATTTTTTCGATGTACGTGTTTAAGAAGGAAATCAAATTTCATTAGGAAGTCTCGTTATTTCGAAATGATCGAGGAAGGAAGTCACGTCCAGTGAGTTAAGACATAACGTTTCTAGATCCGAAAATAACGAGCATTCCTTTGTTGCCAAATTCAAATCTTTTAAAAGGGTATTCAATTATTCTAGTTTAAAGAAAAATCGCGCTTAGTAAGTTAAGGCACAATTTTTCAAAATCTGAAATAAAGGAATATTGCCTCGATTTTAGAATTATTTGTATGTATTTTTTTTGAGACAAAATAATTTTAATTTAAAGATGAGTCGTAAATTAAATACGAATATGCAATTTATTGGCAAAATTAAATAGAACAATTAAGCAAATTAGTAGATGCAAAATTAAGCAGAAGATAAAATACAAAATACGAAAGAATTATGAATCAAAATTAATGAGAAGATAACACGATTAATTTAAAACACGAAGAGAATAATTTAATTTTATATACAAAGAATCGAAGAAAAATAGAAAAAATCGGGTCGAAAAATGAAGTTTCGAAGAATTTAGGGTTAAAACATAATTTTGGGAAAATTTAGGGATCAAAATGTAATTTTAGGAAAGTTTAGGGGTCAAAATATGATTTGGGAAAGTTTAAGGATCAAAATGTAATTTTAGAAAAGTTCGGATGTTAAAATGAAATTTTGGAAAAGTTTGAGGGTTAAAATGTGATTTTGGGAATGTTTAGGGATTAAAATGTAATTTTAGAAAAGTTTAAGGTCAAAGTGTAATTTTAGAAAAATTTAGAGGTCAAAATGTAATTTTAAAAAAATTTAAGGAGTCAAAATATGATTTTTAGAGAGTTCAGGGACCTCTTGAGTAATAAACCCCAAAAAAGGTAAGACATGACATCTTCCCAAGCCTCTTGAAGTCAAAAGACCAAATTATAAAGTTTTTAAAATTACTAGGCAATTTTAAAATAAATTAAAAATGTTAAAAGGACCCAATTGTAAAAACAAAAAAATATGGAAAGACCGTCCATATAAATAAACTATTTTTCAAAAACATGCGGATCCCAAAAGAGATTCGCATGGGTCAGGTCGGAGCTCTTATAACGGTGCCATTTTGGGGCATTTCAAGCCTCTCCAAAACAACGCTGTTTAGAAAGGTTATATAAGGCATATTTAAAAAAAATCCTCATTTCTCATCTCTCTAAAAAAAAATCTGTTTCTTTTCTCTTTTTTCTCTCAAATGCTCTCAACAGAGAGCTTCTCTCCCCAGTTTTCGGTCATCGTTTGTAGCGTCTTAGCCATCACGCACCACCGTCACGCGCTGTTCAGGTATGAAAAAACCTTCTTTTTTAATCCCCTTTCTTTTAAAGCATAGATCTGGGTTCAGATCTAACTAGATCGAACTCGGATTTTTTAAAAATGTTTAATTTCCCCCCCTTTTTTTTTTTTTCCAATTTTTTGAATATGTCTTTCCTTTTCTAAAAACTTGTTTTGATTTTAAAACAAAATATGTTCTTATTTCTTTTTTTATATATACATTTAAAAAAAAAAAAGATCTAGTTCAATCTTTCAGATCTCTAAAAGTAGAAGAGTTTGGATTTTTTTCTTCTAAAATTCGTTTCTATTATTATTGTATTTTTTTAGAACCTGTTTTGATATTTCTAACCTTTTTTTTTTATGTCTACATCCTTTTTACAAATATTCGAGAATCGGACCTCTCACGAACATAAACAGGTTCAGAGATGTTCCAATCAGAACCACGGTGGCGAATATCCGAATCTAGGTAAGATATGACCCTTCAAATTTCTTTTTTATTTTATTTATTATTATAAAAAAACATTTCAAAATTAATGATAATAATAAATTATGATAATGATATAATAAATATGTTAATATATATTAAAAACGTTTCTAATTTCTAATAATAAATAAACAAATAATATATGTGTATTTGAATCTATAACTTGCGAATGAAATGCCTTGAATGCTTTGAAATCTTATCAATATTTCGATCTTGAGTGCTTTTTTTTTTATTGATTTCGAATGTTGGTGAATATTGATTTTGAAAATGGTCTGTGTAACCATTACAATCTGTTTTGAATTCGACCCTTGTTTATAATCATTATATTTTGTTTTTTACAATTAAATTGCTATCATTTCTTCCTTGTAGGTTTGGCAGTGGCGGTGGTGAGAGTCTTCGATGGTGGCAAATGGTGGGTTGCGCTTACTGACATGGCGGCACCTGAGTGGAAAGGATGGAGGCGGGAACAGCAAGTTGTTAGGGGTTTTGATATTTTTTTGTAAAATTGGGCTTATTGGGCTTTTAGGGTTAGGTTGGGATATTGAGTTTAGGACTTGGTTTGTAATTTTGAGTTTTGAACTTGTGTTTTGAACATTTTTAAATTTAAAATAAATTTAAATTTAAAAATTTATTTATTTTTGGTTTATTTTAAATTTTGAGTTAGGCTCGGGTAAAATTAAGCTCCAACACTATTTTTGAAACAACTTTATACTCGAATCTCTACCAAACTTATATATATATATATAAAAATCTTCCATTTCCTTTTTAGATCCCTAGAATCACCATGTAAACATCTTTATTTTTTGGTTCAATTTAGTATTGCATTTGACGAAAAATATATATTTTTGTACTTAAATGTAACAATGTCGATTTTTAGTGTTTAATTCGAGTTTTAGGGTTGATTTTATGAAAGTTAACTGCTAATATTATTGTGTTTGAATTTTTCATGATTTTTCTAATAGAATAAATTTAGTGTTAATTATGAATTTATTTAATTTTGTGTTTAATTTATCAAATGCTGATGGATGTGATTTAATTTCGATTTTAAGATTGATTTGATAAAAATTAATTGTTAATATTAGCTCATTATAAAATTTCATCAAATTGACTCTAAAATCCAAGTTAAATAATTAAAAATTAATAATATTATTGTCAGATACTAAATTATATAACTTTAATCAAATACATATATTATATTAGACAAAAAATTAACACAAATATCACATTAAAAAATATTAAACTTAAAAGACGCAATTAGCATTTTAATTATTAGAAATAAATTTTTTTTTATTTATAAATATGTTTTTAATTTTTATTTTTTAGAAACAAACAAATTCTTATATTCTCCTATCAAGAATAACGATTGGAGAATAAATGCCGCTGGCTTAGCTACCAGTCCAAGCTCACAATTTCCGTTACTTGGGTATATATTTATAAATTATTTTATTGCATACAAAATAGTATTTCGTTTATTATGCTTTTTCCATCTCCATAAAATATAAAAATGCTAATGTATTTTTAATTAGAGGTGTTCAATTAGTTAATCAATCCGAGCTATCATTTTTTTTATGTTATTCATGTTCGTTTTACTGTCCATTTTTTAGGTGCGTGGCTGTCCCTCCCAATAATATCGTCTTCAAGATTCAAACCTAAATCTTTCCCTTGGAAGTGCAATGTGCCTTATCATTACATCCAACCACTTGTTGGTTCCAACCCGGATTATCATTAACTAACTCTTTTAAATCCTTAATCGTTAGTTGAATTGAAATTTTTTCAAAAAAATTAATCGAACTGAATTTTTTCGGTTAACCAAAATTTATATTTTTTATAATATATATATTTTTTAGTTTTATTAAAACAAGTATAAAACATATGAAAAAATTAACCGAATTAATCGACCGATTAATTTATACTTTCAAAAAATTAACCGAACAGACCGACCCCGACCGAATACTTATATATTATACTATTATTTATTAAATTCGATTAATTCAATCAATTAACCAAATTAATTTAATTTTAACCGAAATTTATACATTCCTATTTCTAATTATTATTCCAGTGTGCGACAATAAACTTTCATCAATCAACAGAAACTTTTTAAAGTTAAAAGAAAAAAAGGTACTATTTCATGTAAACTTTTCACTGTGATAGTAAATTTACTCATAAATAAAGAAAAAAAAGTTAATACTTGGTAAATTAAAAACATTTCGTCTCACTAAATGACAAAATACTAAAATTTTTATTCTAAGTTAATCATTATTTAAATCAAATTCACTTTTTACACACTCATCAATAAAAGAAATGAATACTTAGAGAGCAATGAGAATGGCTTTGTATCTCATGCTCCTCTCCTCAATTCTCGTGACTGAAAGGAATAGAATAATGCCAGTTTTGTCAAACAATTACAGTTAAAAGAAAAAAAAAATTAACAAACTGAACTCTTTGGTTAACAACCAGAAAAGGGTCAAAGGTGCTGTAATTTTCCAAGATGCTCCAACAATGAAGTAGCCTTCCGCTTGGCCCTTTCTGTGCCACTCTTGGTGAGCTCCGTCAATGGTATGGCAGCACCAAGCCTACTTATGCATCCCAGATTCTCAGCGTCTCTCTTACACAAACAAAGTAAAATGGCAGCTGCATTTTCTTTGTTTCTAGGTAAACCTGTTCTCAGAAGATCGATCAAAACAGGTATGGTGCTAGCCTTTACTATAGCTGCCTTAGCATCATGGTTGCTAGCAAGGATTGACAGTATTGTCAAAGCCTCATCGACCATGCAGTTTCTTGAATCCGTGAGCATCTTCAGCAGTGCTGCTACAATTCCGGCTCTGATGGCTCGGCCCTTGTTCCCCTGATAAATGCATAGATTGAATAGAGCAGTAGCGGCATCTTTCTTCCCTCGATTGCTTCCATGTTGTAACAAATCTACCAAGGCTGGTATTGCCCCTGATGAACCGATTATTATTTTGTTCTCATCTGCAAGTGATAAACTAAAAAGGGTAGCTGCGGCATTCTCTCTTGCTTCCATGCTTCCAGCACGGAGGACTTGGACAATGGAAGGAACGGCACCAGCAAGCATTATAAGAGACTTGTTATTTTCGAATATGGAAAGGTTAAGAATAGAAGTTACTGCATGTTCTTGTATTGATGTATCATCTGTTGTTAAAAGGTTGACCAGAACAGGTATCGCTCCTGTGTCTGCTATTAGTATCCTGTTATCTGTGCTTCGTTTTGATAGTGATCGGATTTCAGCCACAGCTGCCCTACGTTCCTCTAAGCACCGACTCGACAGCTTAGAGACCAGTTCCTGGATGGCTGCCATGTCGCCACTAACATCACGGAAAGACCCATCGCTCTTTTTGAGCCTACCACTTGCTAATCCGCTTGGCTGCTCAATGTTATGTTTGGCACACCATTGATTTATTACACTTCTAAGAACATAGTTTGGAGTTAGAGTTAAATTCTCCAGCTTCTGCTGAGTTTTTGGACACGTTACATTGCCACAATCTATCCATCTCTGTATGTAAGATCTCTCATATGTCTGTAAAGTCAAAACAATGATTAATCAGAACGCAGGACAAAAAGGAAGGGCAGAAGGCAAAAGCTGATCACAGAAAAATGAACATCGAAATGATAAGTAGCCGTGTCAGGCACAACTATACCTGTCCTGTAGCCACAATCACTGGATCCCTCATTAGTTCCAAAGATATAGGGCATAGAAAATCAACAGGTATTACTAGTGCATCGGGTTTCTTGGTTTGTTCAGCTCCCTTAGCAGCCAGATTGTCTTGCCCTTTGGAATCAACCTCATTTGATAGGCAGACCTCAGAAGGAATTGAAGAGCTATTCACCCTTTCCAATATCTTAGTTGCCTTATCAGCAGCATGTCTTAGAGTAGTACAATTTTCTGGATTGCTATCCAGCTTCACTGAAATTTCATGGTTGGTATCGCTGCGTTCTTTTTCTGGTAGCTGGGAAATGGCATTCGAAACTTTTCTTGAATTCAAAGATCCATATCTTTCAGTCGCTCTTCTCAATTGTGCTCTCACCAATGCGATCTGAAAAAAGAAATAGAAGTTGGTCTTAAAAAGGCAAAGTCAATGTAGAAAAAGAAATGAAGAGCACATTATAAATTTTGGATCTAAACCTGTTCTTGAACCTCCTCTGAGATTTGAAACTGATCAAATGAAATTTTGGCCAAACTTTTCTCCAATTTCCATGTAACACATTGAAATTGGAATGAGATTCTTTTTGCAGCTCCATCCTTAAATTAAGATATAGGAAATTTCAGAGACGTAACATAAAAAATTAAGAACAAATGCATATAACCACAATAAAATCCCAGCAAGTCACACTGGTAACCAAAAAAAAAAAAGACATAATTTCTTCTTCATTTTTCATGATGTGCAATTGAATTAGTTAATTGGAATTGCGACAATTAGTGAAACAAAAACTAGCAATCGATAATATTGGGTAGAAGTTCATATTTATAAAATCAAGAAATAGACTTAGCACTCGGATAGATTATGTAATTCAAACCCTTATTTCTCTTAAAATACTCCATCTTACACCTATATTCAACACATATACAGAGGTAAATGATCCTAAAAACTTTACAAAAAATCGAGTATGCCCCTGTTGGACAAATACTCAGTCCGGATAACATGGCAGATAGCTTAACTCGAAAAATTTTAGCCCAAAAGTTGTTTCTATATGCATACTTTTTCGAAGTGGAGCTAATCAATGGCAGTTTATGCAAACTGAGCCAGTAATTACAATGTGGAACATTCTCCGAGGAAGAAACAAGTCGACAAATTCTGTCAACTTTGCAATACAACTGAGCCCGTCAGTTAAAATCAAAATGAAACATATTTGCGGGACTTGGCAAAGCCAATTATCAACATTAAAAAACGGATTCATCGAATCATATACCAGTACTTAATGTTCTTTTATATATATATATAAAGAGGAGATGGGGGTTTACAGAGGAATTAACGGAATGGAGAGCGGAGGCGGCGGACAAAAGACGCTTAGCAGCCTGTAGAGCAACGGCGAGATCAGCCGACCATGAAGAGGAAGAGGAAGTGGAGGAGGAAGCGTGACGATGATCAGACGCTGCAAAATCCCTGATTTCCTCAAGCAAATGCGTGAATAGAGCTATCCTCCTTACCAGATCCGTGCAATCCTTTTTAAATATCCCGGCGGCCACATTCCCGATAACTATATCGTGGACCAGGCTGAGCAAGAAGGCGGCAGAAGCGTCGGAGACGACTCCGGCGGCCATTGGTGAACAAGCCAGGCGTCGGCTCCTGATTGGAACGATAGGAGTAGAAGAGAAATATGATGACGATGATGTTCAAAGAAAAGGATTGAGGAATACAAGGACATGGCGTAACTGCATTTTCAAGGATGATTTATTAAAAATAATATTTAATAACAATAATTAGATTGGAGGGTATTAAGAATTGAACACGGAGAAAAGAGAGAGATTCGCGGAGAGCCAAAATGGAAGGAAAGGGAATACAGTTGGCATTGGAATCTTATGATTTGTATTTCAACACCTACTCCTATTCCTACCCCCATGTACAAACTAAAATTCTTCCCATTCCTACTCGTATTCCTATTCCTATTCTTATTCTTATTACTCTTTTTTAATATTTTATATTTTATATTTTATATTTTATTTCACATCCAAAATTCTCCAACTTAATCTTGCGTCATTTATTTTTAATATTAAATCATGTTAATTTTTTAAAATTTTCCAAAAATGATTATTATTTTCCCTTAAATATCACATAATAAGTTATTTATGATTTTGGATGTATTACAAAATTATATTTGCTTGGAGGGGGGCTATATTCTTGCTAGGCTGTAAAGTCCTTCATTATTGCCATGCTCTCATTTTGTCCGCCACCAGCTATATATAATTAAAATAAAATAATGTTCTACTTTATTTATTTTTGCATGGTGTACAACAACTGCATTAGTTTTATTTATTTATTTTAGTTTTAAGAAATAATATATTAATTAGATTTTAAGGATAAATAATAAAATTACTACTTATTCTTTTTAATCGTTAATAACAATAAATAAATAAACATTAAAATGTTTTTTAATGAAAAATAGAGATTTCTAATAAGCATAAAATTCGGGTGTGAGAAGATGTGATTAGCCCGACAAAGGTTTGACGATAACAAACAATCGCAACAAACTAGAAAACGAGTAAAGCTGGAGGCTTACAGCTGGGTTTCTCTGATTTTGCGGGGCCAAATATTACTTTTTCGCCATAATCTCTTGTTTTTAAGGGCGGAAAAAATTAAGGGCAGGTCGAGGCCAACTCTCATATTTGGCTTCTTCACACTCGCTCAACACTGTTAAGCAAACGTTGTTTAAGGATCAACCAAATGAAGAAACGGACTTTTTGGGGACCAAGAGTGTAACGGCTCGAATTTGACGGTGTCGAAAAGTGTATTTTCGAGATTCTGTAATTTTGAATTGGACCCGTAAATATTTAATAAAAATATTTAAGGAAATAAATCATAGAATAATTGATTTTTGAATAAGTAATTTTAATTATATAGTGCTTAATTTAGGTGTGAGGACTAAATTGCATAAGTGGTAAAAGTGTAATTTATAAAAGGATTTTTAATTGAATAAAGTAGGAAGGACCAAAGGAGAAAATTTCCCTTTGAAAACATTAGTGCCGTTAGGTGGCCAATTTGTGGCTTAGAAAATTTGTTGAAATTTTGAAATTAAAATAAAAATTAAAGAAAAGTGAAAAAGAAAGTAATGATATATATTAGTTGTTTAAAAGGAAAAAGAAATCATAAAAAGAATTCTATTATATTTCCTTTCTTCCAAAAACGTGAAAACCCCCCAGTGTTGAACAAAGGAACGTTCAGCTGAGTTTTCCCCTTTGACTTGGTGAGTTTTGAGTTTGTTTTCAATGATTTTTACGTATTTGAAATTGTTTTAACTTTGTCAAGTTCATTTGAGAGTTGATTTGTGAAATCATTAAAAGTTTGGGGACTTACCATGATTGAGATAGCTGTATTTGTGAACTTATTTGCTAGATCCTTATGTTTGATGGTCAAATATAAGTATTTTGTTAAATGATTTTTAGTGATTTTGAATGTTAGAGATTAAATTGTTAAAACAAAAAAATTCAAGAGAAATAATGTGGATTGGTGAAAGATATTGGGGCTGTTACAAGGTCATAGTATTTATAAAAAGAAGAAGAAGAAGATTAGTTTGGTTTTTTATGAAAGGTGATTGAATGATGAATTTTGATTTAAGGACTTAGTTGTATAAATGTTAAAGTATTGAGGGTAAATTAGTAAAATTATCATAAAAAGAATTATGAGTTCAAATTAATTATCAAAGTTGGTTTTGAATGATGTAATTGAATAAAAATTATTTATAGATCAAGTTACATCGCGACCAGACTTAAATCGAGAGGAAAAGTTAAAGTTTCGAGCTAGCCGTTGACTTTGTTTTACAACCGTTTAAGTTGAGGTAAGTTCGTAGTCCTTAAAATTCGAACTTTAATTATTTAATTAGTTATGTTATTAATTAAATTGATATCTAATTGGAGATATATATATAATTATATTTAAATGGTTGATGTTTCTATAAATTTAATTAGTTTATTAAATTGTCAAATTATTCTTAATTGCTCAAAGTAGAAATCAATGTGTGAAAATAAGGTATGAGATTCTCTACTTATTTGGGTTGCTTTGAATAAATTGATGGTATGAGAGTTTAATTGTATCTTCTCCATATATAAATGTATGATGAGAGATTGTGATATTGGTGAATTTATGCTTATTATTAGATTGCATTTTAATGTATTTTTGTTGTGAATAAAATTTAATGTGGAAATGTGATTTGATATTAAATGGAAAATATTAGAAAGAGTTCAGGGTTACTTTGACTATGAGTCGATGAGGCACAAGGTGTCAATTTACTTCGGTTTATCCGATGAGACACTAGGTGTCAACTTTATTTTAGCACAGGGCGCGATTTATTACTTCGGATTTATCCGATGAGGCACAGGGTGCCAATTTACTTCGATTTATCCGATGAGACACTAGGTGTCAACTTTAGCTCAGGGCGTGATTTATTACTTCGGATTTATCCGATGAGGCACAGGGTGCCAAACCGATGTGTTGGTTGGATTTATGTATCTGTCAGAGTTTTATTCGTGTTAATAGAGAATTATAAATGATGAATATTATGATTATATGGAATGAAAATATTATGAATGTTGTATTGGAAATCAAGGAAATGAGAAATTATTATGTATGAAAATAATATGCATAATAGACATGAGAAATTCATTGAGAAATCAAGAAATGGTATATAAGACATATGCATTGGTATTATGCATAAATTGAATAAAAGCGAAAATACGGAATTAATTATATTCTTATATGTGTAATTGAATAATTCAATATAAATGGAAAATTATGAAAATATATATATACATGTATGATTATGGAATAGATCAAAAAATTACTTATAATCATTTGTTGTGAAATGGTTAAATTATGAAATGAGAAATTGTTGATTATGTAATTAGGTAAGTTCGTATTCTCAAACTTATTATTATTATTATTATTATTATTAGTCTATTAATTGTGATCTAAAATTTATTATGTTTAATGTTATAGAACTTTTGACTCATGTATAACATAATTTGTGTATATGTGATTAAATAGTAATGGATCTTGAAATGATGAAAGGGTAGGAATTGAATTGTTGTGACAGAGTATGAGTTGAATAAATTATGGAAATGAATGTTTGTCAGTTTAACTGACTAGAGCTGGGTTCACATTCGCGGTTTATCCGCTAGGCACTGGGTGCCATGAATTGATGGAAATTATAAACAACAAAAATGAATAAATTATTGGAAAGACTTGTCAATATGTATATATACATTAAGTAAGAATTATATTGATATGGGGTATTATACATATTTGATTGTTTGTGTTATGTGCTATATTGAAATTTAAAATTATGAATTGTCAAATGAAAGCACCTATTTGAGGATTTATATACATCTATGTGAACGATTGTTTTAGTGAATAAAATTTACTAATTTACTTAAATTTATCATGATTACAGGTTAATTTAGCAGTAGATTCAAATTCAGTATCAAGGCAGAAATCTCATGTTCAAACTCGGTGATGTCTTCTTTTGTTATTTTGGCATGTACCTAGGATAAATTTTATGTTTAAAAGTCTTTAGGAGATGAACCAATGTGATTATTAGTACATGATAGTTAGCTTGATATATATATTTAATGATACACTGATCTAGCAAATTTTGAGTTTATGTAAATATTTTAATACAATGAAACGTATGAAATAGGCATGCCATGTATGATTTTTTTTAATTAGGTTAAATTAAGTATTTATTAACATTATTATATGTGTGGTTGACCTAAATGGATTTAAATATTTTATGGAAATCTTTTAATGATTGTAAATTATTTTGTAATACTTTGAGACCTTAAATTGGCGACAGTTTCGGGTTAAGGGTGTTACAGGGAGTCTTCCAAGCAATCTTCCATTTTTCATCCACCAAATCCCAATTATCTCCCTTAAGAACCTTATACGCACTCTTAATCGAAAAACTCCCAGACTAAGTATGACACCAAGTAATTTTATCTGGGCTATCAGATAGACTAGGGAGAGGAATAGCCATGATACGTTGAACTACCTCTTTTGGCAGCCAAACTCTAAAGAGATCTAAATTCCAAGAACCATCCTTAATTGTCATTTCATCAAGGTAACAGTTAGAATCAAATGAGACATTTTTAGGAATAAACTTGATCAATTGACCCACATAGGTACCCAATCATCAATCCAACAGCGAATTTGATTACCATTGCCAACAGACCATACCAAATTCTCCTGAAGCAATTACCAAACTTTAGAAAGAGAACGCCAAAGGAAGAAGCTTCTATTATGAGAGATAGAGATAAGAATGGCTTCATGCAAACGATATTTAGCTTGAAGTATACGAACCCACAATGCTTATGTGTCAGAGACGATATTAAATCCCAACTTCATTAGAAACGAAAAATTCTGATCTCGAAGCTGACGTAATCCTAGATCCCCCACACCTCTTTGGTTGACAAATTGAATCCTAACCAACCAACGACATATTTTTGGTATGATCAGAATAACCCCATATGAACTTCTTTACTAGGCTTTCCATCTCATCACAAATTTTCCTTAGAAGGGGCATAGACTGCATAAAATATCCAGGAATGGATAAGAGGACCAACTGAGCGAGGGTAACCCATCCTGCGAAAGATAATTGCCTAGCATCCCAGCTTTGAAGCTTGCCACGAACTTTCTCAACAACAAATTGCATGGTGTTACTAGTTACCCTTTGGTGAAAGAGAGGAATACCGAGATAACGCCCAAGGTCTTGTGCTTTTTTTAAATCCAAAAGACAAGCTAATAGAATTTGCTAACGACTCATCCACCCCTTTTGAAAAGAAGATATTCATCTTTCTACCATTAATTTTATGACTTGAAAATTCACAAAACCTTGATAGAATGTCTTTTATGAGATTACCATGCTTCAAATCCGCTCTGCTAAAGATAACCAAATCATCTGCGAAAAAAAATATGGGAAATAAGGGGACCATTCCTGGAAAGACAAATAGGCGTTCAATGCCCATCAGAGATAGCCGACTAAATTTAATGACCCAGCCAATCCATGCAGACGATGAAAAGATAAGGAGATAATGGGCAACCTTGCCTAATACCCCTAATTGGCTTGAATTTCGAGAAAGGAACTTCATTCCATAAAACCTGCATAGTGGAATTGGAAATAGAAGACATAAAAACATTAATGAGATACAAAGGAATACCTGCAACCAGGAGGGAGGCTTTATTGAAATCCCATCTAACTCTGTCATTAGCTTTCTCGAGGTCTATCTTAATCACCATTCACTTTCTTTTGGGTTGATTGTGCATGGAATGAATCACCTCTTGCGCAATAATAACGTTGTCAGTGATATTCCTACTTGCAATAAAACCAACTTGCTCCTGCTAAATAATCTTAGGAAAAATGGTCTTAAAACGGTTAGCAATGACTTTCTTCAACTTGTAACTATTTTTTAAATATTTCCAAATGTATAACTTCTTATCATTTATTAAACAATCAATTAAGTTTTACATTGAAAACTGTATTCAATTAAAATCGAAATCGATAAGTATTGATGTGATAATTAACAAGCAACTGATGTGGAAAAATGATAATGTGACATTTGATATAAAAAAATTGATTTCAAATTTTTTATTGAATTTTTCTGACAAAATGGACTAGGCTTTTTATTAAAATTAAAAATACATAAGAAAATGGATGGCCCAAAAAAAAAGTCTAATCGGCCAAAAGAAAAAAGTAGCAGGTATCCTAAAGATAAAACAAAGTTTAAAAAATTAGAAAGTAAATTTGAATTGCCCAGATCCCTTGGAAATCCCACCTATCCTTTCATCTAGCTGTGCATTTATTATTCTGATGGTTTCCATTTCCATACGCAACCCTAACCTTTCTTGTAGTTTTAGAAAGAAACTCTTCCCATTTGTTCCATTTGCTTCTAACAAAGAAAACCACAGAAAGGGGGTCTTCCCACTCCAGAGCCATGGATTTAATCAAGTTCACGTGACTGTTCTATTATTAAAGCATTTTCGGCAAATTGAGGCACTTTCTGAAACAGGTATGTTTCTTCGTTTCTTCGAAAGCTTTCTTTTGCAATGATGTGCGCTAAAAGATTACCATCTCTATGTGTATGATAAAAAACCACACTCTCAAAACTGGATGAGTCTTTTTTGATGAAAGATTCCTAATCAAAGATATGCATTTCTTTGTTAAAAGCAATTTGTTTGGGAAAGGAGATATGCATTTCTTTATGATTGTTAGAGCATCTCCTTCTATTATGACATTTTGTTAGTTTAGATTTTTCCCTAATCTGACCGCTTCTCTACATACGAGGGCTTCAACTTCGAAAGTCGTTGATACATTACTGTGGAGTACTGACTTTGAAGCCAGAACAAAGCCCTGTGCAAATCGAGCAACCACTCCTGATCCCGATCTCCTCTCCCTGTTTGAAAAAGAGGCATCAAAATTAATTTTGGTTACTCCTTGTGGCGGAGGCATCCAATGTTTAGAACATAAAGATCTCGTAAGTTTCTTTTCCACTAGGTTGTCAAGTTCTTGTAGATAACTAAGCACATAGCTAACAATCTTCTGTTTGGATCTAGCTTTCCTTTCATGGACACGTTTGTTCCTCTCATACCATAAAGTTCACAGTGTGCAATAGAAGAGGCGAAGTTCATGTGGAGAGCAGCTTTCAAATATGTCCGTAAGCCATTCTGACCAGGTTCTTTCTCTAATTTGCCACTTGTTATGATCGAAATACACCAAGAGGGAGTGAATTGGTGTTTTTAAAAAGTTTGGTAAAATGAGAAATACAAACGACTTAAGAATTTATAGTGGTTCGGCCTCAATTACCTACGTCCACTACCTTAGTTTTCCTCAATTAAGGATTTCCCAAATCCACTAGTTTTGAACCTTTAAGGGCAAGGTTTAACCTTACAAATCTCTATCTTTTTAAAGGTAAGATAGAACCACTACCCCTTAAGGTTTTCTACCCAAAACCTTAAGTAACACCTCATAAAATAAGAGAAAATAAGAATGAATGAGAATGTACCTCCAAAAGACAAATGATCAACAAATAAGCACTCTCACACAAAGTTACAACACCTGAAAGAATGATTGAAAACTTAACCCACAAGTGTGTACAAGAAAAGTTTGCTAGAAGATTGATGAAAGATGGAAAAATGAGTTCTTCAAAGTTAAGCACTTGTTTCTTGTCTTTGTTAACATTAATAGGGAGCTTTGACCTTGTATTTAAGTCCTCTAACAATCTTGTGGACGCTTGTAGCCGTTAGAAATCAATTAGAGATGTTGCAGCCATTAAAACCAACATTGAATGCAAACAGTAGCTTCGTTGTTCCGGTAGAAGTATACTTGTATCGGTAGAATCGTTTGCCCAAAGTGACCGTTAGAGTCGTTGTACCGGTAGATCCAACCTTGTATCATGATAACTCTGAGGGTTTCATTCGGTATCAGTAGAAGTGCAAGGGATGCTGAACTTTGGCTACTGACTTGACTTATTTCGGTAGAAGCCTTCAAGGTATCGGTAGAAGTCCCAAGCCACAACTTCTTTGCTTTCTGGAGTTTGTTCTACCGGTAGAAGTCATGGTTGTATCGGTAGAAGTCAAGCAGGTATCAATAGTTTGTCTTGTTCTACCGGTAGAAGTCTGAAGCATTTACAAAGGTTTTTCTACCTTGTGTTCTACCGATACTTTTCTACTAAGTATCGGTAGAAGTCTTCCAGACTTCAAAAAAAAGTTATTTCAAGGCTTTTTAAGATTTTATTTTGTCCAACACTTTGAAAATAATTTTAAAGACTTATGAATAAGTTTTGCAAATTTAAGTAGGGATTTTTAATGTACTTTTTGTTATATCAAAATACTTGAAAAACTAGGGCTAACAATCTCTCCCTTTTTGATATAACAAAACATTCTGAAAAAGATTTGCTAACTCCCCCTATCTTAAACATTATTTTCAAAATAAGCTCCCATAAAAAAATTTAGAAGTTATTTCATTTAAATTTCCAACTTGAAAAATTTTACTTTAAAAGTTAAGTTGAAAATTAATTTAAGCAAATTTTATATTTATCTCCCCTTTTTTGTAATATCAGAAAGAACAAAAACCCCAAAGAAAAACTAGGAAAAGTTATGCACAATGCCTGAACCCGAAGAAAAAATAAAAATAACACAAGTGAAGAAGAATTATGCATAAAAAATAATAATGATAACACTATTGAACCAAAAGCAATCAAACATAGTCAAAGTAAAAGAAAAAAAATAAAAAATAAAAATATCCCAAAGTAAGCAGATAAGAAAAAAAGATATCCTAGGACAAACATCGAATAGTTCAAAGTATAATCCAACCAAAAAGCATGAAGAACTCAACCAAGAGATGAAATCATAATCTTCCGATGGAGGATATCTAGAGGCCAACTCATGTATCCACTCATCGAGTTGATTATAGCGATCATTGATGTGGGCAGTCAATGTATCAAGTCGTGTATTGACTTGCAATGACAGTCCATTGATCGCCTCTAGTAGACGTACGGTGCACGGAGACGACGGAGGGAGGAGAGCTGTATGTTTCCCATGTGAAGGCGAAGGAGCATTGGACGATTGTGGAGCTATCGGTGGAACTGTCAATCCTTGGGACGCTGAGGATGGGTGATCAATTTTTCGAACCCAATTCCCTTCGTCATCAAGCTTCCAATTACAGCTATGTGCAGTCGAGATGTCAATGAAAGAATTAATGGCACGACCGAGATCTACACTTACGTTAATGCGAAGAGTACGAAAGATATGAGAGAGAAAAGTACCATAATGTAAGGTTTTGTTGCTAGACATTGGTAATTTAACAATCTCGATAAGATTTAGAAAAATAATGGAAGCTAAGTTTAAGGGAGTGTCGGTTCTAAAGCAATGCCACATCCAATAATCGGTGTGACGAAACCCGGAATGTTTGTTGGTTGGAGCAACTATCCATGTGAAAATAAGGTGTAGGATACGATCGTGAAGGTCCATGTCGTTGCCTACATAGTCATTTGGTCGAACTAAGGAGTGGTCATAAAGGCCGATATGACGATCATCACCCTCATTGGTGATAGAAAAATACGTAGAGAGGGTGTCGACCGAGATAGTAATCTCTTGGCCCATAACTGAGGAAGTGATAGAGTTAACTAAGTGAGTGTTCGGGCCGTGTTTAAGTTTAGTGTTAGAATAAAACTCCCAAACAAGGTTGTCGTAGCAAGGACCCCTAAGTTGGAGACACTCTAGCCAACCCCAATCACGGAGTTGATCGAGGTATTTGAATTTAAGGGTGTTGGCTAAAAAGTTAAGATTAATAGGACGAGATATCTGAACAGGACAGGTTGCAAAATAGGAGTTGAATTTTTTGAGAGCATCATTGTCATCGAAACATTCAAATACCGAAAGATGATCTAAAGGATCGGAAGAGGATTCACCTCTAGCACGTTTAGTGGCTGGACGCTTACGGGATGTACAGGGAGGCATTTTAGCTAATGAGGAATTAAACTAAAGGGTGTGAAGGGTTAAAAAAAATTGACTTGTAAAAGAAAATACGAGCAATTTATATCCCCAATAGCAGCAGATGCACTTGAAATATGAAACAATGATGTTATGAAAAAAATAAAATAAAAAATAAGTCAGATATATATATATATATATATATATATATATAATTTGTTTATATATAAAAAAATTGTATAACAATCTATATATATATATCAATATATATGTAAAAACAATATATGTATAAAATATACAATGTAAAAAAGATATGTATGTAAAAGTACCAATTTAAGTTCTCCTAAAACTATCATTATTTATAGATTTAAAAAAATAATAAAAAAATTAGATTTTACTTGGAAAATGGGGAAAAAGTGACCCTTTTTGACAAAAATACTCCGTGAGAATGAACTGGAAGCACGTGGGAGATAAGATTTTGTGAAAAAAAATGAATGAAAATGGTAGAAGGTGGGGTTGGGAAGTGGGGACCGAAAATGGGGGGTTGTGGTTTGGGGAAGAAGATGAGAGAAAAAAAATTTTAAAATGGGTCTTCTAAAAAAGAACCGCTACTGGGTATATAAATTCCGAAACTACCAATACTTGTACACTTCTATTGATAGAAGTGTATAGGTATTGGTAGATGTTTGATTCTATCAATATCTTAAGAACACAAATCTGGAAATGCCATTTTGGCACAGAACTACCGATACAACCTATATACTACCGAAACAACTATGCAGAAAATGAAAAATTAAAGAGAAAGAAGTACAATATTACTAGAAAATCAAGTAAAATATATATAGAAGAAGCTTAAGAAAGCATGTTCATTAGTCCTAACTCTCCCCTAATTTTCCAAAATCTCTCCTTTTCTAAAGGCTTTGTAAAAATATCGGCTAGTTGATGCAAAGTATCTACAAACTCTAGAGCTATGTCACCTCGTTGCACATGATCTCTAATGAAGTGGTGACTTATTTCTATCTGCTTTGTTCTAGAGTGTTGGATGGGATTTTTGGTTAAGCAAATAGCACTAGTGTTGTCACACCAAAGAATTTGAGCACAGCAACTACCTATGGCAACATATTCCACTTCGGTTGTGGATAAAGCTACACTATTTTGTTTCTTAGAGAACCAAGATACAAGCATGTTGCCTAAAAATTGACAAGTTCCGGAAGTGCTTTTTCTATCCAACTTGCAACCACCAAAATCTGCATCGGAGTAAGCATGCAAACTAAATGATGAATCTTTGGGATACCAAAGTCCTAGGTAGGAGTGTCCTTAAGGTACCTAAAGATTCTTTTAATGACTTGTAAATGTGATTTCTTAGGAGATTATTGAAATCTTGAGCATAAACAAACACTAAACATTATATCCGGTCTACTTGCGGTAAGATAAAGCAATGATCCTATCATAGACTTATAAAGTTTAGTATCAACACATTTACCTCCTTCATCTTTATCAAGCTTCATTGAAGTACTCATTGCTGTTGATTGAGGCTTCAAGTCCTCCATTTTAAACTTCTTGAGCATTTCCTTGACGTATTTGGCTTGATTGATGAATATGCCATTTTGAGTTTGCTTGATTTGGAGCCCCAAAAAAAAGTTGAGCTCACCCATCATACTCATCTCAAATTCACCTTGCATAATCTTAGAAAATTCTTGACAAAGAAGTTCATTAACAGCACCAAATATAATATCATCTACATAAATTTGTACAACTAAAATGTCTTTGTCTTTAGTTTTTATGAACAAGGTGGTGTCAACTTTGCCTCTTCTAAAGTCATTTTCAATTAAAAATTTGGAAAGTCTTTCATACCAAGCTCTAGGAGCTTGCTTTAAACCATATAGAGCTTCAGACAATTTGAAAACATGATTTGGAAAATATGGATTTTTAAAACCGGGAGGTTGTTCAACATAAACTTCTTCATTTATAATACCATTTAAAAATGCACTTTTGACATCCATTTGGAAAAGTTTGAAGTTGTTTGAACATACAAAGGCTAATAACATCCTAATTACTTCTAACCTAGCTACCGGTGCATAAGTTTTATCATAGTCCATACCTTCCTCTTGGCTATATCCTTTGGCAACTAATCTAGCCTTGTTTATAACAATATTACCATTTTCATCAAGTTTATTTCTAAATACCCATTTAGTTCCTATAGTTGGATGATCACTAGGTCTATCAACAAGATTCCATACTTGATTCCTTTCAAATTGATTTAGTTCTTCTTGCATAGCCATTATCCAAAATTCATCATTTAAAGCATCATTAATGTTCTTAGGCTCTATGCAAGAAATGAAAGCAATATAATTACAAGTATTTTTAATTGAAGATCTAGTGATTACCCCTTTAGATGGATCACCAATGATGTGTCCATCCTTAACATATGAAAACTCTCTTGGGTGGCTAGATTCTCTTTCAATATGAGTTAGTTCTTGAAGTTCATCAATTTTGAGTTTTTGAATCGATTCACTCATGCCTTGATCTTCATGTGATGCTTGATTTTGCTCAATTTGATAAATTTCTACATTATCAAAATCAACAGATTCCTTTCTAGAAGGAGAGTTAGATTCATAAAAAATAACATGTATAGACTCTTCCATAACAAGGGTTCTCTTGTTAAAAATTCTATAAGCTTTAGAATGAGTGGAATATCCAAGAAAAATACCTTTATCACTTTTGGCATCAAATTTTCCTAAATTTTCTTTTCCATTTTTCAAAACAAAACATTTACAACCGAAAAGATGAAAATGGCTTATGTTAGGCTTTCTTCCTTTAAAAAGTTCATAAGGAGTTTTTTTTCAAAAGAGGCCTAACCATAGCTCTATTTATAATATAGCAAGAAGTATTTATGGCTTTAGCCCAAAAATATTTTGGCAAATTTTTTTCACATAACATGGTTCTAGCCATTTCCTCTAAAGTCCTATTTTTCCTTTCAACAACTCTATTTTGTTGAGGAGTTCTAGGTGCCAAAAAGTTGTGATTAATATCATGTTCATTAAAAAAATTATCAAAGCCAAGGTTTTCAAATTATTTTTCATGATCACTTCTTACACTTGAAATTGAATATCCCACTTGGTTTTGAATCATTTTACAAAAAATAATAAAATTTTCTAAAGCTTCATCTTTTGAAAACAAAAAGAAAACTCATGTATATATAGAATAGTCATCAATAATAACAAATCCATATTGTTTACCTCCTAAACTCATAGTTCTAGTTGGTCCAAAAAGATCAATATGAGTAAGATGGATTACTCTAGATGTAGAAACTATATCTTTAGATTTAAAAGATGCTCTCTTATGTTTACCTTTAGCATATGCATCACATATTTTACTAAAGTCAATAGAAAATTTAGGCATGCCAACAACAAGTTCATTTTTAATAAGCTTTGAAATAACACTCATGCTTGCATGACCTAATCTTCTATGTCATAGCCAACACATTTTCATTATTAGCCACAAAGCAAACATTAGAGGAAGATATGTCATCAAAATACACCATAAAAATATTACCTACTCTATGTCCTACAAAAAGAATTTTACTATTTACAATATCTAAAATTTTGCATCCATTGGACTCAAATAAAGCACATTTTTAATAAGAATGGAAGAATTTATACCTATAGAACCAATACCTTCAATAAGTCCCTTGGAGTTATCACAAATGAAACTTCTCCTCCATACTTTGGTGTTAATTCCATGAAATGGCTTTTGTCATCGGTCATATGTCTAGAGCATCCAATATCAAGGTACTATGAGTTCTTCTTACAGTTACTTTCCTTGAAGCAATGCTCTTCCTCCTACAAACACAAAGTTAAACTTTGGATTTTGGTACCTAAACTTTCTTGGGTCCATTAGCATTAGTCCTAACAATTTTTTTTCCCTTAGGAGTCCACTTCCTTAAAGCTTCCTCATTTTAAGGTGTGTTTAATCCTTTTCGAATCCACACACTCTTAGTGAGTTTACTTCTAGATGTGAGTTTCCTTAAAGAACAAACTTGTCTATCATGTCCCTTTTTATGACAATAAGTGCATACAAGTGAGGCATCATAAATATAGCTTGGTTTCTCAAAGAAATTTTTAAATTTAGTTTCTTTTTGTAAATTTACAAAACCTAAGTCACTCTTATCAAAGAAAACTTTTTGATATTCAAGCATATCATTTAACTTTTATTGCCTCATTTGAAACATAGAAAATAAATTTTGCAAGTTTTCATTCTTTAAAATTAAATCATCAACTTGAGCTTACATGTCAGTAAATTTCTTTTCCATTTCCTTTTTAACTATGATTAGAGACTTATTTTCCTCCTTAAGTTTTGAAATCATTTTCTTATGTTTGGAGTTCATAGTCTCAAAATCTATAGTCAATTCATCAAAGGCATCTTGTAACTCTTCAAAAGTATATTCATTGAGATCCCTTAACTCTTCTATTGCCATTACTTTTGGTTCCCAAGATGTTGGAAGACTACTCAACATCTTTTTCACCATCTCTTTGTTAGGATAGACCTTCCCAAGAGCTTTAAGACCATTAATAATGTTGGTGAAGCGATCGGACATCTTTTTTTTTCCTTCATCCGGTTTTGCTTTAAATAATTCATAATCAAGGGTGAGAAGACTTATCTTTGATTTCTTGACTCTACTTGTTCCTTCATGGGTGACCTCAAGTTTGTCCCATATTTCTTTGGCATTGTTGCACAAGGAGACTCTATTGTACTCATTTGAACTAAGAGCACAAAATAGAGTGCGCATGGCCTTTACATTCAATTGCACCAACTTGATATCATGATCATCACATTCATCCTCTTCTTTTGGAATGACAACGCCTTCGACCCTCTTCAATGGAATGGACGGCCCATTTGTGATTATTCTCCGAACTTCATAGTTGTTGGCTTGGACGAATAACTTCATTATTGTTCTCTAATAAGAGTAGTTAGTTCCGTTGAATAGAGGAGGCCTCACGGTAGAATGCCCTTCTCCTACCATGATGGAATTTTGCTCCGATGCCATGAAGCATATCTCTTGACTTATGATCTCCATCTTAAATAACTTTTGAATCTTTTCTCTTGGTTGTAAGACCGTCTTTAGAGTACTAGCTCTGATGCCAATTGTTATGATCGAAACACACCAAGAGGAGGGTGAATTGGTGTTTTTAAAAAGTTTTGGTAAAATGGGAAATACAAACGACTTAAGAATTTATAGTGGTTCGGCCTCAATTGCCTACATCTACTACCTTAGTTTTCCTTAACTAAGGATTTCCCAAATCAATTAGATTTGAACCTTTAAGGGCAAGGTTTAACCATACAAATCTCTATCTTTTTAAAGGTAAGATAGAACTACTACCCCTTAAGATTTTCTACCCAAAACCTTAAGTAACACCTCACAAAATAAGAGAAAATAAGAATGAATGAGAATGTACCTCCAAAAGGAAAATGATCAACAAATAAGCACTCTCACACAAAGTTACAACACCTGAAAGAATGATTGAAAACTTAACCCACAAGTGTGTATAAGAAAAGTTTGCTAGAAGATTGATAAAAGATGGAAAAATGAGTTCTTCAAAGTTAAGCACTTGTTTCTTGTCTTTGTTAACATTAATAGGGAGCTTTGACATTGTATTTAAGTCCTTCAACAATCTTATGGACGTTTGTAGCTGTTAGAAATAAATTAGAGACGTTGCAGCCATTAAAACCAGCATTTAATGCAGACAGCAGCTTCGTTGTTCCGGTAAAAGTATACTTGTATCGGTAGAATCCTTTGCCCAAAGTGACCATTGGAGTCGTTGTACCGGTAGATCCAACCTTGTATCGGTATAACTCTGAAGGTTTCAGTTGGTATCGGTAGAACCTATCAGAGTATCGGTAGAAGTGCAGGGAATGCTGAACTTTGGCTACTGACTTGACTTGTTTTGGTAGAAGCCTTCAAGGTATCGATAGAAGTCCCAGGCCACAACTTCTTTGCTCTCTGGAGTTTGTTCTACTGGTAGAAGTCAATGTTGTATCGGTAGAAGTCAGACAGGTATCGGTAGTTTATCCTGTTTTACAGGTAGAAGTCTGAAGCATTTATAAAGGTTTTTCTACCTTGTGTTCTACCGATACCTTTCTACTAAGTATCAGTAGAAGTCTTCCAGACTTCAAAAAAAAAGTTATTTCAAGGCTTTTTAAGATTTTATTTTGTCCAACACTTTGAAAATAAATTTAAGGAGTTATGAACAAGTTTTGCAAATTTAAGTAGAGATTTTTAATGTACTTTTTTTTATATCAAAATACTTGAAAAACTAAGGCTAACACAACTGTTGACGAAAACCTAACAGTTCCCTTGTATCAAATGCTGTAGGACACCAACAAAAGATGTGGGCTAGATTTTCTATCCCGTTACCACAGATTAAGCACATTGCATCTGATAGCAGTCGTCGATGGCATAAATTTCCTCGCGTGAGAATGTAGTCATGTAGGATTCTCCATGTGGAGATTTTTACTTTAGAGTGTAGGTCTATTTTCCAAAATTTCTTATAAAAATTTAGGCTCATGGTTTGTATATTATTTGAAGTAGAACTAGGCAGATTTTGTTAAAATAGTTTATAGGCACTACAGACTGAAAAGTCCTCGGAAGGCTTCCCACTCCAGGCTACCACATCCGTATGCTCATCTTCTGCTAATGGTATGCGGAGAATCATATTTGCATCAGCAACATTGAAGGTATCTTTCACTAATTCCTCATTCTATTTCCTAGTTCTGCTATTTATTAACTCATCAACAAAAACTAAATGAGAATTAATAACCGGCCTAGATAAACGATGATTAATTGCATTGATTACCCACGCGTCATTTAAAATTGATAAATTCGAACACGCTAGCACACATCATCACGGAGGATTTTTTGTGATAACCAAATACTTTTTCAAGTAAACGATGCACTACTTTTTAAATTCGAGTGAAGAAAATCAGTTTCCAAGTAATACTTTGATTTTAAAACTTGTGCTAACAATGAATCAGGATTCGTAATAAGTCGCCAACCTTGCTTAGCGATGAGGGCAATATTAAACTTTGCTAGATCCCTGAACCCCATACCATCCTTATCCTTTAAATTACACATTTTCTTCCAACTGCACCAATGTATTTCTTTCAGCCCATAGGACTTATGCCACCAGAAACGAGCTAAGATACTTCCCATTTCGTCACATAGAGATTTAGGGAGAAGGAAACAAGCTATAGCAGAGATGGGAATGGCCTGTAATACTGCCTTAATAAAAACTTTCTTTCTCCCTTGGGATAAAAATTGGATAGCCAAATTATCAATCCGTAATTTCAAATGATCTTTTAAATTTTGGAAAGATGCCTTTTTTTTCGACCTACTAGGTTAGGAAGCCGTAAATATCTGTCTGGATTTTATGAATTTTTTTACACCTAGTAGACTGGATATTTGAATTCTCGTATACTCTGCTGTGCTTTTACTAAAGAAAACTGTGAACTTTTCAAAATTAACACACTGCCCAGAAACCTCTTCATACACTTTCAGTACTCTCTTTAAAACATTATAATCAGCCAAAATAGCCTTACAAAACAGTATACAATCATCTGCATATAGCAAGTGGAATATTTGTGACCCTAGTCTACTGGCTTTGATACCATGTAAGTGACCCTCTCTAACTACTAGTCTCATTAAACTTGATAAGCCTTCAATGCAAATTAGAAAAAGGAAAGGGCTAAGAGGGTCACCTTGTCGAAGTCCGCAGGTAGGGTTAAAGTTGTTCCCTATTCTACCATTAATACTGACCATGTAAGAGACTGAAGAAATGCATCCCATAATCTTGTCTACCCACTCTATTGCGAAGCCCATTTTCCTCATCATAGCCTTTAGGAAGTTCCACTCCACTCTATCAAATGTCTTACTCATGTTAAGTTTAAGAGCTAGATTTCCCACTATACCTGTTCTTGTTTGCCCAAAAGTGTGAAGTAACTCATAAACTCGGAAGATATTATCTGAAATTAACCTCGTTAGGACGAAAGCACTTTGGGAGTTGTTAATGCAATGGGGCAGGACAGCTTGAAAACGATTAACTAATACCTTAGCTATGATTTTGTAGACAACGTTGTACAGGCTAATTGGTCAAAATTTAGTCATGTTTGTGAGGTTTTGCACCTTAGGGATGAGAACTATATTAGTCACATTCATACTTCCCGAGTCCTAATCATTATTCAGGAAATTAAGATAATAAGATGTAACCTCTAGCCCCATAATATGCTAGCATCGTTGAAAGAACAGTGCTGGGAAGTCATCAATTCTAGGAACTTTAGTTAGGCTCATACGTTTTATAACTTCAAGAATTTCTTCGGTTGTGAATGTTGCTGTCAACTTAGAGTTATCAACCTCATTTATGCTTTTTTCAACACCCGAAAGCACATGTGTAAAATCAGTTGAGCTAGATTTTGTAGTGAATAGATCTTCAAAGAACTTACGAGCAATTTCTTCCATTCCATTAGGATCATCTTCATACTTACCTATGCTAGTTTCTAGACATTGGATCCTATTTATTTTTTTCCGTTACGAAGCAGATTTATGGAAGAAAGCAGTATTTTTGTCTCCAAGCTTGAGCCAGTTTACTCGAGCTCTCTACTCCTAAAAAATCTCTTCTTTATCAATTTCTAGGCTCAATTGACATTTAATGTCCAACAAGTCATTTAGTGTCTCATCATCTCCCTCTTTCTTTAGTAAAATATCTAGCTTTTGCTGCAGATTTACCTTTAAACCTAATCTAGTCAATTTAGTGCATTTAGTCCAACGGGTTAGGCCAAGCTGAAGGGCAGCGAGCTTTCCAATGAGATACTCAGCACCTTTATTCCAAATTTTCGCAACTTCCTCTTCAAAAGAATCCTCCAAAGTCTACCATGCTTCAAACTGGAAAACCTGTCCTCTTTTATAATTTCCTTCATCAATCTTCAATAGTATAGGGCAGTGGTCTGATTTAGAATGAGGTAGGTGTTGGATTAAAGAACCTGGAAATCTCGAAATCCATTCTTTTGTTACCACGCCTCTGTCAAGCCGTTCTCGAATGTTTACACCTGGTGTATTGCCCCTCTCTCATGTGAACCAAGGACTAATATATCCTAAGTAAGATAAGCCTATTTTCGAGAGAACCTCATGGAATTGTTCCATTTTCCTCTCATCTCTTGCCAGTCCTCCTTGCTTTTCAAAGTTGTACATTATTTTATTGAAGTCTCCGTATACACATCAAGGGAAATTATTGCGTATCCCCAACTCGCAAAGAATTTCCCAAGTCCCATTCTTGTAGTTTATGTAGGGTGAACCATATAATCTTGTAAAGCGCCATTGGCTACCCAATATCTCATAATCAATTAGAACATCTATAAATTTTAGAGAATAATGATGTATAGACACTTTCACAACATTTATCCATGCTAGGCTAAGCCCTCATTTGCTTTCAAGTGCACTTACATCAAAACCATTACGAAAGTCACAACGTCTCCTTATTTTCTCCATGCGATTACTGGCAATTTTGGTCTCCATCAAGAAGACCAGTTGGGGTCTATACAACCTCAGCGTATGCCGAAGTTTCCATACTGCTCGTGAACTCTCCAATCCATGAACATTCCAACTTAAGAGTTTCATTGCGCCCGATCGGCTTGCCCACTTGCAGCCGCTGATCCTAATTGAGAGGTATTATCAAAATTTGACACATCACTCATCTTATCATCAAAGAGCACATTTACAATCTCAGCTTTTGAAAATTTCATTCTTTTTCCAAACTCATCATTGGGTCCTTCAACTCCAATCTCCACATCAGTAAATGCATCTGTCCTCCTTTTACCTACTTGCGAAAACTTGTTCGCTGTCTCACTAATGTTACTACGAGCTAATCTTTTCCATTGCTTTGGAGTTTGCACCAAATCCTCACTAATGCAGCGATCCATGTGGAAGTCAGGAAACCCACCATTCATTAGAAATTTATCTCATAAAACATTAGTGTCATTATAGGAATTTTCATGAACCAGAATACTAATCAGACTTGAATTCAACTCCTTAAAAAACTCATCATTGCTATTTTTTTGTTTCAAAGAGTTTGAGTCCTGATCAATTTCTTTTGCGACTTTTGCAGGGTTGCCATCCTCCTTACTATCTGATTTGATTACGTCATCGTCAAGAGGAAAAGAAATCTTTCCAAGCTCAAGGACCTGGACTGTTTCATCTTGCCCAAGATATGAGTTCTATGACATCTCCTTCTTAATGTTTGACCCAAGTTTTGTATTAATTTTCCCAATAAAATTGAACTCAGCCTTGAGGGCCAAAGAGTAGGGAAAATCTTCCTCATGCAGATTTTTGGTCTCTAATGGCATTGTATTACATTCCTTAATTCCATGTCCCATATGACCACACCCAAAATAGAATGCTGGCAACTTCTCATATTTGAAGGGGATCCAAAATTTGTTCCCCTCTTCTAAGACAATAAAGATTCCTCTTCTAAGAGGCTTTTGAACCTCTAGATTCACCCTAATTCGCCCATAATCACCTTTCGACTCAGATTGAAGGATTCCTCCAAAAGTTGAGCCTATTTCATGCATGAGGTCCTTACGATCACACTCCAGAAGACATGGACCAATTTTGATCCAAAAGGGAGAAAGAACCAATCTAACCTTTTTCCTCTCTATCGGTTCTTTTAGGCGATCAAATAAAATTAGTTGTTTCTGAACAGCCATGGACGTCCATCTAGAATGGTCTCAAGATCCTCTTTTGTATAAAAAATAATCAAAAATAGATTCTGACATGCCAACTGAATATCAATTTTTTTCCTTATTTTCCAAATACTCCTCATCTGGGCTTGAAAACTATCTGGATTGTATAGCTTTTTTGTCCATAAAGAACAAAGAACCGTGGGTTTATCTGGAGGATGAATCAAAGAGCTTTTGACTGACTGTTGAATAAGCTATTCTTCTAGTAAAGAAACATCATCGTTTTCCATCATCGTTAAAGCCACCGTTCCTCCTATTTTAGCCACAGCAACAACTGTTTTCTCTAAAAAACCTTAGAGAGAGCACTCTTGACCTAACTTTTTTTCTTATCTTAACAAAAAAAAAACCAAAACAATAGTTGAATTGTTAAATTGCTGATTATACAAAAAGTTAATTTTTAATTGAATTTTAATGATTTAAGATTAAAAATTGCTAAATATTATAGTAAATTTAGAAATTTATAGGAATTCTTTGAAAATTATTTAAAATTTAAAATACTATAGAAATTTAGAAAAATTGTTATATATTATTAATATGTTATGAAAATATTATAAAATTATAAAAATATTTTTTAAAATATACTAGTGTGATTAAAAAAAAATTTAAAAAATATAAAATACTATAAAAAGGTCATAGAAAATTATATAAAATTTATTAAAATGATAAAAAAATAATAAAAAGTTTTTTTTTATTATTTTGAAGGTTTGGAGTAGCCCAGATCATGGATCGGGCTAGGTTGATGAAGAATTTTAGGTCTATTTTCTATGCTCTAACTTGACCTAAACTTTTGCCCACACCCAACCCACCTATATTAGAATTTTTATGTAGAAAAAAAATTAGAAATAATACATAAAATACACTAAAAACATTAAAATAAATGTTTTCCAACAAATTGAAAATACATTAAAAAGAGTCTGTATACTTAAATAACACTAAGATGTTACAATTTTGAAAGCAAAATGCCTCTAAAATAGTAGCAAAATTAACAATAAAATGAGAATTATACAATATTCAAATAATAACAATAAAATAATAGCAATATAATAACAAAATGACATCAAAATAACAGCAAACAACAACAACAAAAAATTAACTAGATTCGGGCTGGGTCGAGCTCAGGCAAAAAATTTCTTACCTGAAGCTTGACTCATTTAAAAACAAGCCTTTTTTTTTTTTGTTCAAGTTTATTTTTCGAACTTATATTTTTGCTCAAACTCTCTCATTTTTCGGATAGGTTTTCGAACCTTAACGAGTGACCCGACTCATGATCAATCTAGTTTGGAGTCTTTAGTTTTGGTAATAAGGAAATAGAAAACTTAAAGTGTGATGGTAAATGGACTTGTATGAGGTGCCAATTCCGGTCATCATTACACTTGAAGTTCTATATTTCCTTATTATCGAAAACAAAGATTTTCAAATCTTCAAAATAAAAATAATTTTAATAACTTTTTTAAATCATTTTTATATAATATTTATAATTTTTCATAGTGTTTTATATATTTTTAAAAAAATCTATAATTTTTATCCAATTTCATAATGTAAAGCACATTCATTAAGTCTATGCATGTACAGGATAAGTTCATGATGCAATGCAATCATAATGTAATTTTTCACTCGTCCATCCTATCTGCACTCAAGTATCGTTTGACACCCTAAAACACGTTAATTTATTGATCATTTTGAATTTTTTTCAGTGACGATGGTCGTTCACTTATTATTTGTGACGATGATTTTTATTACAATTATAACACTCTAAAAATTAGAAGATTAAAATTTATAAAATTATTATAATTTAAGTTCTAACATTAATGGTTAATAGTTTAGTAAAATTTCTAAAGAATCAATGGTACAAATCCCACCTTTTTCAATTTTCCCTTTTATTTTTTTGCACTTGAAAGAACCAAGGTTAAAGTAGTTTATGTATTAATCGTGGTAAAATATAATCATAAAATGGGCATTAGCCCAATGTCCAAGCATCACTTATTCCACTCTCTTTGCCCAAGATTAATTTATGCCTCTTCCCTTCCCTTTTCTTTTAAATTCGGTCAAAGTGGGGAAATTACATGTGGCGCCCCAAATTTGGTAAAATTAGAATGAAGCTCGAAAAATTTGTAAATCTTAAAAATTCACCCCAATCCAATCTCAATTAGAACTTATAGAATTAAAATTCATCACCTTTTTATCTTCTTATCCTAATTTGAAATTATTTATTATCCCTCTTTAAAAATTCAAACAAAAATAAAATTTCATATCTTTTTATCTTCTTATCCTAATTTGAAATCATATATTGTCCTTCTTCAAAAATTCAAATAGAAATAGAATTCCATATCTTTTTATCCTAACTAGAATTCAAATTGCTTCTTTTCCAATCCTAATAGAATTCAAATTTCATATCCTTGAAATCATTTACTCCCTTTTTCTTCTTCATCTTTTTCTTTGAAAATATTTTCTCTCCATTGTTGATAATTATTTTTTGTTCCCAAATCAAAATCTATTCTCGATTTCAGCTCCTTTTTCTAACATTTGATTTTTCGTTAATTAATTCTTGCGTTTTGTCGATTGAAAGACCCCTGTAGGTGATTGGATCGAGCTTGAACGAAGGGTAATCACCCGATACTCTGAAAAAGTCAGGTGTGTGTTATTTTACAAAAAAATCGAATCAAAATTCGAACCCAGTCTAGGCCATACGGCCTAGACCCTCCCAAAAGGCCTAGCCAGACAACCATGTGCCCCTGTTTCTTAAAATTTTACAGTTTGACATCCAGTGGCAGTGAAAACTGCAAATTATTGGTGGTATTAAGTCCATAACTCGAAGTCATTAGAGAAGGGAGTTCTGGGGAACCTCTATCATGGAGTGTAATAGTGGGGTAGGATTATTGATTGTTAAATGAAATGTTAAACAATGGTTGCATGGCATATCGTGCATACTTAATGAAAAGTACATATTGAAACGATTGAACTATTAAATGTGCATATGTCTGTTGTGAAAAGTATAATGATTCAATAACTGAATTTGTCTGTTTGATTATGATTGATCGTTAATGTTCGTTTACTTAAGTAGCAAACCTGATTTATTGTATTGAAGTGATTGATATGTGAAATTGTTCGTTATTATTGTTCAGAACCGAATGTTGAATTGATTTATTGTAAAAGGACTCACACTGAGCTTTCATAGCTCACTCCCCTTATTTTCCATCTTTTACGATAACCCAACGGACTAGGATGCGGACTCGACATGCAGAGGGTCTCGACTTGATCTCTCCATAAATTTACAACCATTAGTATTATTGTTGTTGTTGTTGTTGTTGTTTTCGTCTTATTTTATTAAGAATCGTGGTATGAGATAAGATTTTTAATTCAAACATTTAGGATACATGACATTATGAAAAGGCATTTAAGTAGATTTTATTTTATATTTATTTGATATTGTTAAGGATTTAAGAGAGTATTTATTATTATGTGATAAAAACAGGTTGATTTTAGCTTAAAAAGAGATTTACGAATTATTGTTTAATTTCGTTGCTATTATGATGATAGATTAAATTGAAAAATATGAGATATTCATTTGCATAAAACAGGATTTAAAAAGAAAATTATTTTTTATAAAGATCGAGCCACCTCAATGGCTAATATGATCTTCCCGGTTCGAGTCTAACGTCTAGGCCAAGTCAGGGAGGTTATAACAATAACTTACCATCTCAGTTGCGCAGTTTTGATGGCTTTTTAAACAATCATCTCGATTTATCTGGTTTTTATGACATTGCCTCCTACTTCATGCAGTACTGACTTTCGGTGTGGACTTAAATTGCCTCTCTTATGAAAGTCCTTCATCCTTCATACCCAATTTCATGTAATTATGCATATATACTTAGCACATTATGCTATTTATCATCAATAGCTGCTACATTCAATATTTCATACTATCATTTAATGACATGTTTTCATGCATTCATTTACATCAATTTCACATATAAAATTAATTTAAGCGAACTAAAAACAATCTCACATATAAATATCTTCATGCGAAATAACATGTCTAGATCAGCTAACACATACATTCAGGTTCACAAGTAGGGTTCACACATACAAGGTTCGTACATATAGATTTTGCACATATGAGTTCGCACTTAGGGGTTCACACATGTGAAGTTCACACATATAAAGCTCGCACATATGGGTTTGCATTTAGAGGTTCCCACATGTAGGATTTGCTCATATAGGGTTTGCACATATGGGTTCGCACCTAGGGGGTTTGCATGATGATTCATGTCAGGGTTCACATAATTAAACACATGGGGTTCACATATTACTACTTGTAAGGTTCACATAAATACATAGATAGGGTTCGTATAATAAACATACAGGGTTCACATATACAACATGTAAGGTTCTCCATAAGTAAACACTTAGGGTTCGCATATTAAGTAGTTAGAGTTCACATGGTAATACCTATAGGGTTCACATGTATATTCCTCCCAAGGTTTGCATAATTATACTAAGAGATCACATATTAAATCATATAAGGTCTATCATATGGGTTCGCTAATATGGAGATTCGCCTATAGGGGTTCGCGTATTAGGTTAGCCTATAGGGGTTCACGTATTGGGTTTGTTTATAGGGGTTCACATTCATGGGCTCGCCTATAGGTGTTTGCATACAGGGGCTCACTTATAGGGGGTTCACATACATGGGCATGCTTGTAGGGGTTCACTTGTAGGGGCTTCACATACAGGGGGTACTTACTTTCTAACACTTCAATTAATGATACACAACGATTTAAGTTTAGATCCCATATCTAATTTGAAGACACAAAAACCTTAATTGGAAAGGAGATCGACGATCTATTGGGAGGAGAGGGACGATGTTAAAAGCTTTTAAAATATTTTGGTTGAAAATTGATTCCGCAATGGAGGGGGGAAATAAGAACTTTGGGAGTTTTTCTTGAAAATTCTCTAGATGAAAATTCTATTGTTTGGAAAGATTTGGTTATTTATAAAACTATTTTCCCCTAATTGAAATAGGTTTTAAGAATTCATGTAGAATTAAGACCATTTAAAATTAAGGACTAAATTTTTTTAAAAAAATTGGGTTGGGCTAGTTTGAAAATTCGACACTTTTATGGGGTAAAAATTAGGGAATAAAATTTTTTTGACTAAAATGTGCACAAAAGGTTTCAAACTTGAAATTTAAGAGTCAGCTAAAGTTTTACCACTAAACTAACAAACTCATTCTTATTAATTCCTTTAAAAAATAATTTTTAAGGCATTCTAAATTTTCTTACCCTATGCTTTAAAAAATTAAAATCTAAATTTTATCCCTATTTTTGCTAGTTTTATTTTTGGGTGTGACGCAACTGAGATGAACAATGAAGCAAAAGAAAAAGGAGACTAAATCAAAAAATAGCTTTAACTTCTAAATTTTTCACATGTTTCGTTGATAGGAAAATGAGCACAGTTGATGAGAAAAGATAAAAATAAATTATAAAAATTTTAATAAGTAAATATAATATATATTTTTAAAATTAGAACTAAAATAAAAAAATTTATAAATATTAAAGACTAATTTTTTTGAAATTTTTAAATTTATGATTAAATTGACAAATTATGTAAACATTTAAAAACTAAATTTAATATTATGCTGATAAAAAAAATTACGTTAGACTTCATTATTAAATTAATGACAAATTAACTAAAATATTTTATTTTAAAAAATTAAGCAACTAAATAAAAAATAATATTTAAGTGAGAAATTAAATAATTGAATAATTATTCTTATACTTTACCCTTCTCTTTTTATGATGCAAATACAAGGAAAATGTGACTCAAAATCTAGTGCAAGCCGCAAGGCATTGTCAATCAAATGGCAGTTACTGAAAACACACATCTTATCCTCAACCTCGATTTGTGAACGATGACAAGATTCAATGAATTAATACATATATCCGACTTCGCAGCGATTATCAATATTATCGAAGTTAGGTTGATAGATCAAATTATAATTACATAGTTATGTAAATTATATTTTTAAAAATATTAATTATTGTAAGAAAACTATCATTACAATAAACAGTTTTTAAATGAATAACAATAATTAAAATCAAATCACCATATATAATACTTTAGTCTAATAAAATGGTCGATAATATGATTTTTAATAATAAAAAAACAGAAAAAAAAACCATAATATGCAATTTTATTTAATGCTTATATTCATTATCATCATTCGTTGGTTTCTGATCAAGTTCTTCATATCATCTGAATCTGAATATTTATAATTAAGACCAGCAAGATTTTTTTCTTACATGTACACTTCAAAGTACGAATCATCCTAATTTCATTTACAAATAAAATTATCAAGTATGCAACATGCTAGTATGATCTGACTTTATTTTTTTATGCTATACTGAAATGATGCTAAAATGAGAAATCTTTGTTTAGAATAACAAATGTTCTCTTAATCACATTTTGAACCTTTGAATGTATCAAATTAAAGAGTTTGCAAGCCGTCTATGATGTTTGTGTCTGACTTCATTCTCTTAAATGGTATCATACCCCATAATATGGTGCAAAAAATATTTTGTATTTGTATAACTAACATCTACCACATAATATATGAGTTCTTGATATGTAGCTTTTATTATAAAAAAATTTAATGTAAACTTAATTGGAAAAAAGATTTATACCGTGTTATAATCTTTTTAATAATACTTAAATTAGATATAATCGTTATAAAAAAAAGATTTTATAAAGTGTCCAATAACTTCTATAACACATCTTATATATAATATAATTTTTTATCATGACTTTATAATTTTTTTTTAATAAATAAGTTATGGCAAAAAAATATAATATTTTTTGTAAATAATTATATTATAACAATTTTATAACATGTAAACTATTTTTTACAATATATTTTTTTATCATAATATTATAAAACTTTTTAGGGTTTAAATAATATAATTAGTGTTTTTCAAAAAAGCATCCACGTGGACGCGTTTTTGCTTGTGTTTTTCCCAGTGGGTTATTTGTTAATTAGAGCAAAAGTACATCCATGTGAGCGCTTTTTTGAAAAACGTTTCCACGTCCACATGTTTTTGCCTGACACAAGGAAAAAAGCGCTTATGTGAAAGCGTTTTTCTGATTTATCCCTTGAAAACGACGTTACATAAACGCGTTTTTGTGTTTTTGGCTCATACTCGTAATTATTTTTCAGAATGGCCCATTTCCGTAAATAATTTCGAAAATGGGCCTTTAATGGCACTAAACCCTAAATTTTATAACTTGTTTAAAAAATAATTTTTAAAGCTAAATCATGTACGAGTGATTGCAAAGTTATAGGTAATTGAATTTTGGTGTAATTACCTACGTAATTATATTAGTTCTCATCCTCTCCTATGAATTAGAAAGTATAATTGATGTGCTCCAATTATACTCAATTTAGTAGGAGCTATCACTTACAGTGATTACCCAAACATGTTATCCTTATGTAATTACAAGTAATTACATTCAAATCTAATTACTATCTAAATAACGCATAAGTGGAATCTTTCTCTAATGGGATCCCATAAGGTCGATTTTAAATCAATAGTTATGACTAAAAGACATAAATGAAAAGATTGTATCCATTTGATCAAGTCACGTTAGAAATTAAAAAAATTGTGTCGATAATTACAAATTGTTAACATTAAGTGTAGGAAAGGATGTTAGATTGTCTTCTCGTACTTGACATTTATGGTTTATGGTTTGAAATGTTTTATTAATTGATTGGAAAGAATGATATTGTAACAAAAATCATGAAAATGTATTTAGATTTGGGAATATTATGGCAATCTTTAAAGGAGCGTGTAACCATCGAGCTTTTGCTTGTGTCAGAAAATACAATTTTAGAACCCAATTCTATAAATCGAATTTATAAGATGATAATAAGAAAATTTACGGAATTAATATGAAAATATATTAAAAAAAATTTAGAAATTAAACCGGAAAAATTATTAATTAAAGTTCAGTATAAATATTATTAATTAAACTTAGAAAATCGTTAGTTAGACAAGGAAGTTAGTATAAATATTGTCATTACAGTAGCTACCAAAAATAATGTATTAAATGCAAAAAAAAAAAAAAAAAAAGCTAAATTAATAATTTAATAATCTCTAATTATTGTGACTTACTTTTTAAAAAAGCTATTGTATATTTACAAGTTAAACAACCTAATTACATTTACACATTTTTAGAAAGAAATTGTCTACATTTTTAAAAAAAATTGAGAAATGCATTTAATAAATAAAAATTTATTTTCAATATGCGAAAATATGTTTGGTACATTCTTTTTTCTTTTTTTTCTTTTTTTTTTTTTACAATAGAAATATGAGAAATAAAATAAAAAAATTACTACATTTATATGGATTCAAACTAGGGTAAAAATTTTGATATTTAAAAATCATTGAAAAAAGTTTTTTTGCCTTTGGCCTAAATCATGTAAAAGAAATAGTATAATATTATAAAAATAATACGAGCAATAGCACAATATATCATATACCACGAATTGTTATGCATATGCGTTTGAAAAATATGTACTTAAAATATATGTGTTAGTTTGAAAGTAACATACAATAATAATGTAATTTATGGTTTGAAATAGATTAATAATAACATATGAAATATATACGATTTAAAAAAAAAACATACAATAAATATTGTAATGTATAATTTAAAATTAATTAATAATAACACATGCAATATGTACGATATTAAAATGAAAAGAAAAGAGATTAAATTGTAAAAAAAAAAGAAAATTAAACACGTAAATACATTATATTAATAATACTAAATGCACTAGAGCTGTTTATCATAATGTTATCATCAATCAATAACATTATCAATACATACAATTGATGGGGTCGAGTAATAAAATATGAACAATACAATTAAAATACAAATATTATAATAAAATAGAATTTTGATTTAGTGATGAAATTAATGTTTTATTAACCTAAATAGTAAGGGTTCATTTCCAACCACATCTAAATTTTTATTGGGTTTTTTAATTGAATTTGTATTTAATTAACTCGTGATATCAATTTAATTAAGAGTTTAAACAATAGTATAAATATAAAGTATTTGGAATATGAAATTTTTTGGAGGGCGGAGTTAAATTGTATATTTTTACGATAATACGAATGTAATTTTATCATTTTAATATCCTATATCTTTATTATTTTTAAAGGGTTAAATTAAATTCTTATCATCTTTTGAGGGGGCGAAAATAAAATTTTACTATTATTAATTTAAATTTTTATAAATTATAAAAGACCTAAATTAAAATTTTAACATTTTAAAGAGATTATAATATATATCCAAAAAAAAAAAATTACAAAATTCTTAAACCTTAAAAACCTATTTATATTTTTAAAAAGATTAAAATATAAATTTATAAAAAAAAAAATTGAATTAAAAAAATTAAACTTTGAGAAAGCGAAAACCTCTTAAGCCTCAGCCTAGCTCCATGGCTGTAACAATGACAAGACTCAATTCATGGTTGAAGCGACATGGGGGTGTTCAAAATTATTGTCTGGCTTGACCCCATTCGACCGCAGTTAAATCAGTATTCCTTTAATATTTAAAATGAAATGAAATGAAATTATCCAATAATGTGGTGATACCTTAAAATTCACAAGGAAAACGCAGCATGCCGCCAACCACCAACTGTGTTTCAAAGGAAGACTTGTAGGAAAGAAAACTCTCCCATTTGGATTACCAGTCGCCCACACTCAATGGCAACACCGCATCCCACCTTCCTCCTCTTCTCCACCGCTCCTTTTCCCTGCACCTAAATTTTATTCTCTTTTTTATTTGATTCATTTTCTTTTATTTATCAATTTTAGACTAACAATTTATTTGCATTTCGGATAATGAGAAAAACACCATAATTCTCAACATATTTTATCCCTATGGCCAGTACTCTTTTTCGTTTCAAAAGTCGATTTCTGCCTTTTCACACGGAGCCTTTTTTTTCTACAAAGGGATAATATAATTCTTTTCACTCCATTTTAATATTTTAGTAATTAAATTTATTTTGATTTTTGAATTTGAATTTTATTACAAATTGATGATTAATTTTTCAGTTCTTAAAATATGATTGGATTGATCGTTCGGACCGACTGGATTGAAAATTGATCAGTATATTGGTCCAAATAAAAAGGTTGAACCAATTGAATCGGAAAATGCTCGAAATTGAATCGGAAAATGCTCGAAATCGATAAAAATGAATTTTTGATTATTTATTTTAATTATTTTTTATATAGTAGTTGAACTAATCAAACCAATTGAATGGGAAACTAGTGGTCTAATGATGTCAACCACTGATCCAATTATTAGAACATTATATGTGGCACTCTAAGATTGTATCATATATATATATATATATTTCAAGTTCAAAAATCAAAATAAATTTAGTTATCAAATTCATGTATTAAAGTGAATAAAAAAAATACAAGTACCAAAGTGAATAAAAATATACAAGTATCAAAGTGGGGACTTAGTTACCAAATTTATGGGACAAAAATTATATTATCCTTAATATGAAATATGGAGTTTTGATTTTTTTTAATTATTTTATTTTTATTCATTTATGTTTTCTTAAATATCTTTTAAATTAATTTTGTTTAAACTTTTCATTTATTTTAAAAAAAAAATTGAAAGGAATTAGTCATTTATTTTAAATTTTTTATTTAAAAGCTTTTAAGTTATTTATTATAAAAATAAATATATTTATATATTATATAATTAGTTAATTGTTTAAAAATTTTAAATAATCTTATAAAATAAAATTATTATAATTTTAGGGTTATCTTTTAGTTTTTATCTACCTTTGTGGCACGTTTTTCTTTTGTCTTGTGGCACGCTTCTACCTTATGGCATGCTTTCGTCTACTTTTGTGGTAGATTTGCGTTTGTGGATAGTTTTCTCACGACATTCGGCTCTGATTTGCAGTTATATGTGGTCTTTCAGTAGTTTAATCTCTTTTTGTGGTTCATTTGCCGATGCAATCAGATTTGTTTTGCAAAGCAACTTGCAAGATTGTTGGTTTCGCTCACCACTCCTGCTTCTATCCTTAAGCGTGTAGGTTGATAGAGACAAGAAGTTCTGTTTCCTGCTTCCTTTCTCCAGTGTTCATCTCATCCCTGTCATTGCAACTCACTGGACGTGTTTTGCTGGTTTAATGTTTTGTTTTCTAATTTTTTTTTTAGTTTCTCTTTGTTTTGTTATTTTTCTGCTACATTTTAATTTCGTTTGGAATGTTTTTCTATCTTAATTTATAATAAATTCAGCTGACATATTATTAAAAAATATTATAATTTTAATTATTATTAAAAATATAAAAATAATTTATGGATCTTTATACTAATGTCCTCAATGGTTATGCTCATTTTCATTTCACCGTCAATGATATTTACAAAACCAAATATATATCTCACAATTGATTTTAAACTCATAATTATAATAATTAATTTCACTATCATTTTTATTTTTAATCTCATATTACTCATCCAAACGGATCATTAGTTGACAAAAATACGAAAATATCAAAATAATTAAATTTAAAAAGAATATAGAGGTAACTATGTGATTTAAATATTTGCACAATATTTCATAAAAAGTATTTTTCACTCTTCTGAAATTACCTACTATTATGTAACTTGTATGATAATTTTGTCAAACCAGCAATCTGGGTGAAAGGAAAAAAAATTATGTAAAAATATATTTATAAAATATTTATAAAAAATACTAATAGTATTTAGAAAAAGAATGTTATTTTTTTAGAGAGCTATTTGGTTTACAATGAAATATTTTATTCATAATTTGTTATTTTTTTAAAAAAAATAGCATTTTCGGCTATTACATAATAATAAATCTGGGAATAGATAAACTGATAAGATCTTCATATAAACACATTTAAAATAAAATAAAAAAGTCGAGGCTAAAAGTAAAAGTCAATGTCCATTTCTTCTGCTGATTTTTTTCTTAGCTTATGTCTGTTGAATTTATATAACATCTAAATCTATATAGAGGGAGAGAGGATGAAAAGTGAGAGAACAAAATGGGTGGTTGAAAGAAAGAAAAGAAAATGATCATTTTCACTAATATATGATATATGATGGTAAAACAATATATGTATTATTTTTTTCTTTAGTATAAGTTGGCGAATAAAGAAGACAAAGGGTATAAATTATTAATAAGTTTGTTAAAATACATTGTATTTTTAGAGAGAAAATTTAAGTTTGAATGTTGGAGATGACATTATTGGGAGAAATAGTCATAAATCGTGAAAGAAATAGTCTGGACCATAAACTTAGTTCGAAAAAAAGGATAACGTAATATTTAGTTTCTGAATTTGACAAATTTTCTCAATTTGATCTCTAACTTTTTTTTATCCATATTAGTCCCTAAACTTGACAAGTTTTTCAATTTTGGTCTTATAATGACGTAACACATTGAGACAATGCCACAACATCACATAAATTTTTATTAAAAATTATAATTTTTTATTAAAAATTATAATTTTTAAGTGATGATGTAGTGTAATATCTAAGTGTCACATGGTCACATGAATGAAAATTGAAAAAAATTATCAAGTTTAAGAATTAACGTGGACAAATAAAATATTGTCACTAGTTGGTAGATTTTTTTGTTATATACTATTAAGGTATTTTTTTAAGTTTATTTTATGGTTTATGAAGGCTCATTTTTTGGGTTTAGGGTTGTTTTTTCCAATAATGTAATCTTGAAGGTTTAAACTTCAATTCTTTGTATGGAAATGTAATATTCTTTTTCACCATACCCAACACTTATTAGTCAAATGATAAATTTATTATTCCACATATACCATTTAAATAATTATAATCATATTCAACTTTAACTAATATACATATATTGCATTTTTTTTCAAAATTTAAATCCAAAATTTCACATGGATGAACACTTCCCATGGAATTAAAAGCAAAAGCTAGGAAGGTGGCATGTGTTATTACATTATATTAATTAAAATAAAAACTAAAAATAAACACATGACAACTTCCTAACTCCATTTTAACCTAAATCCAACACATTATACCAAAATCTAGTTATGTAATTATATTTTGAGGTCAAATAAATAGGCTTGGAGAAGCCAATTGACTAGTGAAAAAGAAGAAGAGTGGGAGCTGGGGAGAAGTGTAGGTCACTTGATATGTTGGAGCATTGTTTGTGGTTTGGTTCCTGAATCTGATGATGATCTTGTTCACGTGTAGCCCTGGAATTAGGAGCTGAAACACTGATAGTCAGCTCTGGGCTCAGATCAGGCAGCTGAGATCGAGTCGTACTGCATGTCGGATTATCATCATCTTCATCTTCCAACAAGCAACTTGCGGCATCGGAAACTTGATCGTTGTTGGGCGGTGCAATGCATTTATGGGAATTTGGGAGTTTTCAAGCAGATGATACTGATGTTGCACTTGCACAGGTGTTAGTAATGGAATTATGATGTGGGCGGTTGTGGCGGATCAAGCTATGCTTATTTGGGTCGACGCCCATGTTTATGAGCTTCCTTCGTAAATGTGAGTTCCAATAATTCTTCACTTCATTGTCGGTACGTCCAGGCAATCTTCCAGCTATCAACGACCACCTGTAAGAATATATGAGATATCGTTTGTTAGGATACCATAAGGCACAAAAGATTTATATTTAAATTTTCAGTTGATACCAATTTCGAGTTTAATCTTACCGATTGCCCAAGAGTGCATGAAGCTTGATAATAAGGTCGTCTTCATCTTCACCAAAGTTTCTTCTTTTAAGGTCAGGCCTTAGATAGTTTATCCATATCAGCCTACAACTTTTACCACACCGAAGGAGCCCTAAATTATTAAACCAATCCAAAACAACACAAAAAATCAGCATATATGATTCATCCTTGATTTGAATTATAGGGTAGCGGATGCAATGAAATGGTAGAAACCAACCAGCTGCCCGAGGAAGAGTGCGCCAGCAACCAGCTTCACCGTGTTTGCGAATGTAATTTTGGAGCTTCTCGTCTTCTTGCTTGGACCATGCCCCTTTATTGGTGTCTCGCTTATCGCAACAAGGCTTCCTCATTATCCACCGCTAATTGGGGGAATCACCGGCTGAGCTACTCTTTGAAGACAGAGCAAAGCGCAAGGGGGGTGGGGTGGGGGGGACGAAGGGGATATCTATTTAGAGTTTGTTAGGTTGGTTAGTTGCATGCTGTACTTAAAGAAGTAAAGGTAGGGTTGAGTGCATGCATGTTGCTTTTCACTGCATGCAAGTGGCAAATCAAAGTTTGACAATCTTTTCCCTGTTAGATTTTTAGCCATTTACAGAGATATTTTTATGTCGTATCTATATAAAATGTTTGTCCCTCCTTTACCATCAATCACTCCGGTATCTTACTCATACTATTTTATGCAGTGAAAATTAATTAAATAATTGAAATACCTAAGGTAGAAAATTAACTTTAAAACACATAAATCTCCTTTTTTTTTATGTCTTTTTATATTTTGCTATATTAGGTTTAAATCTCATAATTCTCATTTACACGAACATATTTTCTTAAATTTATCAAAATATAAAAAGACATAAATAATTTTAATTATGAAATTAAATAGCATTTTGATAATTTATTAATTGAGCCGGATCCATAAATAACATAAATAATTTGCAAGGATTAAAAAAATGTTGGCACCGTCACATGAATTTAAGTTGACCGACTGACTGATAGTTTCTATTTTATTTTTATTTTACCTACGACAAGGAAAACATCTTCACGAACAGTCCCTCTTTTCTCTCTTGCCTCTCCTTACCACGTTATAATCTATCTCCCCTTATCTAATTGGTTAAAATCTGCTACAGGTCTCTGTATTATTCAATTGTTTTGAATTTAATTTTTTATTTTTCAAATTTAAAAACGTAAATTTAATTGTTAACACAGCTAAAATTTTTAAATTAAATTTAAGTTTATTATAATCATGAATATCAAAATCAACATTTGTTTGTTTTAAATTGTCTACTCAATAAATTTAATAGAAAAAGTTTAATAAAATTAACTTTTGAATCAAAATTTTAAAAATAAAAAAATAAAATAAAAATTGTCAATGGAATATTTTGGAGCAACCTAAGCAAATTATTTTAATCAGCCTCAAGTCAGACTTCTGATCAGATCATAATTCAATCATTGTTGCAGAATTTTTAATTAGACTCCTTGCCCTTTTGACCGTTAAATATATAGAAGTGATTTTTATATTTTATTTAAAATCAGATTTATCATAAAACAACTTATCCCTTCGATTTTACAGTGTTTTAAAATTTGTTTTGGTTCTATATAAATTTTATGTATTGATTTATCTATATTATGTTTCATACTATATTTAAACTTTTATTTAGTTGGTGCAATTAATCAATTAGATAAAAAAATTAGTAGGAATTCTTCTTGTTAACTTTAACCAGAAGGTTTTCGCTCTAGAGGCAATTCTGGTTGATAATAGTATTCGAAGTGGGTTAGGATATTATTATTAGATATTATCTTTTAATAATTTGATTCTTAATGGGATATTATTCTTTAGCAATTTGATTCTTACATAATTATTACTGTATAAATATATATATATAACCTTAAAGTCTATCAATAAAATTCAAGAGATTACTCTATTCTTATCATGGTATTATACCAAAGTTTTTTAATTTTTTTTTCTTTCATCATTCTAAATGGCTGGCGGCGAGTCTTTTCCTCCTCTACCACCATCTGGGAGCGACACTTCCTGAATTTACAGCTGAGCAGTGGCAGTCTCTTTTGGTGGTGTTCGGTAATAAACAATCAACTTCCACTTGGTTGAATGGTAAGTCCAAAAATAATTGGACTATTGATATAGAGTATCCTAATCATGTTACAGGTGATTTTCTGTGTTTGGAAAATGTGAGAGATGTTGTAGCATATTCCGTATAGGACTCCTTGATGGCCAAACAGTGGTGGCTACCTAAGAAGGAATATAAACAATCAACTTCCACTTGGTTGAATGGTAAGTCCAAAAATAATTGGATTATTGATATATAGTATCCTAATCATGTTACAGGTGATTTTTTGTGTTTGGAAAATGTAAGAGATGTTGTAGCATATTCCGTATAGGACTCCTTGATGGCCAAACAGTGGTGGCTACCTAAGAAGGAATGGTTAAATTGACGGAAAATTCATTTAAAACACGTTTTTTTTACATTCCTAAATTAAATTACAATTTAATTTGATTTCCCAGATGAATGATGATATGAACTGTTTTATCCAATTTTCTACTAACATATGTGATATTAAAGATCTTCATTCGAGGGAGCTGATTGGAGCGAGTGAGAGACATGATAGACTTTACTACTTCCGGCCGGTTTCAATGGTCAAAGCAATTTCGGTTGAAGCTTCACCCTCTTTGAAACTTTGGCATAAAAGATTGGGTAACATTTCTGATAAAGTAGTAAAGTTACTTTCTTATGTTAGTAACTCTAGAGATCATCTGAATAAAGCATGTGAAATTTAACATCATTAATTAATCTAGTTTAATTAAATTAATCATGGTTTTATTATCATAATCCTATTCTAATTTTTTTTTAGCAAAAAAAAAAAAACTTCATTAACAAAACATCAAAACCGCAAACTCTTCCAGCAACAACATCAATTCTAAAAAAACAGCCAATAGACACAAGGAGACATAAATCAAAATATATCTCAATTCTATCAACTACAAAACAAACAATCAGTGAGGGGCAAGAAGGCCATCACTCCTCAATACCGAAACCAGAGAGGATAAGGGCTCACTAACCCGACCATAGAGGCACATCCCCTTCAAAGCAAGGTAAGCACACCTATCAGCCACTTTATTAGCTTCTCTTCCAATTTCCTTAGAACACAATTCAAAAACTTCCCTTTGTGAGATAGAAAAACCTGTGAATATGAATGGATCTTCCAAAAATTGCAAACCCAATCCCCATTAAAAACTCTATACACAATTTCAAAATCAATTTCAACAATAATACGCTTCTACCCTTGCTTCTCAACCTATAAAATGCCTTTCATCACAGCTAAAGCTTCAATTAAAATTCTATAGCGATTGAACTTTTTACAATTTTATCCTAAGCTTTAATTACGTAATTTATCGGCTAAATTACTTGATCATTCTTCAATATATTTTTACATCAACTTTGTAAGCATTCTTACTTTGTATTTATGAACTCGGTTTACGAAAATGGGTCCTAACACCACATTTTCTGACACCATTGAAAATCGGGTTGTTACACAAGGCATCTTCTTAATTGGACTTGATAGACAGTATATTAGTTTTTCAATTGGTTTGTTCATTTTTGATTAGACTAAGAACATGTTTAGATTATTTACTAATATAAGTCATCTTTCCACATTACAATCAAACCACATAATATTGCTTAGTATTTAGTTAAACGTTAGATAATTAGTGAGCTAATATTTGCTTGCAAAAATCATTGAGGATAATATACAAAGAATGAGAGCAACTAACTTGAAGTTTTCTTTTTAATTAAAACCTTATTATCGCATTAACTCGTGTTATGAATTATCCTATTAATTTGACTCTAATCTAGTATATTTATGTCATCTTATTTCTAGGATTGCATGCAACTCAACTCAATTACGCAAGATCTACTTTTAAATAGGGTCTGACGAAAGTGTTTTATTTTTCGTGGAAAACAAACAAGTCTCAAACAATATTTAAAAATTGAAAAAATGGGAGTCGCCATCAATCTTTTTATATGGTGTGATTGGATCACCACAAAACGTTTAAAATCTGTTTTGAAAAATATTTTGGTCTTCGAAATCCAAAAAACAGGTTCGGGAGTCGGTTACGCATGAGGAAGGATTAGCACCCTCATACGCCCAAAATTGGTGCCACATTGATTACTTTCGGGTCTTAGCTTGTTAAAACATCTGAAAACTCAAGTAAAATTTAAAATATGATCGGTCTTTAGAAAACTTTGCATGATTTTCAAAAATCCTATTTAGGAAAAAAATCGTTTGTGTGTTGCGAATTTCTAGGAGAACTGGAGGTCGTGTCCAACACATTAGGGCACTACGTTCTCTGACTTTCGAAATTGAAGGATGTTTTGAAAAACTTTAAAGAAGATATTCGATCGCGTGAATTATAGGAAAATCTTAAGGCATGATTTTTCGAGGTTTTCACACGAAAAGATATTGTCTCGTTTTGTTTTAAAATCATTTGTATAAATATATATTGAGAACTTGAAATTTCGAAGGCTTTAAAATATGATCCTCAGACACATGACTAAAAAAGGATTTGAAGAAAGAATGCTCGTTTATTCCGATTCTTACGGAGAATTGAAGTCGTGACCAACAAGTTAGGGCACAACGTTCTCCGAATCTCGAAATTAGAAGGCATTTAAAAAACTTGAAAAAGGATATTTGATTCGTGTGAATTATACGAAAAATCACACCCGACACGTTAAGGCATGATTTCTCGAAGTTTCCACACGAAAAGGATATTGCCTCGTTTTTAAATGTTTATGAAAATAATTTTGAAAACAAATATGTAATTTTAAATATGATCGAGAAGTTAATAACAAAGATTAAATAACACAAAACAAAATAATTAAACAGATAAATAATACGCCAAAAAAAATACGAAATACAAAAACATATAGTTAAAAACTAAATATAAACATTGAAGAGAAAGAAAAGCAAAATAAACAGGTCAAAAATGTGATTTTTGGATTCCCGAGGGTAAAACAATAATTTTGAACACTTCAAGGGCAAAATGGTAATTTTTGGACACTCGGGGGCAATAATTTTTGGGCATTCGGGGGTAACATGGTAATTTTTGCATAGTTTTGGGGTTAAAAATGTAATTTTTGGAAGTTCGAGGCCAAAAATGAAATTTTTAGACATCCGAGGGTAAAATGGTAATTTTTGGAAAATCGAGGTTAAAATGTAATTTTTGGACATTCGGGATGAAAATGGTAATTTTTGGATGTTCGAGGGTAAAATGGTAATTTTTGGAAAGTTTAGGGGTTATATGTAATTTTTGGAAAGTTTAGGGGTTAAAATGTAATTTTTAGAAAGTTAAGGGGTTAAAATGTAATTTTTGGAAGTTTAAGGGTCAAAATGTAATTTTTGGAAAGCTTAAGGTCAAGACATAATTTTTGGACAATTTAGGAACCTCCTAGGCAATAAAACCCAAAAAGAAGTGACACGTGGAAGCCTCTCAAGCATTTAAGAGTCAAAGGACTAATTTGAAAATGATTTAAAATTTTTGGGCTAATTTTATAATGAATCAAAATTTGAATTGAGGATTGAATTGAAACAAAATAGAAAGAAGGAGGACCAAAAGGGAAATTTTCCCATTATTAAAAAAATCTGATTCCATATGCCAAAACGACGTCACAAAAGGGGTGGGGTTTCCTTAATACAAATTTATGAGAAAACAAAAACATTTAATTCATTTAATTTTCAAAAAAAAAAAACTTTCATCTTCCCCTTCTTTCTCTCCATTCTTTCAAAAAACTTCCCTTTTTTCTCTCTTCCATCCATGGCCGACCATCACAACCTCGTCGCCGCAGGTCCCTCCACCATCACTTCCGCCTTGCACTTCCGTCACCTCCATCCACACGCCGCCACCTTCGACCACAGGTGAGAAAAAGACTCCCTCTCTTCACCTTTTTCATGTGCTCATTTTTTTAAAAAGGGATTTGGTGCAAATCTTCAACAAGATGGTTTTCTTCTTCTCTTTTTTTTTTTTTTGTTTAACAAACTTGAATTAAAAACATAGATCTTTCAGATCTAAAAAAACGTTTCAATATTTTTTGTGGGTATTTTTGAAATCTGTTTGTTTTTTTTTATTTAAAAATTGCGCATGTTTTACCCTATATTTTGTTTATGTTTTCCTTATAGATCTGCCATGTTTGGAGCGTCATTCGTGACTAATGGCAAGATTGGAGGGTCGACGACGGCGGTGGCTCGGAGGGATTCTGATGTCGGCTCCGATGGGGATGGTTCAGATCCAGATACGTCTCTTCTCCTTCCCTTTTTTTTGTTATTTAATATTATTAATATAAATATTTATTAGGTATTTATTATTTACTTATTCAAGATTTTTTTTTGAAATAACTAATAATGAAAGATAATAATGTACCATAAGTATACTAATATTAAAACGTTTCCAATGTTTGAGAATATATAAAACTATTAATATAATGAACAATAAATAAATATATTATTATATACTTAATATATAAACAATTTTGAATTCGAAAGAAACAATGAATAAGCAATGAATATGTATTAATGCATTTATCATGTACCTTAAGAACGTTGTCTGTTTCTTTGTGTATTGCTTTCAAATGCAGTGGATATTGACGTTGAATGCTCAAAAATTAGTTTCTTTGTGTATTGCTTTTTTGAATCTGTTCAACCAAGGGTTCCCCCCTTTACAAATTCCTAGGAACAACTCTTATAGCCGAAATATATTACAGAATAATATTTTTGTTTGCTATCTTCTTGCTTCTACTTCTGTCTTTTCTTTTGCAGGTCTTCATATGGTGGCAGCAGCGGTGGCAGACCTCAGGGCGAGTGTCTTGGTTCGTGTGCCATGACGTGGATGCTGACATGGCGTGCTCTAGTTGGCTGAAATGAAGGCATCAACAGTACAAGTGGTGGCAGCAGACCTGGATGGCTTCTTGTACAATTTTGGGTCATTTGGGCTAGGATTTATGTTTGTTATTAGGCTTGGGATATGGTTTTAGAACTTTGTAATTTGGACCTTTAAGTTTGGGCTTTAATTGTTTGTAATTTGAACATTCAATTAAACTTTTAAATTTAAATTTTTATTTCAAAATAAATTTAAATTTAAAATAAATTTAAACTCCAAATAAGCTTAAATTTACAATAAATTTAAAATTAAAAGGAATTAAGATTTAAAATCTAAAATTTTAATTTTTGATCCAAATATTGGGCCCGGTCAAAATTGGGCTTCAACAGCTGCCCCTCTTTGCTTGTTGTTGTGTAACATGAACGAAGCAAAGACCAAAAGGAGGCCCAATTTTGTCAGGTTCTCTTTTCTTTGACGCTCTTTCTTTAACTGGTCCGCCCTTCACTTCATCCATTGTTCAAACTTGTTGCATTTGCTTCTCTGTCTTCGGCGTTATGATTTCATGTTGCCTAGAGGCAATTTCAAAAAGACAAAATTTGTTGTTGTAGCTTCATTTGATTCGCTTGTAATTCCAATGGTTTGGTATCATTGATTTGGTCTACTTCTCAATGTCTCATCAGGAAGACGACCGCATCGTTTGTTTCAATTCGCTTCTCTGTATCTCATCAAGAAGACGAATTTGGTCCACTTCTCAGTATCTCATCAGGAAGCTAACTATTTTATTGCTTTGACCTTCTTCTCAGTATCTCATCAAGAAGCTCGGGTTCAAAGATTTACTCACTTTGAGCCTCGAGTTGGTATACTTCTCTGTATCTCATCAGGAAAATGATCGTCTCATTGTTTTGGATAACTGCAATCTGCCCCAGACTCGGGGTAGGAGATTGGTTGATGATGATCTGCCCCAGGCTCGGGGTAAGAGATCGAATGACTGCAATTTGCCCCAGGCTCGGGGTAAGAGATTGGCTAATAGTGATCTGCCTCAGGCTTGAGGTAAGAGACCAAATGGTTGAAATCTGCCCCAAGCTCGGGGTAGGAGATTGGCTAATGGTGATCTACCCCAGGCTCGGGGTAAGAGATTGAATGGTTGCAATCTGCCCCAAGCTTGGGGTAAGAGATTGGTTGATAGTGATGTAACTTCACTCCATTCCACTTCAATTTCAAGGAGATTGAGATTCGCTGCTGTAGTTTTAATCCAACTTCGCTGCAACTTCAAGAAGATAGGATTTTATGTCAAAGCTACATCTTGCTCTTACTACAACTTTAGAGAGATAAAGACTTGCTATTTGTAGTTTTGATTTGATCCATTATGACTTCGAGGTAAAAGTTTCACCGTCGTGGGTTCGATATTTCTGGTCATGTTTCTAAGGTACAAAGTTCGTCATTGTGGTTGTAACCTTTCCCTTCATATCTTCGTGGTATTGGATTCGTCGTTGCGGCTTAAATCTTTCCTTTCATGCTTTCGAGTTACAAGGTTCGCTGTTACGACTTAAACCTTTCCCCTTTATATCCTTGTGGTACTAGATTCGACGTTGCGGCTTAAATCTTTCCTTTCATGCTTCCAAGGTACAAGGTTCGCCATTGCGACTTAAACCTTTCTCTCCATATCCTTGTGGTACTGGATTTGCCGTTGCAGCTTAAATCTCTCCCTTCATGCTTTTGAGGTACAAGGTTCGTCGTTGCGACTTAAACCTTTCCCTCCATATCTTCGTGGTATTGGATTCGCCGTTGCGGCTTAAATCTTTCCCTTCATGCTTCTGAGGTGCAAGATTCGTCGTTGCGACTTAAACCTTTCCCTTCAAATCTTCATGGTACCGAATTCGCCGTTACAGCTTAAATCTTTTCGTTTATGCTTTTGAGGTACAAGGTTCGTCATTGCGACTTAAACCTTTCCCTTCAAATCTTCGTGGTACCGGATTCACTGTTGCGGCTTAAATCTTGCTCTTTATGCTTCTGAGGTTCAAGGTTCGCTGTTGTGACTTAAACCTTCTTCCCCTCCATATCTTCGTGGTACTGGATTTTCCGTTACAGCTTAAATCTCTCCCTTCATGCTTCTGAGGTACAAGGTTCGTCATTGCGACTTAAACCTTTCCCTCCATATCTTCGTGGTACTGGATTCGCCGTTGCGGCTTAAATCTTTCCCTTTATGCTTCTGAGGTTCAAGGTTCTCCGTTGCGACTTAAACTTTTCCCTCCATATCTTCGTGGTACCGGATTTGCCGTTGCGGCTTAAATCTTTCCCTTTATGCTTCTGAGGTACAAGGTTCGTCGTTGCGACTTAAACCTTTCCCTTAATATCTTCATGGTACTGAATCTTGTAAAATATGCTTTAATAGGCCTCTATGTAGGCCAGATTGTTTAGGAAGTCATGATCAGGATGAGTCAAATGCTCCTAAATAGATGGGTACAAACGATGAATGCAAAATGTCACCTTTGAAAAATGATTTTATTTTTAGTCCTTAGCCGACATTGTTCATCGTTTGTCTAAGTCCTATCACTGATGTGTTGTCATGTTTTTTCTTTTGGTATGGTAACTTTGACATGAATCCTAAAGAGGTGGTTGTATTTTGAACTATTTATTTCAAAATCCTTCTATCCCTCGGATTTGTGTTATTTCCAACTAGTGGTCCTGTTTCAAGTCCCTGTACTATTTAGAAATTTTTTAGAACAATATGCAGAAATCCTTTTATTTCTTAAATCATTTAGACCACTAATCGTCATTTCAATGCAAAAATTCTTGCATAGGGTTGTAAGGTGGATAAAATTGAATTTTATTGGAGGCAAAGGTCGAGTGAATGAAAAAATTAAGAATCATTAGTCATTGACTATTATTTCAATGCAAACGGGCTTGAACATAATTGTGAGATGGATGAAATTGAATTTGATTGAAGGTAAAGCTTATATTAATAAGAAGGTCATTGGTTTATTAATCACTATTTTGATGCATAAATGTTTGGACATGATCGCAAGGCGAATAAAATTGAATTTCATGGAGGCAAAGCTCATAAAAAAGGATTAAAAATGACTTGTATTGGGCAAAGGTTGCAAAATATAAGGTGAAAAAAGAATGGAGTTAGGTGCCCCAAATATCAAAGTATGAGCTTCAATGAGCAAACTTGGCGAGGACCATTCTAAGCTTGACATGTGTCCATGAAACTTAAAGTACTTTGTCTATGCCTCAAGGTGTAAAGTTTCTTCACCTTGCTACTTTTAAGAGAGAAGGCCACTTCATGCCTCTTTCTTTTATTCAAAATTGAGCTGCCATTTTAGGTTTTCAACTCAAATCTCCTTAGGTTTCAAAGTGCCCTTTACGAGTTTTCACCTCGACCTCTCCTTTTTCTTTTTCTTTTTTCTTTTTTCCTCATTTTTCTTTTCTTGGGTAAAATCTGAGCTCATGAGATTGGCAAGTCTTCGCCGTTTATTTTGATCAAAATCAAAGCTTTTTCCCAAAACTTTCTTTATCTCACCGGACCTTTCCAAATTCGACATCCATTTTTCTTGGGAGTTTTTTGTAAGTAGGATCTTTTTCAGAGCTAGAGTTCTCTCGTAGAATTCTCTAGGGTGAATATTCTTTTGTTGTAAGCCTTTATCATCTGATCATGACAGATAGCCTTAGTGTCTTTTCTTCAGTCAAGTTTAGTTGACTGTACCTAGATTGGATCCAATTTGCTTCATCAGTTCTAACAAAATCTGTAAGGAAAGAAAACTCGACTCCAATGGGCGAGAATGCTTCTATTTCGTAAATTATCGGGAAAGGTGTTGCCCCAGCAAAATCTAGGTTGATGTTCAAGAAAGTAAATGATAACTTCTCATGCCCATCTTTGTAGGTCCTTGCTACTTCATAATGAATTTTTGATGTTCTTATTGGTCACCTCTAATGCCCCATTCTTTTTGGCGATGTGGTGCTGAGTCGTGATACTTGTTCTTGAATTGGCTGTAAACCTTTGCTATCGTGCTGTCGTTCTAATTCAAGTCATCGTTAGATAAGATCCTTTTTGGCATTCCAAATCGACATATAATCCATTTAAACGTTGATTGGCATAAGAAGCAGTTTCTACCCATTTGGTGAAGTAATGAATCGATGTCCCTTGGAAGTTTTTGATGAATTTGGCTCGGTGACATTCGTGCCCCACATAAAAAGAAACTTGATGTGAAGAGGTGAAGGAGATTTTTTTTTTTGGATTGATTTTTTCATTTTTCATTTTCATTTTTTTTAGGTTTCAAGATGCCTTTTGTGAGCTTTTTATCTTAACGTTTTCTTTTTTTCTCTTTTTTTATTTAATTTTGATAACACGTTGAGCCTTAACTTTTGAGGTTTCTGTTAAATTGGATTGCATTCTTCTTTTATGAGACCCTGTGTGTCGCGACACCAGTTTCTTAACCCGATCATGCTTTGATAGGACCATGCAAAGACCTTTGGATCCTTGAAGCAGCTCGCATTATTTCTGCAAAGATACACGCTCCAAATTTTCTTGATATCATAACTCTCCAAGGTAATATTCGTTTCATGTCTTGCTCAACCATCCGTAGCAGATTAGGAGACAAGTTACATTCTTGATTATTTTCAAAGTTTTGAAGTTTTTCTGGACACATGTCCTTCTCAAAAAGGTTTCCATGTCAATAGCTTGTCGCTCATATGCTTGATATTAAAGGACACAGCATAGAAACAAAATGGGATTCAAAGAAAAATTGAATCAAAGAATGGTTAATTATGGTATGAACAAATGAGAAGAATGGTAAGGAATTTGTCAAACGGGATAAAAACAATGCTTCATTTTTATTAAAATAACAGATAGTGATCATGTGCCCTTTACAAAAGGATCTCTTTTACTCTTAGACTTAGAGTAATAAGTGTATTCTGAATATTACTCTAGAAAAGTCCTAAAACTATAGGAAGCTCCTCCACAGTCTAGCTGTCCAAAACACTTCCAAAGGCGTAGGACAAACTCTCGACGGGTTACACTCTCCTCATGACTTTTGCTTAAATTTTCAGCATTCCTTATCTTGATTTATCATGTTTCCTCTCATTTTTCATTTAAGGTTAGTGACTTTCACCCAAACAAATATTTCAGATATTTGAAATCTTATTAAAATTAATGCATGAAGTGCAATGCACATGAATGATAAAATGCCTGCAACAAGGTGTTGATTCTTGATTCCATTCCATTAGACAACTTTACTAGAAAACAAATTTCTGTACATAAGGTAGATACATGTATGGTCGTGCCTTAATGCTCAAGTCCTAATCTTCCGAGCTAATTTTTTTTGCTCTAGTTTGCCCCTGATTTCAAGTTCAAAACATCAGTCTTGAAGGGCTAAAGTTTGCAAGAGGTTAGTCGTTTCTCGCACTTGGGTCGAATCTTTGCTTATGACATGGCCTCTATCTCAGACTTGCCCCTAAGTGCATTGAAATCATTTCTCCAATTGTCTTTAGCAATGTCGTCTTGTCTTTGAACAGTCACAAATCCTATCAACAGAGAGTAGTCTTCAGAGAATACTCGATGAAAGACCTTTTCTATTTTCAAAAATGACTATCAAAAAGCTGTGTCCGATAAATCTTGCTTTACCTCCTCATCAACAGGCATTTAATAGCTAAGATTGTTAGATAATGAGCGATTCTCTTATCAAGTCTGATAAACAAATCTGCAACCACATCCTCTTACGTGCCCCAATACTCTAGGGAAGACTATTAATTTTTATGTTTGAGTTGAAGATGTCGACATTTTTCATCCGAATGCTATGTCTTGTAAGTTTTCCAAAGCAAAGTACTTGTTCTCTTCTTTTTCCTTAATCAGGGTTGCAACCTAATGCTCGCTCGTCTAGGGTAGACCTTATCAACTTGAGTTCTTGGGCAGTGGAGCAACGTAGTGTATTCTCTTACAGTATGTCCATGTTTCTGAAGGTGAAGCAACTAAGTTAGATCCTAATACTGTGTTAGGACTCGAAAAAGGTGCATCTCTACTTTAACCTTAAGTAGGTAAGGACGATCACTATATTCAAAGTAAACATTATTATTTTAAATCCTCAGGCAATAGGATAAAGTGATGTACTCTTTCATCTTGGGTATTATGTCTTCCTTTCCAAATGTGAAGTCATTAGAAGTTGGATTTCGATACTAAGTGAGAGGTTGAAATTGATACCTATTTCTTTTAACATCGAGTAAGTCAACATATTCGTGACTGGACATCTGCCTTATTTTGTCTTCCATACTTCAATCAACTCTTGTAAACTGTTACGAGTTTCATTTATTTGGGTGTAATACCAAAACTTTAATATGTGCCCCTTTGCCAGGTCGTCACCTTTGCGTTGTTATTTTTCTTTGACCATATACGCACGGCCACGTTGATTTCTACCGTATCAAGGAATCTGTTCTCTTATGACCAGTTCTCTATTTAGCAATAGAATAGGAATCAACACCTTTGAATGAAGATGTAATGCAAATAGATTCAAAAGGAACAAGTTAGTGTAATTAATACAAGAATAAAACTTGAAATAAATTGCAATTAAAAGCAAAGAAACAAGAATGTAACCGTGTCTCTTACCTTCTTCGTGCAACCACTGAAGGCTTGGCATAATTTTACTTAAGGTAGGCTCTCAAGGAGTTAAATGCAAGTTAATAAAATGTGTAGCTTATGAATGCATGTATGCCTAAGAAAAACATTGACTCACAGCTCAATTCTATTAGAAAATTTTACTAGAAAACAAATTACTTTACATAAGACAGATACGCATATGATCGTGCCTTAGTGTTCAAAAGCTTTTAATCTTCGTAGGATATCTTCCAATTTCGCCCTAGTTCGTCCTTTGATTTTCGATCCCAAAATGTTAACTTAAGTGATCGATCACTTGTTGTGCTGTCTTTGTTTCCGTCTTACTCGGTTGGCTAATCATTGGCTTTTTGTCTTTCTTTTTGACCTTATGCGCGACCGTATTGTTTTCCACCTTATCAAGGAACTTGTTTTCTTATGACCAATTTTCTATTTAATAATTGAGCTTAAATCCACACTTTTCCTTATGAAGATGTAATGTAAGCAACAATTAAAAAAAAAAGGAACACAAGTATGATGACAAAGTACAGATATAAAACAGAAAATCTAGACTTGGGAGACTACTAACAACTCGGTGTAGTTTTATCCTAAGGTAAGCAACTAGGATTCACTACATGTGGTTCAAGTTCTAGAGTCGAGGTATCCAAACCAGCAGATTCCTCGATCCTCACCCATTACAGGCTCATACGGATGAGTTCGATTTAGGGGGACACATTTCCCACATGTTTGCACGGAAGTGAAAACTTCACGAAAACATGGGTATGGATGTAATCCCGAAAGCGATTCACTATCCTGCACGGAGGTGAAAACCTCACGAAGGAGTAGTTTCGCGCTTCCACTTAAAAGGGTAGTAACAAGATGCATATGGATACAAATTTACACTAGCAATATCAACACGAGATAATATCACACAAAGATGCCGAGGATCGCATATTAAACAAAATCGAAGCCTTAAATTTTTCAAAAAAGACCCGAAAATAATAAACTTTGGCTTGACTCTCATTTGTTTAAAAATTCCCCAATGGAGTCGCCAAGCTGTCGAAAGTGTTTTATTTTTCGTGGAAAACAAACAAGTCTCGAACAATATTTAAAAATTGAAAAAATGGGAGTCACCATCAATCTTTTTATATGGTGTGATTGGATTACCACAAAACGTTTAAAATCCATTTTAAAAAATATTTTGGTCTTCGAAATCCAGAAAACAGGTTTGGGAGTCGGTTACGCATGAGGAATGATTAGCACCCTCATACGCCTAAAATTGGTACCACATTGATTACTTTCGGGTCTTAGTTTGTTAAAACATTTGAAAACTCGAGTAAAATTTAAAAAACGATATTTGTCTTTAGAAAACTTTGCATGATTTTCAAAAATCCTATTTAGGAAAAAAATCGTTTATGTGTTTCGAATTTCTAGGAGAATTGGAGGTCGTGTCCAACACATTAGGGGACTACGTTCTCTGACTTTCGAAATTGAAGGACATTTTGAAAAACTTTAAAGAGGATATTCGATCGCGTGAATTATACGAAAATCACACCCAGCACGTTAAGGCATGACTTTTCGAGGTTTTCACACGAAAAGATATTTCCTCGTTTTGTTTTAAAATCTTTTGTGTATATATATATATATATATTGAGAATTTGAAATTTCGCATTGGGTTTAAAATACGATCCTCAGACACATGACTAAAAAAGGATTTGAAGAAAGAATGCTCGTTTGTTTCGATTCTCGCGGAGAATTGAAGTCGTGACTAACAAGTTGGGGCACAACGTTCTCGGAATCTCGAAATTAGAAGGCATTTTAAAAAACTTGAAAAAGGATATTCGATTCGTGTGAATTATACGAAAAATCACACCCGACATGTTAGGGCATGATTTCTCGAAATTTTTACACGAAAAGGACATTGCCTCATTTTTAAATGTTTATGAAAATAATTTTGAAAACAAATATTTAATTTTAAATATGAACGAGCAGTTAATAACAAAGATTAAATAACACAATACAAAATAATTAAACAGATAAATAATACGTCAAAATCAAAAATATGAAATACGAAAGCATATAGTTAAAAACTAAATATAAACATTGAAGAGAAAGAAAAGCAAAATAAAAGGGGTCAAAAATGCGATTTTTGGATTCTCGAGGGTAAAACGATAATTTTGGACACTTCGGGGGCAAAATGGTAATTTTTAGACACTCGAGGGTCAAAATGTAATTTTTGGACATCCGAGGGTAACATGGTAATTTTTGAAAAGTTCGAGGTCAAAAATGTAATTTTTTGAAGTTCAAGGTCAAAAATGGAATTTTTAGACATTCAAGGGTAAAATGGTAATTTTTGGAAAAATTAAGGTCAAAAATGTAATTTTTGGACATCCGGGATAAAAATTGTTTTGGATGTTCGAGGGTAAAATGGTAATTTTTGGAAGTTTAAGGGTCAAAATGTAATTTTTGGAAAGTTTAAGGGTCAAATGTAATTTTTGGAAAGTTTAGGTGTCAAAATGTAATTTTTGGAAAGTTTAGAGATTAAAATGTAATTTTTAGAAAGTTTGAGGGTTGAAATGTAATTTTTGGAAATTTAAGGGTTAAAATGTGATTTTTGGAAATTTAAGGGTTAAAATGTGATTTTTGGAAAGTTTAGGGGTCAAAATATTATTTTCGAACAGTTTAAAGACCTCCTAGGCAATAAAACTCAAAAAGAAGTAACACATGGCAACTTCTCAAGCATTCAAGAGTCGAAGGACTAATTTGAAAATGATTTAAAATTTTTGGGCTAATTTTATAATGAATCAAAATTTGAATTGAGGATGAAATTAAAAAAAAAAAAGAGGACCAAAAGGGAAATTTTCCCATTGTTAAAAAAAAATCTGATTCCATATGCCAAAACGATGTCACAAAAGGGGTGTGGTTTTTTTAATACAAATTTATGAGAAAAAAAACATTTAATTCATTTAATTTTCAAAAAAAAAAACTTTCATCTTCCCCTTCTCTCTCTTCATTCTTTCAAAAAAACTCCCCTTTTTTCTCTCTTCCATCCATGGTTGACCACCACAACCTTGTCGCCGGCCAGTTCCTCCACCATCACTTTCGCCACGCGCTTTCGTCACCTCCGTCCACGCGCCGCCACCTTTGACCACATGTGAGAAAAAGACTCCCTCTCTTCACCTTTTTCATTTGCACATTTTTTTTAAAAAGGGATTTGGTGCAATCTTCAACAAAATGGTTTTCTTCTTCTCTTTTTGTTTTTTTTTTGTCTAACAAACTTGAATTAAAAACAAAGATCTTTCAGATCTAAAAAAATGTTTCAATATTTCTTGTGGGTATTTTTTAAATCTGTTTGTTTTTTTTTTATTTAAAAATTTCGCATGTTTTACCCTATATTTTGTTTATGTTTTCCTTATAGATTTGCCATGTTTGGAGCGTCATTCGCGACTAACGGCAAGATCGGAGGGTCGACGACGGTGGTGGCTTGAAGGGGTTCCGATGTCGACTCCGATAGGGATGGTTCAAATCCAGATACGTCTCTTCTCCTTCCTTTTTTTATTATTTAATATTATTAATATAAATATTTATTAGGTATTTATTATTTATTTATTCAAGATTTTTTGAAATAACTAATAATGAAAGATAATAATGTACTATAAGTATACTAATATTAAAACGTTTCCAATGTTTGAGAAGATATAAAAATATTAATATAATGAACAATAAATAAATACATTATTATATACTTAATATATAAACAATTTTGAATCCGAAAGAAACAATGAATATGTATTAATACATTTTATCATGTACCTTAAGAACGTTGTCTGTTTCTTTGTGTACTGCTTTCAAATGCATTGGATATTGATTTTGAATGCTCAAAAATCAGTTTCTTTGTGTATTACTTTTTTTAATCTGTTCAACCAAGGGTTCCCCCCTTTACAAATTCCTGAGAATGACTCTTATAGCCGAAATATATTACAAAATAATATTTTTGTTTGCTCTCTTCTTGCTTCTGCTTCTATCTTTTCTTTTGCAGGTCTTCATATGGTGGCAACAGCGGTGGCAGACCTCGAGGCGAGTGTCTTGGTTCGTGTGCCATGACATGGATGTTGACATGGTGTGCTCTGGTTGGCTGAAATGAAGGCATCAACAATACAAGTGGTGGCAACAGACCTGGAAGGCTTCTTGTATGATTTTGGGTCATTTGGGCTAGGATTTATGTTTGTAATTGGGCTTGGGATAAGGCTTTAGAACTTTGTAATTTGGATCTTTAAGTTTGGGCTTGAATTGTTTGTAATTTGGACATTCAATTAAACTTTTAAATTTAAATTTTTATTTCAAAATAAATTTAAACTTCAAATAAGCTTAAATTTACAATAAATTTAAAATTAAAATGAATTAAGATTTAAAATCTAAAATTTTAATTTTTGATCCAAATATTGGGCCCGATCAAAGTTGGGCTTCAACAGAGTCTATTCAACCTCCAATTTAAACACATCAAACATGGATCAATAATCTAGAAATATCAAACCAATAATTGAACACACATAATTGAGAACAAGAAACTAAGTATCTATTGCGTAAAATAAAAATCAAACAACAGAATCCATCATAAGGCTCATCTCTCTAGGTATTTAGAAAATTAGTTCATGCTTGAAAATAAAAACATTCAAAAGACAATATAATCAAAAAAAATAAAGAAACTCATGATAATTTCCTAAAAAATCAACTGAGAATTTTCAATCTTGATGAAATTTGTTTTAGAATTGACTTCAATGGTGTTTTTCAAGTTGTTTTCTTGAATATTTTATGGTGACTCACTTCTATCTTCTTATTTTTGTCATATATATGTTTTAGAATGCTCGAAAAACCTAAAAATCAAGATTTTCGCAGTTCAAAATGCAAATCTATGAAATCGACACGGCCTATCATGTGGTCGTGTGGGTCACACTACCATGTGGAATGACTCAGCTTGTGTGGCTCCTGTAGCTTGCTCTGATTTTCCGATTTCGCTCGTTTTTCACTCTTTTTGCTCCTAAATATTTTATTAAGCATAAAAATATGAATTTAAAGGATTAGGAGCATAAAATTCACAATTAACATCAAATAATCATCAAAAAACGCATTAAGAATGAGGTTAATACATATTACTTTTAGCACTTATCAATTTTAGTCTACATGGATTTTAGAATTTGTTTTCTTTGAATTTGTTCTCTAAACTTTGATTTCGTTAAGTTAATGATGTCTCACTCAACTTTCGTAAAATTTCATTTAGGCACTGAAAATAAAAAGTTTACAATATGAGAACTTTCGTTACATACTTTTATCATTTTAGTCACTATTGTTACATACTTTTATCGTTTTAGTCATCCGTTGTTAATTTACCATTACATACACTCATTTTAGTCACCCAACTTTTTAGTAAGTTTTCATTTTGATCAATCATTTTATTTGTTTACAATTAATTTTGTTTTTTTCAAAAGATCTATGTTTTTACAAGGAATTGAGTTATTCGGTTACTGATATGAAACCAAGTTTTTCATTTATAACTCAATTTCATGTAAAAACCCAGATAATTCACTATAAAATTTTTAAGATTGTCTCAAAAGATAAAGGAAATTAAAAAGATAAAATATTTTTTACCTGTATAAATTCAAGTTTTCCCTATAAAAATTCAGGTAATTTATTGTAAAATCTTAATTTTTTTCTAAAAAAAGGAAAATGGAAAAAGATAAATTAATTTTTGTCGTAAAAACTCAAGTTTTTACTTTAAAAACCTAAGTGCTGAGAAAAAAGATAAAAGGTAATTAAATTAGAAAAAAATGATTTGATTTTCTCGGCAAAACCCAAGTTTCTCTCTCATTCATAAAAATTAAAATGAATTCTTAAAAAAGAAAAGTCGAATAATTAAAATGAGTGTATATAATGATAAATTAATAGTGAGCGATTAAAATGATAAAAGCACATAATATTTTATATAAAAATTTTGTATAGTTTGCCAAAAAACATATAAAAAACTAAAGATAAAAATTCTAAATAATATATTTTTTTCGGAGTTTAAAAAAAAAAAGATCCCACGAACAATTAATGGCAACTTCGTACGATGAAGTGAAGCAAATGTCTAAAAAAAAAAAAACAACAAAATCAGCGGCCAACTCGTTCAAAAAGCTCCCACCTCAATTCCCGCACTTTTCCTTTCAACTAAAATCCTCCAAAACTGTCTCTTTGCCAATCACACACCCACACACACCCAAATGGCTAGTCTCGTTGAAACCTATGCCTGCGCCCCTTCCACGGAACGAGGCCGTGGAATTCTAATCTCCGGCGATTCCAAAACCAACTCCATCCTTTACTGCAACGCAAGGTCCGTTTTCATTCGTTACCTTGACCGCCCTCTTCACGTCGCCGTTTATGGAGATCACAGCTATCCCGTCACTATCGCTCGTTACTCCCCCAACGGAGAGTGGATTGCCTCTGCTGACGTCTCTGGAATTATACGAATCTGGGGTACTCATAACGACTTCGTTTTGAAGAATGAGTTCAAGGTCCTTTCCGGTCGGATCGATGATCTACAGTGGTCCCCTGATGGCTTAAGGATCGTTGCCTGTGGCGATGGCAAAGGAAAGTCCTTTGTTCGCGCTTTTATGTCAGTACTCCTTATTCTGCCTCTTCTATTCCTCTCTGTTTCATAATCTGAGACAAATTTCTATTGTCGCTTGAGTAAAATCAAGATAATATGAAAATAGTTAGATTTTCATTAGAATTTCTGTGATGAATTCAAAGGTGGGATTCGGGGTCAACAGTGGGGGACTTTGATGGCCACTCGAAGAGGGTGCTAAGCTGCCATTTTAAACCGACGAGGCCATTTCGAATTGCAAGTTGTGGAGAAGATTTCTTGGTGAATTTTTATGAAGGTCCACCCTTTAAGTTCAAGTTATCTCACAGGTAGGTAATACTGTATTTGAAAATTAACATACCAAGTAAGACATATAATTGCACCTGTTTTTGAACATTGTTGCTTGAAAGGTGAGAATTCACCCACAATTGGAATGTGATTATTAGATAAATCCATTTCCACATGTGGTAAGAGAGAGAGGATGTGTTGTTTTTTATTTGTTATGCGGTCAGAAAAGTATGGCCGTGGTGTCTCAGGAAATGCAAACAAAGATGCATTTTCAGTACCCGCATTAATCAGATACATGCATTGGTACATGTTACAACTGTTTAACGCTTCATTTCGAGAATAATCTTCTACTCAATCTTAAGATTTGCCTAAACTGAAAAGTGTGCACTACAACTGCTTAGGAAAATAGTATAAAGATTTATGTTAGTTTTAGGGTTATTCAAGGAATTGTTTTATGATGTGCAGGGAGCATTCAAATTTTGTCAACTGCATTAGATTTTCCCCAGATGGCAGCAAACTAATTAGCGTAAGCTCAGATAAGAAGGGTATAATATATGATGCAAAGACTGGCGAAACAATGGGGCAGTTGTCCAGTGAAGATGGTCATACAGGTAGCATTTATGCTGTTAGCTGGAGTGGAGATGGTAAACATGTAAGCATCTAGTTGAGTATTTTATTTAGTTGTTTTGATAAGGACCATGCTCTGTCAATGCAATTATGCTTCTGACATTACTCTCGCTTTTGTGAAACTTCTTTAACCCAAACGCAAGTTAACAGCTTCGGCTTGGCTTCATTATTCATATGTGCATGCATGTTTTATGCCATTGCATTTGTGGGTATAGTTACATGTATTCTTTTCGAGAATTCCAAACTCTTTGAAATTTACTTTTGACCACTTTCTGAATTTAGGCTTAGAGATGTTGACAAGCTGCGGATAATGGAGCAGAGTAATAATTTCTTTTGGAGGGTAGTACCATCTTATGCATTTAGGAGCCTTTGGGCTTATTGGCTTAAGATTTCTTACTAACTATTGATTTGCGCTTTATTTTATTGATGAAATCAGGTGCTAACTGTTTCTGCTGACAAGACTGCCAAGATATGGGAGATTTCTGAGGATGGTACTGGGAAAGTAAGTAAAACGTTGGAATGCTCTGGATCTGGTGGAGTGGAAGACATGCTTGTTGGATGTCTGTGGCAAAATGATCATCTCATTACAGTTTCCCTTTCTGGCAGAATTAACTTATACTCTGCTAGTGATCTTGATAAACAACCATTATGTTTGTCTGGACATATGAAGAACGTAAATACATTAACTTTAATCGAAAGCAACGAAAAGATTATTCTATCCAGCAGCTTCGATGGATCTATCCTTCGATGGACTCCAGGGACTGGATACAGTGGCAAATTACAGAGGAAAGATAGTTCTCAAATTAAATGTTTGGTTGCTACAAATGAGGAGATAATGATATCTGGATACGACAATAAGGTGAACTTATACCAAAAAACACATTTCATTTTGTTATTGTTAACAAAATATGCATTAATAAATTAACAGATGAAACTTTGGGCTGATTCTTGAAAATTGTTTTTAGAGCTAGGATATATTTTCTGAAGCATTTGCTGAGAATGTGCTGTATAAGAACTAGAGTTTTAAACATTGTTGAAAAGATGTTGATTATGTTTGATAATAATCAGAATGATTACTTTCTTCCTAGCTATACAATACCCAATCTTAAAGAAACTGCAATACTTGTCTTCTGCGGCACTATGAAGAATATCAAGGTTCCTTTTTTGGTTTGATGGTTGTAATCTTGATGAATGTTTAAAGTTTCTCTATCCATACATGGGTCACCTGTAATGTTCTTTTTATTGTTCAACATTGATACCATCTCTATCTAGATAAGTACTTTCAATGATTTATATTCGCCGCAAACACCCTGCACCTAGCTTGAATACTAGTTTTTTCTTCTGTTGACAATTCCTCGGTTAATTTCAGGTATGGAGAATTTCTCTTGATCAAGATAAAGCTGGGGAGGCAGAACATATAGATGTTGGCAGTCAACCAAAGGACTTGAGCCAGGCCATTAATTCCCCTGATCTGGCTTTAGTTTCAATTGATTCTGGAGTTATATTGCTCAAGGATATGAAAATACTTTCAAACATCAACCTTGGATTTTCAGTGACAGCGTCTGTTATTGCACCTGATGGAAGTGAGGCAATTGTGGGGGGCCAGGATGGTAAGTTGCATATATATTCTGTCTCAGGTGATTCTCTTACAGAAGAAGCAACCCTTGAGAAGCATAGAGGTCCAATTAGCGTAATACGGTATTCACCTGATTTTTCCATGTTTGCTTCTGCTGATCTAAACCGCGAAGCAGTTGTTTGGGATCGTACTTCCAAAGAGGTAGCTTGAACTTCATATTAGTTTTAATATGTCCTAGCCTTCCAATAAAACTTGGATGGTAGCTTGATTCATCCCATCTTTGAGATGTAATGTTTGGGGGGTAGCAACCATTATGTTCATTACTTATATCTAATTGCTTGACATTTCCTTGATGTCAAAAGTAAATCGGGGAATACATATTCAATTAAGAGAGATTGTTTCCTCCTTAACAAGAGTGAATGCTTCGAACATCTTTCCCAAAAGTAATGTCCCACATTATTATCGGATTCAGACCCATCATTCTTATTCAATCGGGGATATTACTCCTTGATAATCGGCCTTTTTTGTGGTCATCCTCTAGTTTCTCAGTTACATTTGCTACATTGCTCCAAAGCCCTTGTGGCATGGCCATAGTTCTGGGTTTGTGGAGTCTCTTTTAGGACAGATAGTGGAATGCTAATTATCTTTGGAGTACTTGATCATTTCTTCAGTTATCTGGTTATTTGTGTTTGATTTTGGCATCAACTGCTAGGTGGAAACCTGTTTTATTAACTCCAATTCCTGGCATGAAGCAACTTGCTAAAGCTCTTTCTAAAAGCACTTTAAAATATCCTAATAGTAGCTCGTATCAACTTGCTAAAGCTAAAATATGGTGTCCTTATCGTTTTGCAGGTGAAGCTTAATAACATGTTGTTCCACACAGCTCGTATCAATTGCCTTGCTTGGTCTCCTAATAGCACTATGGTGGCTACAGGATCACTAGACACTTGTGTAATCATATATGAAGTTGGGAAACCAGCTTCAAGTCGCATAACTGTTAAGAATGCTCATCCTGGTGGAGTTTATGGTTTGGTTTTTATTGATGACTGCAATGTGGTTAGTTCAGGGGAGGATGCCTGCATTCGTGTCTGGAAGATAGTGCAGCAATAACGCAAACAGTGCATAAGACACGAATAATGCAGGTTACATCTTTCAAGTTAGTGAATCCACATTCATTGCTTTCTTACTACATCTACTGCATTTGTTGCCACATGACAGTTGTATGACTGTATTTCAGGACACAATTTCCTTTCTCAAATTTTGTGCCAAAGAATAAAATGAAAGCAAAAAGGAGCAGGTAAGCAGCTTCATCAAGGGTTTTGGTGAAACTTGTTTGCATATATATTTTTTCACCTGGATTCATGATGTAAAGAGGGAGCATTGTGCCCTAATGATACTTTTTTAAGGTTACTCCATATAGAAATATCTTTAACAATGCATTGGAAATGATGAATAAAGTTGTCAACTGTTTCCATAAATATATATTATGAAATGCTTATAGCATCTTTTGTACAGTTTGAGACCATTTCTTGTGAGATTAGAATCATGTTAATATTTTTTTTTTCTGCTCTTGAGGAAAAACACTTATGTTTGGTGTGATTGTAAAATCTGGTGATATGGCTTTATTTTGGTTTAGTTGGTATATACATTCCAAGCCACTGAATCTCAAGAGAGAAAGGCTAGTTGTGAGTGCATTGATCCAAATTCCCAGCCAATTAGGTGCTTTGGAGAGTGAACTATTGGGGCAGCATGAGGGCAAAGTTCTATTATGAAATAAAGCAGGCAGCATTTGAAATTAGAGGTTATGTATTGATGTTTCAAAAGGAAAAGAAAATTTCCTTTGGTTTTCTCCATATGAAATTTTATTACTATTTATGATTTTCCTCCATATGAATTATTATTATTATTATTATTAAGGGGTAAAGAAAACTTTTGCATTTTTCAATGAAAATCAGTCCAACTTGTTCACAAAAAAAATGTTCAATTAAGCCACCAGTTGTTAAAAATGTATCAACTAAGTTTTGACTAACGATTTTTGTTGTTGACCGTTACTGTATTGATATGGTCATTAATGACCATTGAGTCAATGGTTGTGAAGTTGACATGGTGGTTTATGTTAGCAATGATTGTTGATGTGATCCCCATATTATCAAAAATAAAATTATTAAAAAAATTTAAATCCAAAATTAATCTAAACAAATGGGTGTTTAAATTCATTTGAATCTCATCATCTTTATGTCAAGTTAATTTTAAATCTAATTTTTAAATTATAAAAATTCTACAAAATTAAAGAAATATAATAATTGTTAATTTTTTAAAACATTATAGAAATTATAAAAAAAAAAAATTTGAAGTGCTTTTCTTGCTATTTCACGTGTAGTTTTCATTTTTTTTTATAAGCTTTTGAGGTTATTGTTAGTGTTTTTATTTTTTACTAATTCGCTAATTGTGACATCGGTGTTTGAAATTTTTGGTATTTTTTTTGTTAGCTGTTAATTTTTATGTAAGATGTAAAATTGTAATGTCGAAAAATCATTGTAATGATTAAACGTGCGTATAAAATAGAAAAACGAGACTTATGGTAATAAAACTGTTTAGCTAATGTTATAAATGAGTACTACGGGAGATAATTAGAATTTGTGGTATGAAAGTGGAATGACACTTTTTGTTATGGTTCTCTTTTACATATTCTTAAGTATTCTTTTATTGTTTGGATGGTCGTTTTTAATAAACTCTTTATATTTTTTTTTATATGGATGCTACAGAGAGATGTGATCACATTTTTTTTAGTGTAGTTTTTCAAAGAATGTGTGACAGTTAGTTTTGCGCCTTTACTCCATTTATAAGGTTATAAAGATTTGGAGTCAAGAGTTAGCTTGGACGATATTGAAACTTAAAAAAAATCTTTGCTTGTTGCTATACTCAAGCTTACTTGAAGTGCATATTTGTGTGTAATATGGAGACAAAGGAACAAGAAGTATTTTGATGCATCTTTTTTGACTGAAGATGCTGTCTCGGTGCAGATTAAAGAGATTGTGCAGGCTCACTTAGGAGGAAGGAGGAAGGCCAATCAATAGAACTAATCCTGTTAATGCTTCACTTTGTGCTTTTTGAGGTATTATTGATTAATTTGTTTGTATAGCATAAAATTACTGTACAGTGTTTTTTTGTTCTTTAGTAGCAGTTTAACTATATTCTTGAATTAATGAATTTCTATCATTCATCCAAAAAAAAATTGTAAGGTTCTCAATAGTGGTCTTGGATTTGAATCTCATAGTTGATAGAAATTGTTGGTAATGTCTAGGGGAAGATTTAATTGATGTTTTGATGTTTTTGAAAAAGTATAGGAGCTTTATTATGAAATAATTTTGGTTTTTTTTTTTCTCAAACTAGCTGTTAAATAAAGAAGTGTAGCCAATATACCTATATAAAGTTGTTGGTTCGCAGGTATTTAGCTTTCCATCCTTGTTTTGTTGGACACATTGGTGTTTTGCTCCGAACTAGTTAAGCGTATTTTTTCTTTTTATTCTTATTTCTAAGACACCCTGCATTTCTTCAGTAAAATACTAACATAAAATTTGATGCTAAGGTGAGGAAAGATGTTGGCTTCAGAGTAGAGCCATGTTGGTGATTACAAACTAATATTAGACAGATTTAGCAAAGGTTTAAAACTTACCTTGATCCTTTCACCAAAAAAAAAAAAAAAAAAAAAAAACCTTACCTTGATACCAACACAACGTGCACTTTCTCATTTAATCAGAAAGAACAAAGATTCTACTGAATAATTAGTGTTAAACAGGCTTTTCTCACCTTGTTTTCTAAGTTGCTCTACACTTTTGTAGCTATTTCTGGGTATGCAAGAGAGAGAGTGAGAGAGTACAATGGGTGAATTATAACAGGAGATTTTAATGAATGAATTTGTATTCCAACATCAACGTGAAGGGTGGGTACAAAATAATGGCAGCTCAAGAGGGAGTTCCTCTTACTCATTCTGGTCTTACCATTGAATATGAACCCCGAAGCCAAAGGCGTCGACCAAATAATGTATCTCATCTCATGGGTATTCTTTTGAACCTTTCATGAAATTTGGATGCAGGGACAATGCACCGAGTCTCTGAGATATTCGCTTTTTAGCTCGCACTTCACACTCCTTCATGTGCACTGATTGGACTGTGAATTCCAGTCATCAAGAAGGTTTAGTATTGTTTCCTCTAACTTCTTTGCCTGTGGTCCGGGCTTCAAGACATTAACATCACCCCATTGTGAGCAAGGATCTACCCACCAGCTTCGCCGGCCAGTGCACCATGCCCCTGGGACAGCTCGGTTTCGCCCGCACTTGAGGATCTTTTCATCAACCATGTCCAACACAGGATCATCTTTCTGAAACTGTCTTGCAAATGCTGCTCCACTTTGAGCCATTTGATCATAATCAGAAACGTTGAGAAAGTGGGGTTCCATCTTCGGAGGACTGTCCCAGATCATATATCTTAAATCACCGTTTACAGTAGTGTTCTTGAACTCCGGTGAATTGCAAATGACAGAATGAAAATAGCTTTCTTCGGATAACATAACATTGTTGAAATACATCAGAAGAGTACGAGGTAGATTATCCCAGCCGAAAAGGCAAAATTCCAGAAAGGGTCTGCTTAAGACAACCCATGGCGAACCTGCAACTCAATACCAAACTGTTAATAACTGTAGCATCTCCAAAGAAAAAATGTATATATATATATATATAATTTTCATGAAATGTAAAGCGATAACATGGATTATAGACTTTGCCTGTGAACACTTTAAAAGCATCAGGCATTAGTCGTTTCTGCGTAGCATGAAAAATTTTAGTCCTCCTAGCTAGGTAAATCCCTGGGTCAACCACAATAGGCAGGACCCGTTGATCTCTGCATAAAAACCGAAACATTATGATTTAGATTTAATTATGAATGTGCAGCAGAAGGATCAATAGATATCATAAAAAAGGTTTTGCCTACTCTTTCCACCCAAGGTCACTAGTATGATCAATGAAATTGAGGTCCCTCCTAACCAAGGAGAGCACATGGGACAAATCTGAGATAACAAACACAACCAAATAAGAAAAGGTTAGATACATAAGAACAACAAAAAGCACAGATGAAAATGGAAAGTAGCATGATGAGGGACAAATAGGCATAGCGCGCAAGCAAGAGAAACTCCCACCATCGATACTGAGAAAAAGAAATGCAGGAAAGATAGAGGGGGGCATCTGAGATTTTTTCCAACATGACATTGAAGCACTAATGGCGCATGTGTCAGTGGGCACCTTGATTCCTTTATAGGTATTTTATATTGAGCCTGAGAGAAACAAATAAAAGGAGGCTACGGGATAGAGGATTTATAGCCTAGTAGCATTGGGAACTAGTTTTAGAAATTTCCATTGCATTCAGTCTAAAGCTTCTCTGTAGCAGAAAATCAATCCAAGATTTTCAATGCACCATAAAGACAATAAGCAGAAACTAATTCAAGTTTAAATCAATGTTTCAGAAAATTGGTTTCAATGTGATGGTTCTTAAGTATTTAAAAAAACATTAAACTTTAAGCCAAAAGTGGTATAATAAATAACCGCATTATAAACCTGATAGTTGCAAAAGTGTTACTTTGCCCAGACTCTGCACCCAAGCATAATAAAATAAGTAAAGAGCATCAGAACTAAAGCACTTAAAGCTCCATAAACATATTTGCACATAAATACATAAATATATATTCATTAGTTCATTACTAGAATTTGTCTCACCACATATATATACACACACATACATACTCATATTCATTAGTTCATCAAAAGACCTCATCTCATAACAGTAATAAAGGATAGTAAGCCCTTTTCTTTCCCTTTAACCTACCAAACCTTGTAACACTTAACAACCAATTAATCATTTAATAATTGATAATAAGTCAGACAGTAGCATAAACTTCAGATGCAGAGCACCTAGCAATAAAATCAGTATCAGTATACTAGCTTTTTTATTTCTTTTTCTGAAGATAAATTTAGCTTACTTTAAGAGTGTTAACCTCTGTTCGCACATTTAAGTAGGCCATTAACAAAAAACAGATACAGTCTGTAGCTAGAATGGTTTCTGTAGAAGTAAATACATTACTTATTTTCAACAGGCAGATACCTTCACTAAACTAAAGTTTTAGCAAAACTTTGCAGATTTAGACACAAAAAGGAAAGTGTAGGACTGAAACCTCATGAATCATCAATATAGATCAGCTCAAAACACTCATAAATCACCTTCAAGAGAATCTTCGTGTCATAGAGGTAGGCAAAACACTAGATGCTTTTGATCCAATCTGTTCTCAGGACCAGATATATCCCGGAATAAACTATGTTAACAGTTCTTATCTGACTGATAGCTTCCAAAGTTTCATTTTGGCAATGTTAAAATCGCCTCAAAATGTAGATTGCTAGTTTGCTTTCATCTAGAAATCTTTCTTTAGTCAGCAAGAAAGCCTACATTTTAAGTAAATTAATAACTTGACAAGCTAAAAATGAATTATTGCAATCATGATAACTTGAATAGAACAAGAAACTAGTTAGAAACACTATCAAAATCAATAACTTTCCTTTGATAGTGTACAACATTTCTGAATCATATCCAAATTTTAGATGGTGGGAAAAATTCTAAGATTGGAAACATTGCACCAAATTTTGGCAGAATGCAAGCGACCAACTCAAAGAAAACCTTTTGATTGAGGTAAACTGTTCATACTGATTACACAAATTCCCCAGAAAACATCCAACACAGAATCTTCAACCAATCCAATTGATCATAAAGAACACCTTAAGCAGACAATCTTAGGTCCACTTCTTATTAAATCACATATTCTATACTAACCAAAGCAAATTCATTCAAATACCAAGTGGTTCCAACTAAATCAAGAACATGTAAATCCAAAATTAAACGTTTCTCTTAAACAAAGCCTCAATTCTCATAGCTACTCCATAAAAAAGAAAACAATATAAATCCAAAAAAAAAACAAATAAACGAACTGAAACTGCTTACCATCTTGAGTAACCAAGGGATAGTCCAAAGCACTCAAAGCAATAAACCAATCCCAGCCACGATCAAGCTTCATCAACATAGCAGCAGCATGCAACGTGGCAGCAATATGTGTAGAACCCATAGAAGAAAACCTATCAGGCTTCCCTATAACATCCACATTTTCAAAGCTCCTAATAGCAGGCACAGATTTCAAAGCCAAAACCAACCTATACCTTTCCTCATCGGAAGCGTCAGCACCAAGTTGCAGCAAATATCGATTCCTGGGATGATAGACAGCAAGTAGTAGCCTAAAGATCCGATCCTTATCACCTTTTCCACCAAATAAATAGTAAGCAAAAGCTGGTGGAGAATGAAGACCATGTTGTACTGGAGAAGGGAAAAGTCTAGGGGAGCTGAAAACAGAGATCGAGTAAAGTAAGAGGAGGAGAATGGAGAAAACTGTCGTCAAAAAGAGAGTGAAAAGCCATTTCTTTTCGGCTCCCATAACCCTAGTGTTTTAAGCTCCTGAAAAATTGTAGCTTTTGATTCAACGATTGAAGTTTCTTTAGCATACGGATTTATTGATGATCAAAGGAGGAAATCTGAATGGAATTTGGATTTTGAAATGTTTGAGGAAATGGGTATGTGGGGATCTTTGATTTCAGAAGACTTAAAACCATAGTTGATTATAATAAAATTTAGGTCAGACAGTAAAGTTTCCCCTTTTTTCCCTGTCGAAATCTCTCTCTCTCTCTGATGTAAATAAATATTATTAAAGCATTTTGTTGTATCTAAAAGTAGTAACTGCTGAAACCGGATCGGACCGGCCGATTAGATCGGTTGGACCGGAAATGGGTAAATCTGACAGTTCAATTATATGCATTGAACCAGAAAATATAAACCAGCATGGGCCAGGAATCGGAAAAACCGTTTAGAACGCTATAAAACCGTTGAATAAAAAACAATAACCTTAATTCTACTGTGTGCGGCCGGAGGGAAGAGGAGTCGGAAACAGAATGTGCTCCTTAAAACAGTCGATCGTGAATGTGATGTGGAACCACCTCTGGGATTCTTGCATATTGCAGACTTGGCTATCTTTGTATGTGTTGGCACCATCAGATTCTCCACCTTCAATTATGGTTCAGCTATTTAGCCGCTTTCCTTTTCCATTTTTTTTCTCACCGAATCGAGAAGCCAATAACAGAGAAAGGAGTAATCCTTTCATCTTCCGAAAACAAAAGCTCTTAAAGAGCAAAAAGTTGTGTTCTTTCGCTTCCTTCTAAATGTAGAGAAAAGGAGAAGTGAACATTTTTTTTTAAAAAGAACGGTTTTATTTACCAGCCACAGTGGCCCGCCGCCGGTAGCGAGAGTCTTTTGGGTCTCCGGCGCCGGAGATAGACAGCAAACAGAAAAAAATATGAAGAAAATGTTTAAAAAAAGAAAATCAAACATTCTTGTTCGTCCACCATGCCCACCTCCAGAGACTGGAGAACCGTTGGGTTCTCCGGCGGCCAGCCTCGCCGGAAACTAAACAGAGAGAGGAGCAAAGAACTGACAGCAAAACAAAGGAGTTAAAACGCTTTTCTGGAATGAAAAAAAAGAGTTAGTTTTCAGTTTTGTTTTTTTTTTTTAGTTTATAATCAAACAAATGGGGGATTTTCGTGAAAGTCCCTCCCCGTCTCCACATCTTGCAGTGAAGGGTCGTCTCAGGGTCTATTTCCAATATGGGTCCCTGTTGGTTTCCATTTCCTTTTCTTTTTGTTGAAATAAAAATAGAAACTAGTCAATTACAGTAACAAATTCTGAAAAAGGTAAAGAAAACCCCTCATCTTGGCTATGCCAAGTAGTCTTCGACCTCGTCAGGAGGATTGTTGAAAAGTTGCAGTTTATCTTTTGTGGATAGTCCTTATTTAGCCAAGCAATTAGCTATTTGATTTTGCTCTTTAGAGATGTAGCATAAAGACCACTGATTTTTTTGGGAAATGATACTCTGAATTCGTTGAATTAAGATCGATTTTGAGATGGATGAAACATTTCCTTGAATGGCCTACAAAACCTCTAGATTATCTATTTGGATAGTTATGCTGTCATGGCCTCTTCGTTGAACAAGCTTAAGGCCCTCCAGTATGCCCCACAGTTCGGCATAAAAAATCGAGCACTTCCTAAGATGACGATTAAAGTCAAAGATCCATTCATCATTCGCTCCTCGAGCAAAAACCAAACAGTTGCATTTCCTGAATCTAATTGAATTGCTTCGTCCGTATTGATAATGATCCTAAATCCAAAAGTCTGGTATTCCTGTAGTTGCACGAGCGTCGAAAAACATTGATTGGTCTAGCAATACAAAAATTTGATAATCTCGCTCGAACTCCAAAACCTTTCTTGAAATAAGTATAGATTGCGATTTTTCCAGCGACGCCAAATAACGATCCCAAAAAGGCATGCTGAATTTATGCCTTCCTCATGAATTAGAGAGATATCCGTTAAGAGAGAGAAAATCTGTTGCTCCTTATTTTAATCCTAATTTCAGAAAATTTGAGCAAATTAGCTGCTCCTTTAACCCCTCTGCTTTCTTACATCATTTTTTCGAGTTTAAGTCTTTTTTAAATTTTATTAGATTTTTTATTTTATTGATTTGTTGTTATTATTATTAGGCTTATATGTCAACAAAAGCTTTTAAAGAAAATAAATTTTTTTGTTGATGAATTACAAACAGCAATTAGTGCGACTCGAACTCAGGTTATATCTAAAGTAGTGAACATCCTTGATCATTAAACCAATACATGAAGTTCAAAAAATAAAAAAATTTAATTAAATCATTATATTAAATTTGCACTTAATTAAGTTTGTCGTTGATTAAAACAATCAATTAAGCTCATTCGCTAACGATTTTCTTCATTGACTACATTGATCGTTAAAATAAATTGATGAATCAATTAGATGGTGACATGTGGCAACTTCTGATTTAATCTAATATTCTATCCATAGAAAATATTAAAAACATAAAAAAATTATTAAAAATTGATATAAACTTATAAATATTATAAAAAAGTTATAAATTTTTAATAAATTCTAATAATTATAAAATAAAAAAAAACATATTTAAAATATTTAATATTTTATAAAATGTATTAGAATTTTTAAAAATATATAAAAATTATTAAAATATTAAAATTGATATAAACTTATAAAATTTATTAAAAAACTCATAAAAGCTTAAATTTGATCAGATCAATTTGTTGGATCAATTAGATCAAAATCGACAAGAGTATCAATCCAGAGAAAGTCATTAGACCTTTTACCTCAATGGTACTGCAATAAGTCAAATAGAAAGCAATTTCCTACAGTTTTAGGGATTTGTATCGACATAATCTAGGACTTGTGCTGCAAAAAGTGTCCCAAATTCATGTCACTACACTATTTTGAGTAGTTTTGAGTTTTCGAGATCTGTTTTAGGTCTCGACCATCCTCGAACAACTCCAAAATGATTTCAAGTTGTTTCTAAAGTCATTTAATTGTCCGAAAATTGGATTAAAAATTTTAAAAAATGTTTTTAAAATTTAAGCTTTAGCAAAACTCATATTTCTCTCGACCCAAACAATCTTAAATAAATTATTTATTTTCAAAATTAAATAAATAGTAAATTTATAATTTATAATTAAGAAAAAAATTAAGTATTAAATTGAATTAAAATTAATTTTTAATATTATTATATAAAATTTAATAAAAATTTTGAAAAAAAAATCTGAATGCAGGGTCCACAATATTAGTTATAATATAAATTTAAAATATTTTAAATATATTAAAAATTCGATCACATATGTATGAGAATTATGGATTTAGAACAGAAATGTGTATTTAAAAATAACGTATGATTTTAAACTAATTATAACACATGAATATGTATAATATTAAAAAAATAGATTAAATTGTGAATAAAACGAAATTTAAATACATTAAATAAACAATGGTTTTGTCAATAATTACAAGTTAATGTTGAGTTAACTTGTGACACAAATTCAATTAATAGCATTATTAATATATATAACTAATGAAAATAATAACTTATAAATAGTAAAATGAAAATGTATAAAATTTATTAAAATGATATTTTGATTGAGTGATAAATTAAATTTTTAATAATTTTATTATTGTTATTCAAATCTCACCCTATAATAAATCCAATTTGACCGGACCCAATTTGAACCAAAAAATAAATTTTAAATTTAATTTTATTAAGTTTAAAATGTCCAATTACAATTAAGTCCAATTACAAACCCTAAAATTTAACCCAAAACCTAAACACTAAACACTAAACACTAAACACTAAACTTAGACCCAATACATGACCCAAAACTCGCAAAAGACTCAAAATGCCCAAATTCTAAAATTTTCAGAACCCCTAATGGCAGCAACTTTTGCTTCCACCCACCCTGCCTTGCCGACTCAGATGTTCTCACGTCACCAGCTGCCACCACCGTCACCAAGTTGCACCATCGCCATTGCAATCTGTAAAGGAGAAGACAAACATTTAGTTAGAAAAGACGAAATAAAATTATTGTAATTTTAAGCTTTAAAAGTCGATTCCAAATCAGTTGTAAAGAACTTCTTTTTTTTCGAAAATTTGAAATCAATACATAAAAACAAAGTAATCAATATAAATTCTCAAAGAAGAAACACAGTTCAAAATCAGATTCCCAGAATTCCAATATCCGTTCTCAAGGTACATAATAAATACATTAATATATATTTATTGTTTATTCATTATTTCCTTCTAATTAAAAGCGTTTTTTATATATTAAGTATATAATAATATATTTATTTATTGTTTATTATATATTAATATTTTCATTGAATGCATTTATTATTTTCTTCAACATTGGAAACGTTTTAACATATTAGTATATTTATTATTCATTATCATACTTTATTATTAAATATTTCAAAAAAATTTTGAATAAATAAATAATAAATACTTAATAAATAAAATAAAAAAAGGAAATTCAAAAAGACGTACTTGTTTTGGTCGGAACATCGTCATCGCAGTCGCATTCGGATCTCATCCGATCGTCGTTCGTGCTCGCGGGAAACTCCAGCAAGGAGATTTTTCACTGGTTCAATAAACAATAATGTTAAGAATAATAACATATTTTAAATAAAAATATATATAACAATCTCAAAACAGATAAAAAAAAAATCAGATCTAAGTTTTAAAGAATTTTTTTTTAAATAAAAAGAAAAATCGAAACTTTGAACAATTACGAAAGAGATTCGACAATAAAAAAAGCATATTCGATTTAAAAAAAAAAAAGAGTTTTTCTTAGATATGGGTTATATCTGTCTAGATCTATATCCAGATCGATTTTGAACAACATGGAAAAAAGATTAAAACCTTTTTTTTTTTAAGATCTGGATTTAGATCCAGATCTGAGATATTTTAATAAAAAGGAATAAAAATGAGTTATTTTTTCATACTTGAGAGGCGCGTGATGACGACACATTACCACCGGACTACGACGGAGGTGTGACGGAGGGACGGTGGTTGCCTTGGTCGAACATGGGGACTTTGAGAGAAAGGGTTGAGAGAAAAAGGGAAATGGCAGGTTATTTTTTGAAAAGAGATTAGCAAAAATGTTTTTTTTAATCAAATTTTTACTTATATAGCGCTTACTAAACGACGCCGTTTTAGGGCTTGTCTATTGCCATCAAAACGACGCTGTTTGACCCTATCTGACTTGACTCGATCCGACTTACTCTCAGGATCTGTATGTTTTTATTAAATGGTTTATTTACCCTTTTGATCCTTCCGCATTTTTTGATTATTTCAATTTCTTCCTTAATGTCATTTTTAATTTATTTTAAATTTGCCCAACAGTTTTGAATCATTTTCAATTTAGTCCTTTAACTCTCTAGAAGCCTGAGAGTCTGCCACATGTCTTTTTTAGATTATTTATGCAATTGACCCTTTCTACTTTTCATTTGTTTCAATTTTGTCCTTAAATTAAGTTTTATTTTATTATAAATTTGCCCAGAAATTTTAAATGATTTTCAAATTGGTCCTTTGACTTCAGAATGCATAAAAGGCTGCCACGTGTCTCATCTTTTTAGTTTTATGTCTAGAAGGTCCTTGAACTGTCCAAAAATCATATTTTGACCCTCAAACTTCTTAAAAATTACATTTTTACCTCTAAACTTTCAAAAATCATACTTGACCCCTAAACTTCTCAAAAAATACATTTTTGCCCCTAAACTTCCAAAAATCACATTTTTACCCCTAAACTTCCAAAAATCACATTTTTACTCTTGAACTTCTCAAAAATTACATCATTATCTCGAACTTCCAAAAATCACATTTTTGACCCTGCACTTCTCAAAAATTACATTATTATCCCGAACTTCCAAAATTACGTTTTTACCTTGAATTTCCCAAAATGACATTTTTACCCTTAAAACTTTCCAAAATTATATTTTAAACCCAAACTCTTCGAAACTTCATTTTCGACCCCTTTTTTTCTTTTCTTCGACTTTTGTACATAAGTCTTTAACCTTTTTTTTAATTAATTTTGTATTTTCTCATTTATTTTGATTCATAATTTGTATTTTATTTTTCTCATATTTATTTTCGTATATTTGTTCATTCTTTATGTTATTTAACTTTATCATTAATTGCATAGCTCGTATTTAATTTGCATGCTCATTTTTATCTCTATTTTTTTAAATTAAAGTCATTTTTTTATTTTTCTCCAAAATATAAATATTTAAAATTGAGGCAATATTCCTTTATCTCGGGTTTTGAAAATTTGTGCCTTAACTTAGTAGGCGCGATTTTTCTTCAAACTGGTATAATCGAATACCCTTTTCAAGGTTTAAAACTGTTTCGAAGAAAAGCTCGTTATTTTCGGATCTCGAAACGTTATGTCCTAACTCACTAGACATGACTTTCTTTCTTGATCACTTCGAAATAACGAGACTTCTAAATAAAAATCAATTAAAACTTATTTGAGTTTTCAAATTTTTAACAAATCAAGACTCGAAAATAATCGATGTGGTACCAATTTTGGGCGTGTGAGGGTGCTAATGCTTCCTTATACGTAATTGACTCCTGAACCCATTTTTTGGATTTCGTAGACCAAAATATTTTTCAAAACGGATTTCAAACGTTTTATATTGATCCAATCACACTAAGTGAAAGATTAGTGATGACTCTCATTTTTCGATTTAAAAATATTATTTGAAACATGTTTGTTTTTTTCAAAAAATAACGTTTCACATACCCCTATGTGTATTTTAATTAATTTTCATAATAGAATTTAAATACTTTTAAATAATATAATTTATTTTAATAATAAATAAATATTTTCGTAATTTTTTAAATAGATTGATGGTTCGATTAAGAGTAAAAAGTAGATAAAAAATAAGGAATTAGGGACACAAAATTTCTGTTTTGAGTTTTTCCAAAACAAAAGATTGCCTTATCATAAAAGGGACACGTGTTGTCCTGCGAAGAGATTCCGTTCAACAGCTAATTCCTGCACCTTGCAGTGACAGATAACAAGCTCAAGTATAAACGTAAAACGACATGATATAACTGATAAAGCGACATTGAACTTCCGTAAATACATCCTTTTGAGAACATCTTTTCCCGTAGCTCATAGCTAATTAAAGCTCCTGCTTGCTTTCCTTTGCTTCAGCAGACCGACACAAACGAAGAAGGAAAGAAATATAGTAAAATAATTCCAAAATTATTTATATAAATATGGCGTTTGGCGCCAAAAAGGTGGGTCATGTGGTCTCCGGTATTGGTGGCAACGGAATGGGCCAGATTTTGGCCGCCATGGCTGCCGCGCTCTTGATTCGCTTGTTCTCCGGGCCTGGCCCAGCTAGCTTGCCGGAAGATGAAACCTGTGAAGTAAACGACTCCGTCAACGGAGATGATGCTCCGCCATCAGCTGGCAAAGTTTTTCCGGTCACGATAACGTGGAAGAACATCACATGTTCCCTCTCCGATAAACACTCAAAATCAGTAAGTAAATAGTAGCAACAGTTTTCCTCTGTTTTTTTTCCCTTTAATTCATTTATTGTTATGTATTTTTGCCTGGCTTCTAAGAAGATGCAAAAGGAAAATTGATAACATATTTGAGCTTAGAATTGAAACTGGAAATGGTAGGACTTGTTTGTCTTTTAAATATGATAGATATTTATTTTATAATAGGTTCGCTTTCTGCTTAAAGATGTGAGTGGAGAGGCAAAACCTGGAAGATTACTCGCCATAATGGGGCCATCAGGATCAGGAAAAACCACTCTGTTAAACGTTCTGGCGGGTCAGATTTTGGCGTCACCGCGGTTGGCGTTGTCAGGTCTTTTGGAGTTCAATGGGAAGCCCAGTTCAAATAAAGCTTACAAGTAACGGCATTATTAACTTTGAAATCATTAGAAGTGTAGTTTAATATGGGTTTCGATGGCATTTCTAAGACTGTTTGTTGGTTCTTGTAGATTTGCTTATGTCCGACAGGAGGATCTTTTCTTCTCCCAGTTGACAGTTCGAGAAACATTATCTCTTGCTGCAGAACTTCAGCTTCCAGAGATATCTTCTGTAGAAGAGAGAGATGAATATGTGAACAATCTCTTATTTAAGCTAGGCTTGGTAAGAATAACTTGATTTCTGTATGCTGGAGATATATGAAATCTTGAGGCTTGTAGACATATTACTTTCAATGTCTTAGCTGCCATTTGCTTTACATAATAATTGAGAGATATAGAATTTAGTTGCTTCACTGGAACCTATCAGCTATGCTACTACCCTATATTACTAATTGTATGATCTTAGCTTTTAGGTTAACACAAGGTGGTAAGAAAGAGGTTTGCTCAATTTATAGTCAATTATCATTAACATTTTTATCCTGATACAATTTTTCTTTCTGGGTGATCTTTTTATTCATTCTCCAAAAGTTCAGCTGTGCTGATTCAATTATTGGTGATGCCAAAGTTCGTGGGATCAGTGGTGGTGAAAAGAAACGCTTATCATTAGGTTGCGAACTGATTGCAAGTCCATCTGTCATATTTGCTGATGAACCCACAACTGGTATGCATGATTAAGCAAAATGTAATCTTCTTGTAAGATAGCTCTTGTTACTCAATCTTTTTCCTATGTTACATTTGATCTCATTATTTCTAAGTGGTTTCTGAATGCTTAACGAAAACCATCCATCATGATCATATCTATGCTTGATTAATTGCCTCCTCAGTAATTCACGAATTACTATCCTCTGGTAATGTATGTCAAACACCTAATAAGTATTAATAGAGCATGTGGGGTGCAAAGAAAAAAAATGTAGCTGAGAGTGATAATTTCCAGAAGTTCTTCATAAAACATCTATCATCTGGAGGAAAGTGGATGAACAAAAGAATATTCAATTTCACATACCATGCCATGTCCAAATCAATTAGTCGTAACATTTATTGTAGAATAATCAGGGTTTGCCTGTGAGGTTGATCACAGTCTTTCTAGGTAATCTTGGAACACTTAACTAAAACCCATCTATCATGTAATATCCATGATTGCCCAATTGTATCCTCAGTTATTCACAATTTGTATCCTAAAGAACGCATGTTAGACGTCTAAGAAGCAATGATATAGCATGTGTGGGGTGCAAAGTGCAAAATGTAGCTAAGAGTGCTACATTTTGGAAGTTCTTCATAGAATTTGTGCCATTTATAGAGCATGAACAAGACAAAATTCAATTGTACATACCGTATCATGTCCAAATCAATCAGCTAGACCCTAAACCCAAATTAGTGTATGGTCATTAATATTTTTACCAGACTTGATTTTGGTTTTCCAATTTCCTCTTGTGCATTCAGGACTTGATGCTTTCCAAGCTGAGAAAGTAATGGAAACTCTCCGCCTGCTTGCACAAGATGGTCATACTGTAATTTGCTCAATACATCAGCCTAGAGGTTCGGTGTATGGTAAATTTGATGACATTGTGCTGCTAACGGAGGGTGCACTTGTTTATGCTGGCCCAGCACGTGATCAGCCACTGGAATACTTCTCCAGATTTGGGTTGTTATCAAACTTTGCTCCTGTTAATTATGGAATGCAATGTCTGCCTGCATGCTATGGTTCTTTATTCAGCCTCAATAAATTTAATTCTGATTCTCTGATTTTTATTGACTGTGACTTGTGAGGAAGAGACATGTAAATATCCTGTTTAAAAATATTTAACCTCTGAAAAGGTGCATTGTTGGGTTTAGGACTAAAATTATACATCAAGTTTACCTGCTAGGAATCCTGATAAGATCAAAAGTACTTGTATGCTGGATGATATTTCTAATGCAACTCTAAAACTCCTTTATGCTTGAAATGTGCTGCATGTGTCCACATCAGTTAGCTTAAAACATAGCAGTACAAGGGAAAATGAGAAAAAGAGAAAAAAAAATAGATATTGCCATGGCCTCATCATTTACCAATATACCGTAAATGGGTGATACTGATGCATCCCTACTTATGTTTTTCATTTTGTTTATGGAAGTGGATGATCTAAATATTCTTTCTCTCTCTCTCTCTCTCTCTCTCACTCTTTATATATATATATATATATTGTTTCATTGGTATCATAATTAAACGGCTTTGAGAATCATGAGCTGGTTTTTTTTCCCTCTGCTTTTGTTTGCTAAACAAGGACTATTATTTGAACTCTGCATCTAGATGGAAATTATCTAACAACAAAGTACCAGAATCTGAAATGAGGAGACTTATTCTTGAATATTGATTAATCAACAGGTACCAGTGCCCAGATCATGCAAATCCTGCTGAATTTTTGGCTGATCTTATATCCATTGACTACAGTTCTGCTGACAGTGTCTACTCTTCTAAGAAAAGAATTGATGCTCTCAGTGAAGCATTCTCAACACAGTCATCAGCAGTTCTTTATGCCACTCCTCTTACTGGAAAGACTGGTCCTAAGCAGGGCATGAAGTTCGGCAAGAAAATCGCTGCTAAGAGGAAAGGGGGATGGTGGAGACAATTCTGGTTGCTTCTAAAACGTGCATGGATGCAAGTTGGTTTTTCTACTATTTAGTATAATTTTATGTCTATTTAGTTTTTCTTTGATATCTTTAAGATTTAAGGACATGATAGAATATAGGAACAATCATTCCTTAAATTCATTGGTTAGATTAAGAAATTGCGGCAATTCACTTGTCTGATATTTAGCTGCTTCATTTTACCCAGTCTGGCCATGCATTCTAATGATATAATCAATTTCTAACATCCCGTGTTTTATTCATTCCTTGAAGCCAGAACAAAAAATGAAAAAAAAAATCCTAAAATCAATAAAATCATTGTATAACATGTTAGTCTCCGTTTGTGAGGTTTTTTTCATACAAGTCTTGCTAATTTCTTTTTTTCTTTTACATTGTGTGGCTGTGTGTGTGTGCATGTATTCAAAATGATCATAACTTCTGTTCCTTTTTATTGATTGACAAAATTGTTGGCCAGGCTTCTCGTGATGGACCAACAAATAAAGTTAGAGCTAGAATGTCAATTGCATCAGCTATAATATTTGGGTCTGTTTTCTGGAGAATGGGAAGATCTCAAACGTCCATACTAGACAGAATGGGTTTGCTTCAGGTATGAACCCTTCCGTTTCCTTAAAATTCTTGCTCTCTTTTATGCTATAAAATTGCGACCATGCAATTTTTGCAGCACATGAAGTCCCTTTGATCCTACTCTAGGCTCTGATTTGTGTTCTTCATAAGAAAGTGGACCAAAATGAATGGTTCAAGTGTTTTTTTATGGGGGAGGTTAGTGGAGGGGAATTAGTTAAGTGTAGAAGGTATCAAGGACGATTTTTCTTTCTCACCATGCCAGAAATTGATGCACCTGATAAATGGTAGTTAAGTGTAGAAGGTATCAAGGACGATTTTTCTTTCTCACCATGCCAGAAATTGATGCACCTGATAAATGGAAATGAAGCCATTTGAATTCTGTACCCTTGATAAAAAAGGTTTTTAGGTTATTATGATTATCATATTATTTTTATATTAGCAGTTTGTTCCTCCAGTTGGTAGTTCAGGTAATGAAAAAGCTGGCTAATTTCTAACTTTTGCTGGCATTGGCTGAAGACCTCCATCCTCTCCCTATGGTGCCATAGCTCAAATGCACTCTTGAGACCACATTCTAACTGCTGAAACTAATGAACCATACCCCTTCCTAAAAATTTATTCTTTGTTGTTCTACAAAGTATATGATGTTTTCATATTCGAAAAGCAGCATATTTAATCATCTATAATTCTTGAAGAGTGACTGGTGTCGAGCAATTAAATGATATATATGTGATTGAGATGTAAGTGTTGATCGTATTAAAGTTCCTTGACACTATTCACATCATATGCCCCATGTCAGGTTACTGCAATAAACACAGCAATGGCAGCTCTCACAAAGACTGTGGGTGTATTTCCCAAGGAACGTGCTATTGTAGACAGGGAACGTGATAAGGGATCTTATGCATTGGGACCCTATCTTCTTTCCAAATTGATAGCTGAGATACCTGTGGGAGCAGCATTTCCCCTAATGTTTGGTGCTGTGCTCTATCCCATGGCTCGCCTTCATCCAACCTTTTCCAGGTCTTTTCATTGCCTTCCATAATGAGGCTCTTTATATTGTTTACACTAGACATAGATATGTTGCTCTATCTACAAATGTCATGTTTTGTTGAAGTAATTGCTTACAGCATGCCTACCTTTTCTGAAGAAGATGAAGAAAAACACAAAGAAACAATTATAGCATTTTTCTCAATGATGCATAAAAAACACATAACTTGGTTTATGATTGTCGAGGTTGAAATATCTGACTATACCAATTGAGGCACTAATATCAATTGTTAGTTAATAATTTGGTTAATATCATGGTGATTTGGTGAATTGACCTTGGACTTTGATTTTCTAGATTTGGAAAGTTCTGTGGAATTGTGACTGTGGAGTCATTTGCTGCATCTGCAATGGGTCTGACAGTAGGGTCCATGGTCCCAACCACTGAGGCAGCAATGGCCTTGGGACCCTCTCTTATGACAATCTTCATCGTGTTTGGAGGGTATTATGTAACTGCAGATAATACACCAATCATCTTCCGTTGGATTCCTCGTGCTTCTCTAATAAGATGGTAAATAAACAAATACTAAACTCTGATAAGTCATTATTTGATGATAAATCAACACCTTTCTTGTTTGTGCTTTAATGATGATAAGTCGCATCTTTGTTTACATGCTTTCAGGGCTTTTCAAGGGCTTTGTATCAATGAATTTACGGGTCTTAAATTTGATTGTCAGAATTCCTTTGACATTCAGACAGGAGAACAGGTATGGAGAGAATATAATTCCCTCTATCTGAATTTGGAATCGAATGAATAAGAGTGTCCAGCTTTACAAGAGAGAATTATAAACAAGAATGTTATTAAGACTAGGACAAAAAGGTCTCTGTCCTGGTCTCTGTAGAGGAACTTAAAATTATAGCCTAGTTCTGTTTCTCAAACCAAAGTTACTATGATGAGTAGTCAGGTTCTTTAACTAGAATCTACAGCAACTGCTGTTATTGAAGATTGGTCAAACATTTTAAGTATAGCTGACCTCCCAGTTCATAGGTTGGTGACAACAGATTCATTTGCAAAGTAAACGAGAAAACTACATGCTTTCCTCAAATTTAATGTGCGTATATATACCTACATATGCACACAATGTGCTTAACATTTCGTACTAGGACTAACTTGTCTGGATAGCATGGCTAATTTAGATGGCATTATTGGGGTTAAGTAGTCTCATGATTTCCCTTTAGTTAAATGTAGTCTACGATAAGATACTTGTTTTCTCCTTAAGCGTTCTCGTGAAGCTTTCCTCTTAGTCTATCCTAATCCTCTTTTTCTTGCTTAATCCAGGCACTCTATCGATACTCCTTGGGAGGAACACGTATCAGAGATACACTAATAGCGCAAAGTAGAATTTTGTTGTTTTGGTATAGTACCACTTACCTTCTCCTCGAGAAAAACAAACCCAAATACCTGCAGCTAAAGGCGCCTGCATCTGAGCAGACTGAACCAAAGCTAAAGCTTGAACCTTTATTAGAAACCGACCAACCTCCCCCACTCAAACAAGTTGAATCAACTCCAGTAGACCAAACTGAACCATTCGTACTAGAAGGTTTGTAAAAATTTAGGCATTAATGATGTTACAAGAACTAAGAAGTGCTACTATTTATTGATTTATGTCATACAGGTGCTAAGTAAAGGAGATATCTTTGCAATAAAGGAGGGTCTCATGCATTTTCGAGCTACATTGGTATACTTTCCCATGTAAAATAGCTCGTCTGTAATGGATCTTTATGACATCCATATGAACCATATCTGTGCTACACTTACAGATATCTTTTGTCATCTCTAGTCTTTTCTTTTTTGCCCAGTGTCATCTCTTGTCTAATGAGTAGCTAAAAACCAAGAAAATGTAGTTTTCCTAATGCATGATGCTATGTTGAAACTTGAAACTATCCTGGAATCATGAAACTTTTAGGCAATATAACTACATTTTAGGATGTCGATTTGGTTTGATTTCCTGGTCTCTTATGAACGTAATAGCTATATGTATTATATGTTAGCAATGAATGTTTCACTGGATTATAGTAGTTGACTATAGTTGAGCGTCGTGCCGCACTTAAGGTTAATAAAATTATGAGAAATTAGAAATGAAAACCCCTTTCAACTGTGCTATAATTTGGTAACTCTAAAAACAAAATCATTTCTCATTGTGATACCCAAACCGAGAAGAAATGGAAAAACCCTAATTCGAAGAGGACTTTTTTTTATGGAGAAAGGTTTAGTCGCTCATGATGTTTTTTTTACTTGGTTTGATCCACCAATTGGTAATGGTGGAAGGATTATTCTCCTTGGACTGTTGAAGAAAACCAGAGAAATAGAGAGGGCAAGAAAGAGAGAACGTTTGATGTGAATTAGTAGCTTGACTTTCTCTTCTTTTTTTTTTTTTTTGGTGAAAGGGGAATAAATCAGTGCTTTTTGTGGGGTTTAGGGTGATGCTGCAAAAAATTTGGGGTTCGACAGCACCCTTTGTTAATGTTTTTTAATTGTAGGGGCTATATGCATAATAGTTAATTTTGCAAATGTGTGAATCTAATGTTGAAATTGTATTGCAATTGGACTGCATAATTGCTAATTTGACATTTTAAGTGAGTGCATAAGTCTCATGTCCCATTAATGAATAATAATACGATACATCGTTATTAAATTAAATATAAAAATATGGAGGATTTGTAAATAAATATTAATAATTTTATTTAAACATTTATCATAACTATTATAAATAAATATTAATAACTCTTGAATATATTATTTTAAGTTTAAGGGTTTAGGATTAGGGTATCGAATTTAGGGTTTAATATTTTAATATTTATTTATAATTAATTATTATTTAATTTATGTTTAAATAAAGTTTTTAATATTTATTTATGAGTCCATTATTTTTTGTTTTATTTAATGAGTATTATTCACCAATGATACATGAGAATTATGTACGGACAATGCATCAAATATTCTCTTTTTTAAAATATTTATATTATATTATTTTAATATTTAATAATTTTACAAATTTTATATTTATTGAAAATTTGTATATAATCATCTTAATCTTTTTTTTTAACCATCTTAACATTTTTTAATGTTTAGATTAAAGTAATATTATATAAGCATAATTGTAAAAAAGGTCTCCAAATTTTGGGGGCTTTTAGATATATGCCCTTAAATATTTTTTTGTTGACACCTTTAATGTTATAATTTTTTAGAAATCAATCTAATTTTAACGGTTAAAAGTCAACATAATGGCATGTCACATAAACGTATGACGTCATCTATTTAATTTTTTTTTTTCATTTTGTTTCATCTTCCTTCATCTTCCCTCTTTCCCCATTTTTTTCTCTCATTTTCTCTTTTACCAAACACCATTTTTTTTCTTCAAAACTTTTTCCCCACTTCAGCTGCCATTTTTTCCCTCTTTCTCGGACTACGGTGAACAAAAATCTTCAAGTTACAATGTACGGATCTTCCATGTACCCGAGGATCGGTGGTCAACCCGTAGCTCACGGTTAGGGGTGAGCATTCGATCAAATCGAATGAAAAATTTTTGAGTTAATTGAGTTTTCGAATCTTATTTCATCATTCTAAATCGATTTGAATTTTTTACAAATAGAGTCGAGTGAGATAGAATTCGAATCGAATCGAATATATTTATTCGAGTTAAATGAAAATAATAATAATTTGATATTGTCTAATTTTATGTAATTTTTTAAAAATATTTTTATTTAAAGTTTTTAAACATGATTATACAACGAAAAATTAAAATATATAAATGAAAAAGGTCCAAGTAAACAATGACAATATAATAAGATTATAATAAAAAATATAAACAAAAGTCTAAGTAAACATCATTTGGATAAGATAAAAGGTAAAAAATTAAAAATATTTGGTAAGATAAATGATAAAAACAAAAATATTTGACTTTAATTTATGAATGCGTTTTAACCTTTAAGGAAAAAAATTGAGTAAGATAAAATGTTTGGATTTTGAGGAAAAATGAGGTAAATTAAAAATATTTGAGCCTGGATAATATAAATTTAAAATTAAAAATAATATAGTTTTTTTTCGGTTTATTTGAATTATTCGAATTCGAAAATTCAACTCGATTCGAATTCGAAATTTGAAAAAAAAACTCAACTTGATTCGTTTAACTCGAATAACTCGATTCGAATAATTCGAAATTTGAAATTTTTTTAGAATATTTCGATTCGAATCGAGTTTTGATCACCTTTACTCACGGTGTTGCCCCTCCCACTACTGGCGCCTCTTCTTTCCACCAGAATTCTTCCTTCTTCTTCCTGTAAACTACCTCCTCTAATTTTTTTTTTTAGTGCTAATGCCCACAAGCTAGTAGACATCTACAAAGAATAGCATTTCCTCGAGTATGCATCTGGATTCGATGACAATGATTCTAATTTCTTTTGACTAAGTTTCTAACTTTACTCTTCAAGAAAAATTGTATTTGGATTATATTTGAGCAGAAAACAGAACTCAAGGTTTTAGATTTCAAACTAGGGATGTTTCTTAGCATCGAATCATATGTCTCTGGACAGATGAAAACTAAAGCACCATAGAATTGAAAGATTATTAATCATAAACTAAAGAAACCAATAAAATATCATCCCCTTTTTCCATCATAGAAGAAAGGAATTGCAGGTAAAAGATGTACCATGAACACCAGTTGATGATTAGAATGACAAAGTATTAACTCAGAACTGATTTTATAGGATATAACAACATCTCATACCCAGTGGAGCAGCAAAGAAACAGGTGATTGTAATGGTATGCACCTCCATTCATAGTAATCCTTCCAACTGCACAATGCTTTTGTTATTGGAGATGAAGGCCCTGCACTGTTATAAGGTTAATTCTAGAAGCATTCATTAGGGCAAACCAGAAGGTTGGAAGTCTAGAAGCAAAAGCGATACCATGACATGGGCACAAGATATTTGAGAGATTCCAAGTATCACTTTCAAGCCTGCAAAACAAAGTTGAAAGTGACCATAATTTTCATCTAAAATGCCAAAAGCGATCAACTAGTTTAATCAAAAACTTCTATTCAAGTAACAAATTTGCATTTGAATAGCAACTTAGAAACCAGAATATCGTATTACACCTCTGGTAAGCTCTCAGTAGCTTCATTTTGAAGGGTTTTTTTAGGATTTTGTTTTAATGAAATTGGTTCATATTGGTTGAGCTTTTAAGGGTTTCTCTTTGAATAAACAGAACAATGGCAGCCGTCGTCTGAGAAAGAGGGAAAAAATGGCAGCCGACAATGGAAAAAAAGTTTTGAAGAAAAAAAAATGATAGTTTGACAAGAGAGAAAATGATTAAAAAATAGGGGAAAAAGAGGAAGAGGGAAGAAGAAGAAAGATGAAACAAAATGAACCATTAAAATTGGGTTTCTCTATGACGTCATGCGATTGTACGGCATGTCATTATGTTGATTTACAATTTTTTTAACGATCAACTCACGTTTGACAGTTAAAATTGAGTTGATTTTTAAAAAATTGTAACGTTAAGGATGTTAATAAAAGAAAAGGTTAGGGGCATATATCTAAAAGTCCCTAATGTTTGGGGGCTTTTTTTACAATTATGCCTATTATATATTTAGTATAGATTTATTTTTTCATGTGTTTTAAATTAATTAAAAAAATTGTCAGATCAGGTTGAAGCCTTGAATGTTCAAGCCCAAGCTCGATTCATATTTTAAATGAGCCTAATTTTTTTGCCCAAGCCTATTTTCAGATTTAATATTTTTGCCTAAACCCTCCTGAAATTTGAGCGTGCCTTTGAACCTGGACAAATAGTTCGGCCCATGAACAAGGCTAACATATATATATGAATTACAAGGGGAGGACAAAGCCCTAAAAACAACACGACTGACGCTACTTGAGTCCAGGCCACATCTTAGACAATGAACACACTCGACCATTAAGTCAACACTTGGGATTCAGACTAATATATATTAATAGATTTACCACACTATAATAAAATTTACAATGTTTAATAAAATCAATAAAATAAGGCATATATGTTGACTTTTTAAAATAATTACGATTTTGCATCGATTTTAAAATTTTTTAGGGAAATACGCTGATTTCATGGAAAGTTCATCTAGTTGAGCGAGCTTTTAGGGTTTGTTTATTCACAAGTTTATTTAGGGTTTTAGGGGTTTTTATTTATAAAACAATTTTTTACATCGTAAAATTTATAAAGATAAAAATAAAAACATCGGTTTATTTATTAATAAAATATATTTTTATATCGTAAAATTTATATAATAAAATACATCAATCAAGTCGTCGGGGAGAATGTGTGCCACAAGGTGGTGGACGACGGTCGCATGGAGGATTTCAGCGTACCACGGGTCATACAACCGAAGGATAATCCGGAGGTGGAACAGCAGGGTAATCCAGAGGTGGAACCGGAGGTGCATCTGAAGGTATATCCGAAAATGGCGGGCATATAGACTTCCTCCTCCTCCTCCTCGTCATCAACTGAATACGACTTAGCACGGCCCCCTAAGCAGCGTCATTATCTTCTTTGTTCGTCACATCTCTCGGTATAACGTCACCAGTACAACAAATCCCCAATTAAATTTGCCGCTTTCCTTGAAGTTCATCAAATGTAGAAGTCACCTTACGTGCACCAAATTATGAGATTTGTTAGGAATTAAAATGCCCCCGGTTAACCTCAAAATGTACGATTGGGCATATTGTTGTGTGACCTCTTTCGTTGCATCTTTAGGAAGTATGTCGAAATTTGTCTTCAACCAATTCATCAAGATCCGAACACCTTCGAACTGGTCCGAGATCTTCCTTAACAGTGTATTGCAGAGGGTCACTTTATTGGCAACGATCGATACTCCAGTGACGAATGACCTGTCCGCTGGCATACCAAGCAACAACGTTACATCCTCGAGTGTGATTGTACACTCGTCGCATGGAAGGTGGAAAGTGTGTGTTTCAGGCCTCCATCTCTCCACCAACGCGTTGATTAGTTGGAAATCGAGTTTGCAGCCCCTAAACATGCGAGACTCATGTAAGAATCCAACCGCTTGTAAGTAGCTACGAATCTTAAGGATCAGAGGCTTTCTCGTATTATGAATAAAGCCCTCCAAAACACGATCATCAGCTTGTTTACAAAAAATATATATTAAAATTAATAAAAATAAATTTAATAGTATTCAAATTAACGAAACTTAAATTTTCATATTACCATTGATAATTGGGCATAAAAAATATGCAGATGTCAGATCGGAGTAAAGAAGCGACCATTTTTTAAAAATCGAATTAAAAATTTGAGATATTTAAAAAAAATATTATTTTTAAATAAAAATATCGAAAACAATTAAAATGACAAAATAACAAGATTGGTAATGGATTTGAGAGAGTTGAGAGAGATAAGACGAATTTGAGTGGAAAAGAATTGAAAAATGGGGAGTATTTATAGAGTTTTTGATTTTTGACCTTAAAAAAATGTTCAACTGGACGAACTTTCCATGAAATTAGTATATTCCCTTAAATATTAAAAAAACGACTCAAAACCTTAATTATTTTAAAAAAATCGACATATATACTTTATTTTACCAATAACATCGTCCAACAAAAATGTGATTTTACCCTTTTTCTTTTTCATCCTTTCATATGCCAAAAGTATAACCACATCAAAAAAAAGTTGCTTGCATATGATGCAATTGGTTGACTTTTTTTTCCAAATAAATAAATAAATTTTCAATTAGAACAACATTGGCCATATTGGCCAAGAGACAACATATTTCAATTTTGACAGGAAAAATGAGTCTATGGAATCGATTTCAACTTAAAAAAAAACATTTTGTGTCAATTAGGTTGAAAAAGGTTTTTTATTTTATTTTTTATATATATATAAATAACTTAAAAAATTGATTAATTACATAAATGATCCATTTTTTTATTAAATATGTAAATGACCTAAAATTTATATTGAAAATTGGTGAAGCCAAATAATATGACGCCACCAATATGCTATGTCAGCAATCTAGATGAAAAAATCAATTTTTTGTGGATCCATGTAGAATAATGCTACATGTATAAATATTATGAAAATACTGCAATTTCTGAAAAATAAAAGGACTTAAAATTTTTTTTTTTTGGTGGAGCCATTCTAAATGGCGCTATCAGTTCCCAATGTTTATGTACTTTTTTTTTTTTGCTTTTTGTTTATTATTTGTTTTTGAAAGTTTTAAATTTAATTTTTTTGATGGAACCATTCAAAATGACGTCACCAGTTGACTTTTTACATTATTTGTTTTTTATTTATTATATAATATTTAAATATATATTTTATTTTTAATAGAGTCATTCTAAATAGTGCTACCATCCTTGGTGTACTTTTTTTTTTTTTTAATTTGATGGTTTTCTAATTTAAATATTTTAACAAAATTATTTTATTTTGGTAAAGCCATAAAAAATGACTCTACCACCTTGCTTGTCCTAATATATATAGATATTGTTGAAGTGGAAGAGAAGAAATGAGAGAAATTGTTACGTTTAGTAGGAGAGCTAAAAAATTCTGTTGAAGATGGATAACTCGATGTTTTTCGTGTACGTTATTTTTTATGGTGAAATTGTAGAAGGTGATGTTGGTTGCGTATTTCAAGGTTGGTAGAGAGTATGGTTGCGATTCAATAAAACTGTGAAGCTGAAAGAAAAGAAAAGAAAGATAAGTGTGAAAATAGCTATTCGTTGTGGAAGGGCGATGTCCAAATTATTTTACAAGTTTCCAATCTCTACAGATCCATTGAAATTTTGTGAGATGCAACTGTTAGATGATGATGACTTGGGCACTATGATGAAAATATGGTGGTCGACTAGTAGGGCTGTAAATGAATTGAGCTTGAATGAACAAACTTCTGTTCATGTTCGTTTGTTTATTTTTGAAGTTGTTCATGTTTGGTTCGTGTTCGTTAAGAATTTTAAATTTTTATTCATGTTCATTTATTTAAAATTATGTGTGTTCGTATTCGTTTGTTTAATGTTCACAAACATGTTCATTTAACTTAATTGAACATGTTCACAAATAATGTTAATGAATAATAAAAAAACAAACAATAAATACATACACATAGATATTATTTTAATATTTTTATAAGAAAATATCATCAATAAATAAATTAGTCAATTAACGAGCTTATAAACGAGCCAATAAATGAGCTTGTTCGTGAACATAAACAAACCGAACACACTATTTATTAAATGAACATAAAATTTTTGTTCATACTCATTTATTTAACTTAATAATTAACATAAACGAATGTTATACGAACGGTTCACGAACATTTCATTGAACGTTCCGTTCATTTACACCCCTATCGATTGGGAGTGAGAACCTTCAACCAGTTGAGTTATTTGCTAAATTAGTCAACTTAAAGCCTGTTGAGAATGTTAGTACAATAAATCAACATCGCAGGTTTGACTTTGATCTTAATATCAGATGGACGGATTAATCAAACTACAGAGGGACATCGCAGATGCCTGAAAATCCAAATTACGGTGGGAGTTCATATAACAACCCTACCTTGAGTCCTTGTCTACAAATACAGGAGGTGATAGGCACTGAGACAGACACCGAAAAAGGGACCAATAATGGTGAAAATTCTGATCAAGACGTTGAAGAATTTAGTAACTCCGATATTGATCAGGTTCCGGACGATATAGACGATGAAGGCCCGGAGGAGGTTGAAGATGCTCAGTGCATGCATCCAAGTTCCCTGAGTACGTCAATATAGTCCCTGCTCACATATTGTCATCAAATTTGTAGTTGGAAGAGTTATTCATTACGCAACGATTCGAGACAAGGCGAACTGTGTGTTTTCCATCAAACAATATATCTTGAAGTTGTCGATTGATTAAAAGGTCGCAAAGTCTACATCGACATTATATGTTAAGGAATGTTGAAGAGACGACGATGGGTGTGGCTGGTGTGTTCAGGTTGCATTTATACAAAGGACTCAACAGTGGCAAATACAAAAATTAGAAGGGTGTCATAGCTGCATTGTCGCACGTATGGCTCAGTACTACTGAAAATTGGATGCCAAAAGTATTTGCAACTTCGTCATGCCACTAGTGAAAGGAAGCCCAGCCATTCTTGTGTCGACATTGATTACGGACATGCAAGCCCATTTCCAATACAAAGTGTCATATAGGAAAGCATGGTGGGCAAAACAAATGGCCATGCAATAATTGTACGGCGATTGAGAAGAGTCATACAATGAAATTTAGAGGTGGATTTCAACGATGGTGGAGTATGTGTCAGGAACTGTCATGGACTTGCAAACGTTGCCTTATAGAGCCTCGAATGGACAACTTTAACCACGAAGAAGAGTTTTTCGCCAATTGTTCTGGACGTTTAATCCATGTGTTAAGGCCTTCTCCACTGCAAATCACTTGTGCAGGTTGATGGAATATGGCTTTATGAAAAATACACACAAATACCACTGATTGCGGTTGCACAAGACGATAACCAAAATGTACTACCGATTGCCTTCACCATCGTGGAGTCAGAGAACTCTGAATCGTGAGAATTTTTCATTAGTGTAATAGCCTATTTTCAGTGGCAACAGGAGCATAGTTTAGAACTCAAATTGCATTTAGTAAGTCAATTTTTATTTTTTAAATTATGTTTTTAAGATCGTATAAGATATTTGGTATAGTGAGTTTCTATAGTTATTTGATAATTAGTATAAAGTACTAAATTGAGGAATTAGAAAGGTTGGCCTCATATTTTTAAAAGATTCTAAAATAATATGTTTTGAATACTTAAAGAAATGAAATGGTGATGGACTTAAAGAATAATAATTCATTTAATTGTTAGTGGGATGTGATGATTAAAATAAAAAGAATTTTTATGGAAATGAAAATGGTTAGGTGAATAAAATAATAAAAAGGAATAAAGAAACAAATAGAAAAGAAAAAGTATTATCATTTCATGTTTTTCTTATCTTGAGTTGAATAAAAAATTAGAGAGGAAGAATAGAACTTGAAGGTTGGGTACAAAAGTCCATGCATGTAAGTGAATTTGTGATGCTTTCTTGTTAATTTTTGTGTATTTATGATCCTTAGAGTTTAGGTCATGTAATCTAGTGATTTTTATTCAAAAATGTCAAGATTTAGTGAAGTTACCATGCTTGGATTTTTATGCTAGCTGCTATTATTAAAAGAAATGGGAGTGAAATGTTGGTATTTGTGAAGTTTCATGGATTTGTGGTGAGAAATTTATAGCCAAGATAAGTAGGGTGTTTAATTTTGGAAAATTTAAGGGATTTATGAATAAATAAACTTTGTGCTGCCATGTACATGAAAAAAAGGAAGTTTGTGCAGAATTTATCATTTAATTATACCTATTTCCGAAAGGAAATAGAAGATAGGGAGTTGATAGCTTGTTTTTGGGTATGAGCAAATTGAGTATATGCATTGAAAAATGGCATTGGTATATAAATTAGGAATTTAAGACATTATTAGTTAATTAGACCTTTGTGATATTATGATAATGAAAAGAAATTATACATTTTATTCTCTAATTATTATTTCACTCTTGTTTGGTTGGTCTTTGAGTTATAAAAATGGGAATTCAATTCGTTGAAATAAGAGATTTTTGAGTATATTCTTAGTGAAAGGAAATGATTCATGAATAATGTAATTATGTCATTTATTTTAGTAATTGAATGAGTTGAGATATTTAAGCTAAATAAATTTCTTTGAATTTTGATTAATTAGACCAAGAAACGGACACCCTAGTAGATAAGCAAGGGAAACAAAAGGTAGTTGAATAATTGACGACTTGTAGCTAGTCGTGGCCATTTCATAAGTAAGTTCGTTTCATAATTATGTGATTATTATGTTTACTTATTTTTTACTTTGCGATAATACATGGTTGTTTGTTTACTCGTATAATCCTTTTTTGGATTGCTATCTTGCATTTAAATGTTCAGGCTATGTGCCTAATAGGCTTCATGCCGGTGAATTCAGATTGTGTGTTTACTAGGTTTTGTGCCGGTGTATTCAGGGCTTTGTGCCTACTAGGATTTGTGCTGGTGGATTCAGACTGTGTGTCTAGTAGGCTTTGTGCCGGTGTAATCAGGCTTTGTGCCTAGTAGGCTTCATGCCGATGTATTCAAGCTTTGTGCCTAGTAGACTTTGTGCTGGTGAATCAAGAAGGAACAAATAAAATTTGAGCTAAAATTATAGTTTCACGTTAATTGTGTTTTCCCTTTGCATTTTCAAACTTACTAAGTCTTAAATGACTTACCGGATTTGAAATTTCATGAATGTAGGTCTCGAGGAATCTTGGCACCGATTGGATTTAGAGAAGAGTGCACACTATCATCCATCTCTTCTATAGACTTTTGAGCAACTCATTTTGAGTTTAAGAGTGACATGTACATAGGATGTTTATGCATTCTCTTGATATGGAACTACTTTTGTTGAATGCTTATATAAGTATGATCCTTTGATGGTTTGTATGTAAAGAAGGTAGTTGCTAATATGGTGTTTTAGATAACTATAAAAGATGAAGAATGTAGTCAATTTGGTATTTGTTCGTTAATAGTTAAGTACAAGAATTTTGGAATTTGCATGTTAAACTCATAGTAAAAGTTAAGTTCGAATCGTAGTGCTTACGTTGTACCGTATCACTTTTGAAGGAAAAAGCTTTCCGTTGGTGGTTCACTCTAATATCAATGGTACTGAAAGCAAGGGTCAACTGGGAGTTCTATTAAACCGAGTTTCGTAAGAAGTATGAGAACAATAGGTATTTAGAGAGGAAGAAGAAAGAGTTCCTTGAACTGAAGCAAGGAAACAAGTCTGTGGCTGAGTATGAAAAGCAGTTTGTTCAAGTCAGCAAGTATGCTCGTGAGATTGTGCCCACAAAAGAGGCCTTATGCATACGTTTTGAAGATGGACTGAATGATGAAATTAGAATGCTAGTAGGAGCTTTGAAGATTCGAGAGCTAGTAATACTATTGGATCAGGCACAAAATATGAAAGAAATTTATTCAAGCAAAAGGAAAAATGAGGTGAGGACTCGTGATTTTGGCAAACATTTCAGGATAAAGAGTTTCCCAAGGTCACTACAAAAGAAGTTGAAAGAATTAAGCAGTGCATTTAATGCACCATCTGAGTATCATGGAAGAAGCCACATGAAGCCAAGCAACACAAAAGCATCTACTCCTTCAGTGGCTACTGTGGGTAATGTGTGAAACAATAATTGGGTAGAGTGCAAGCAGTATAGCAGACTCCATTTTGGAGTGTGTAGAGTTAACAATGGGACATGCTTTATTTGTGGATCCCCTAATCATTTCAAAAGGTATTGTCCTAATCGTAATGAACCTAGTAAAGAGGAATACGAGAGATCAGTAGTTACTCCTCCTCGAGGTAGACACCCTGGGAACAACAATACAACTGGGACAAACAGAAATACTTTTAGAGAAATGTCAACTAGATCGGAGGTTAAAGCTCCTGCTAGAATGTATGCCATCCGTGCACGTGATGAAGCTTCAATTCCAGGTGTTATTGCTGGTACATTCTTTGTTTTTTATGTTCATGAATGTGCATTAATTGATTATGGGTCAACCCACTCTTATATATGCACTAGATTAGTAATAGAAAAGAATTTATCTATTGAGCCTACTGATTGTGTTGTCAAGGTCACAAATCCCTTAGGCCATAGTGTCGTAGTTGATCTACTATGCAAACAATGTCCATTGAAAAATCAAGGTTATCTTTTCCTTATCAATTTAATGTTGTTGCCATTCAATGAATTCGATGTGATTTTGGAAATGGATTGACTTAATGTTCATGATGCTATGGTCAGTTGTCGAGAAGAAAGGTTGATTTGAGAAGTTCGAGTGGTGTGATTATTTCAATTATATTGGAGAGAGGTCTAATTGTGCATCCAATTTGATTTAAGCTTTGAATGCACAGAAACTAATTTGTAAGGGTTGTGTCTCATTTTTAGCCTATGTCTTGGATACTAAAGTGATAGAGAAAGAAGTGAGTAATGTACCTTCAGTGTCGAGTTCACTGATTTTTTCCTGAAGAATTACCGGGGCTACCTTTTGAGCGAGAGGTTGAATTTTCTATTGAGTTAATATCCAGTACAACTCCAATTTCGATTGCTTCGTATCAAATGGCTCCAACGGAACTCAAGGAACTTAAGTAAAAATTGTAAGAGTTATTAGATAGGGGTTTCATCAAACCTAGCATATCACCATGGGGTGCACCTGTGTTATTCGTAAAGAAAAAAGATGGATCGATGAGGTTGTGTAATGACTATCGATAACTAAATAAATTTACGATTAAGAACAAGTATTCGTTACCACGCATTGATGATTTATTCGATCAGTTGAAAGGAGCTACAGTGTTTTTGAAAATTAATCTCAGATTTGGCTATTATCAACTGTGAGTAAAGAATGATGATGTGCCGAAGACAGTGATCAGGACACATTATGGACATTACGAGTTTTTAGTCATGCCTTTTGGGTTGACAAATGCTTCAACAGCATTCACGAATTTAATTAATCGAGTATTTCAGCCACACCTAGATTGGTTTGTCGTTGTGTTTTTGATGACATTTTGATTTATTCCAAGAATAAAGAAGAGCATGCTCAACACTTAAAGATCATTTTAAAAATGTTACGAGAGAAGAAATTGTATGCTAAGTTTAGCAAATGTGAGTTTTGGCTTTCGGAGGTAGGATTTCTTGGTCATGTAATTTGAGTGAAGGGATACGAGTAGACCTGAGCAAGATTTTTGCCATTTTGAACTGGAAACCTCCATGGAATGTGTCTTAAGTAAGGATTTCTTAGGGTTAGATGGTTACTATCGAAGATTTATTAAGAATTTTTCGATCATAGCTCTACCCATGATGAGGTTGCTACAGAAAGATTTTAGCTTTGTTTGGTCTGAGCAATGTCTAGAGAGTTTTTATGAATTAAAGAATATGCTGACAGAAGCATCGATTTTGACACAACCTGAGTCAAGAAAAGAATTTGTCTTTTTTAGTGATGCTTCTTTAAATGCCTTAGGTTGTGTATTGATGAAAGAGGAGAAATTTATCGTGTATGCATCCCGACAACTTACGCCCTATGCAAAGAATTACCTTACGCATTATCTTGAGTTGGTTGTAGTTGTGTTCGCGTTAAAAATATGGTATCATTATTTATATGGCGAGAAATGTCACGTGTTTACAAATTATAAAAGTTTGAAGTATTTGATAACACAAAAAGAATTGAATTTGAGATAGCGAAGATGTTTAAAATTGTTAAAGGATTATGAGAATGTAATTGATTACCATCCGAGTAAAGCTAATGTTGTTGCTAATGCTTTAAGTGGTAAAAGTCTCTTTGCACTTCGAATGATGAATGCACGGTTGTGTATCGAAAAAATTAATTCTATTTTAGCCTAACTCAAAGTTAGACCATTGTTTCTGCGTGATATACATGAATTGCAACTTGTGAATTCCAATGTCATAGCCAAGAAGAAATTAGTGGAAAGTGGTCAAGTTTTTAAATTTTCAATCGGTGAGGATAATAACTTGTATTATCGTAAAAGATTGTTCGTGCCCGATGATGTTCAGTTGAAACAGAAGTTGCTATCAGAAGCTCATAATAGCATGTACTCGATTCATCCGGGTAGTACGAAGATGTACTATGATTTAAAGTAATTTTACTGGTGGCCAAAAATAAAGCGAGAAATTTTTGAATTTGTATCCAAGTGTCTTGTATGTCAATAAGTAAAAGCTGAACATCAAATTCCATTTAGGTTATTGCAACCAATTATGATACCAAAATGGAAATGAGAGCATATTACAATAGATTTTCTATCGAGATTACCTATATCACCAAAAAAGAAGGATGCTATTTGGGTTGTTGTCGATCGCTTAATGAAGTCGGCACATTTTATTCTGGTACGAGTGGATTATCCTCTAGAAAAGTTGGTCGAGCTGTACGTGTCTGAAGTGGTTAGGTTGTATGGCGTTCCATTGTCGATTATTTCATATCACGATTTGAGATTTACTTCCAGATTCTATAGCATGTTACAAGTGGCTTTGGGAACTAAGTTAAAGTTTAGCACGACCTTTCATCCTCAAATAGATGGGCAGTCAGAATTAGAAATTCAGGTATTAGAAGATATGTTATGTTATTGTATAATTGAATTTGAAGGTAGTTGGGAGAAATACCTATCATTAGTTGAATTTGCCTACAACAACAACTATCAAACAAGTTTAAAGATGACACCGTATAAAGCTTTATACGGATGTAAATGCGGAAGTCCGTTGTATTGGTCAAAATTGAAAGAAAAGAAAGTTTATGGAGTTGATTTGGTTCGTGAAACGAATGATAAAGTGAAGACCATTAGGGATAATTTGAAAGCCGCCTCAAATCGTTAAAAATCCTACGCAGATTTTGTCGAAATCATCCTTCTCCTTTGTTGGAAAATGACGTGTCTCGAAAAAAAAACCTTTTTTTTTTTCAAAATAGGAGTCGCCACCAATCCTTTATTTGGTGTGATTGTGCCACCACAAAACGTTTCAAAAAAATCGTTTTGAAAACATGTAGGTCTTCGAAATCCAGAAAAAGGGTTCGGGAGTCGGTTACACATGAGGAAGGATTAGCACCCTCATGTGCCCAAATTGGTACCGTATTGATTATTTTCGGGTCTTAATTTGTAACATTTAAAAGTTCGAATAAAGCTTAAATATACAATCCTTGGATGCACAAGTTTAACAGAAATCGAGTTTTGTTTGAAAATCCCACTACTTCCGAGTGATCGAGGAAGAAAGGCTACGTCTAGTGAGTTAGGACACGCCATTTCAAGATCAAGAAATAATGAGCTTTCCTTTGTGAAAACTTTTGCAAGAAGGATATTTGATTATCTCGATTTGAAGATAGGTTGCACCTAGTAAGTTAAGGTGCAATCTTTCGGCATCGAAGATAAGGAAACATTGCCTCGATTAAGGATATTCGATTATTTTGGTTCGGAGAAAAAAATTGCACCTAGTGAGTTAAGGCGCAAAATTTCGGAACCCGAAATAAAAGGATATTACCTCGATATTTAAGTTTTTATATAAAAAACAATTTCAAAGACATGGATGCGGAATATGAGCGTATAATAAAATGTAAATGTTGATGAGAAGGAAGAAAAAGTGCGATCGGAGTTTAAAATGAGACCTTTCGGATGCACGGAGTGGCAAAATGGTAATTTTAGAATGTTCGGAATCAAAAATAGGATTTTTAACAACTCGAGGGTAAAATGGTAATTTTTGGAAGATTCGGGGTTAAAAATGGGATTTTTGGAAGTCTGGGGGTAAAACGGTAATTTTTGGAAGCTTCGAGGTCAAAAAATGGGATTTTTGGGAATTCAAGGGTAAAACGGTAATTTTTTGAAGCTTCGAGGTCAAAAATGGGATTTTTGGGAATTCAGGGGTAAAACGGTAATTTTTGGAAGCTTCAGGGTCAAAAATGGGATTTTTGGGAATTCGAGGGTAAAATGGTAATTTTGGAAGCTTCGGGGTCAAAAATGGGATTTTTGAGAATTCGAGGGTAAAATAGTAATTTTTGGAAGCTTCGGGGTCAAAAATGGGATTTTTGGGAATTCGGGGGTAAAACGATAATTTTTGGAAGGTTCAGGGACCTTCGGGGTAATAAAACCAAAAAATAGGTGACACGTGACAGCCCCTCAGGTATCCTGAAGTCAGAGGACTATTTTGAAAATCGTGGAAAATTTCTGGGGTAATTTTGAAATTAAAGTGAACTTGATTTAATGATTAAATTAAAACAAAACGGGAACAAAGGGGACTGCTTACTAAATAAACCAAAAAAAATAACACGTGGCAGCTCCTGGTGCTTTTAAAAGGTCGAGGGGCTAATTTGAAGAACCTTGAAAATTATTGGGCCAATTTAGTTTTAATTAAAAGTCTGAGAAGGACCTGATTGAAAATTTTGGAAAAGCGGATGGATCGAATGCATAAATAACCCTTCCTTCAAAAACACGCGGATCCTAAGTTGGGTCGGGTCAGAATTCGGGTCGGACGTGGATACTTCAACAAAACTACGCCGTTCTGCCCGAAATACTTCTGCCAACACGTTACCGTTTTGGCAGGGGTATTTAAACCCTCAGGCCTTTGCAAAGCCGAGTCTCTTCTTTATTTTTTCGGTTTTCAGAAAAAAAAGGGCAAAGCCTCTCCCCATTTTCTCTCAACAGCCATCTGTGGTCGGCCAAACTCCGGCCGGCCAAACCTGTCGCTATTCGTCGTGTGGGGTCATACGTGCGTCGTCGATCTCCGCGCGTGGCCCTCGCGAGTCGTCGCCTGGGTTCTCCGGTGTGCGCACCGCTGCCTTCACCAGTCATGCGCGGTCGTCGACCCCGTCACACGCGCTTCACCCACAGCCACGCGCGGTCACCGGGTACCCCGATGGCCTGCATCGCTCTCTGTTCGCTTGGTTTCGCCGTTCACGCGCCGTAATTCTTGGTAAGAAAAGTTTCAATCTTTCTCTTTTCATCTTTTTTTTTAAAAAAAGGGTCTAGGTCTAGATCGAACCCGATCTAGCCTAGATCCAAAAGGGTTCGGTCTTTTTTCGATGAAAAAAGAAAAAGATCGTTCTCTTTTTTTTTTAATCTTCAGATTTGTCGAGTTTTTTTTTAAAACCGTTCATATTTTAAATCCGTTCTTGATTCCTAATGTTCCTCTGTTTTTTTTTTGCAGGTTCGAGCACGACGGGGTGTAGGCGGCGTTCGATTGGGGCTCGATTTTCGGCGTCGGCAGCTAGGGACAACAACCGCCCGAAGATAAGTCTTCCGACTCTTCACGTTCTCTTTTTTTATTAATTATTAATTAATAATAATAATTATTAAAACATTTATTACTATTAATGATTTTTAAGAAAAAATTATTTAATATTAATGGGGTCATTAGTAATATTATTAAAATTAAAACAGTTATTAATATTAACGAAGGTTATTGAAACGTTTTGAAAAAGTAAAAAGGTATTAGTAACAGTAGTGGGTATTGAATGCATGCATCGAAACTGAAAAGGCTTTAAATGATGATAAATATTTACTGAGTATACTTGGATGCTTTAATGCTTAAGTGTTGTGATCTGGTTTGCCTTCTGTTGCCTTTGTGCCTATTCAAATAACCTTGCTTTGAATTAAACTCTGGGAATATTAGTACATACTGTATGCTAATTTCTTAATACTCAAAATCCAACCCCCCCAAATTATCATTCATTTGGCTTTTATAATCTGTTTTACAATGATTCTCTTTTGTTTTATGCAACTAAATGCATATCTAATCTGCTTTCTCTTCTTGCAGGTTCGGCAGTGCCGGTAGCAACCGGTGGCAAGTGCAAGTTGGGGCTGAAGATGATGACCAGCTGTTGATGATGTGGCCACTCCTGGTTGGCTGAAGGGGAGGCAACAGCAGCAGCACTGTAGTTTAGGCTTTCGAGCACTTTATAATTGGACCATTTGTATTTGGGTCATCTGTAACTGGGCCATTTGTTTTGGATTTTTTTTTGTAATCGGACTTTTCTAAATTTAATTTTATAATAAATTTAAATTTCAAATAAATTTAAATTTAAAATAAACTTAAATTCAATTTCCAACTAGTCCAACCAAATTTGGGCTTCAACAGATTTAAAACGTAAGGACATTGAATTTGTTGTAGGTGAAAAGGTTTTTCTAAAGGTCTCACCTTGGAGAAAAATATTGTGATTTGGACTAAAAGGGAAACTCAGTCCTAGATTCATTGGACTTATGAGATTTTAGAAAAGATTGGATCGGTAGCTTATCGTTTGGCTTTGCCTCCAGAACTTGATAAAATTCACAATGTGTTTCATGTTTCTATGCTTCGTCGTTATAGATCAAACCCCTCACATGTTTTGGTAGTGGAAGATATTGAATTGCATCTTAATTTAATTTATGGTGAAGGGCCTATCAAAATTCTGGCTCGAGAAGTAAAAGAGTTCAGAAATAAAATGGTTGAATTGGTTAAAGTATTGTGGCATAAACTTGGTGTGGAAGAAGTTACTTGGGAAATAGAAGACTCCATGAGATCATTATACCTAAATTTTTTTACTGGTAAGACTTTCGAGGTTGAAAAGTCCTTAAGAGAGGGAGAATTGTAATAGCCTGTTTTCAGTGGTAACGGAAGCATAGTTTAGAACTCAAATTGCATTTAGTAAGTCAATTTTTATTTTTTAAATTATGTTTTTAAGGTCGTATAAGATATTTGGTATAGTGAGTTTGAGTTATAAAAATAGGAATTCAGTTCGTTGAAATAAGAGATTTTTTAGTGTATGAAAGGAAATGATTAATGAATAATATAATTATGTCATGTATTTTAGGAATTGAATAAGTTGAGATGTTTAATCTAAATAAATTTATTTGAATTTTGATTAATTAGACCAAGAAACGGAAACTTTATTAGATAAGCGAGGGAACAGAAAGGTAGTTGAATAATTGACGACATGTAGCTAATCATGGCCATTTCACAAGTAAGTTTGTTTCATAATTATGTGATTATTGTGTTCATTTATTATTTATTTTGTGATAATACATGGTTGTTTGTTGACTCGTATAATCCTTTATGGATTGCTATCTTGCATTTAAATGTTTGGGTTATGTGCCTAAAAAGCTTCGTGCCGATGAATTTAGACTGTGTGTCTAGTAGGCTTTGTGCCTAGTAAGCTTTGTGCTGGTGAATTAAGAAGGAATAAATAAAATTTGAGCTAAAATTATAGTTTCACTTTAAATGTGTTTTCCCTTTGCATTTTTGAACTTACTAAGTCTCAAATGACTTATCATATTTGAAATTTCATGAATGTAGGTCTAGAGGAATCTTGGCACCGATTGGATCCAGACAAGAGTACACACTCTCATCCATCTCTTCGGTAGACTTTTGAGCAACTCATTTTGGGTTTAAGAGTGGCATGTATATAGGATGTTTGTGAATTCTCTTAATTTGGAATGATTTTTGTTGAATGCTTATGTAAATATGATCTTTTGATGGTTTGTATGTAAAGAAGGTAGTTGTTAATATGGTGTTTTAGATAATTATAAGAGATGAACAATGTAGTATATTTGGTATTTGTTCATTAATAGTTAATTACAAGAATGTTGGAATTTGCATGTTAAATCGTAGTGAGTCGTAGTAAAAGTTAAGTTTGAATTGTATCTTGTGTAGGAAGAAATGTTTAGGACACACGGTCTGTGCCACGGGGTGACACACAGCTGTGTACTATTTATTTAGTGCTGGGTAGTTGTTCGAATAGACACATGGGCCGGGAACACGATCGTATGGCTCAATTTTGAGTACACACATGGTTTGTTCACGATTTTGCCCACGAGCGTGGGTTGTAATTTAAATTGTTTTTACGCATGTACACAAGGGCAGACACACGGGCTGTTACACAACCGTGTGACCCCTTTTTGCGTACACACACATGGGCTAATACACGGTTTGGCACACGGGCGTGTGCCCTGTTTCAACATCACTTCTCACTTTTGTTTCAAGCATGAAATCTTGTTTTTTTTTTGGTTCTTTTGATTTTCTAGTTTAATTTTAATGACATTATTATAGTGTTTGGTGTGATTGTGTGAATGTGTATACATGAATGTATGTATTTTGACGTGATTGAATGATGTCATTGTGTGTTTGTGAGTGAGATAGTTGTTGTAACATTACTTGACCCTAGTCCGGTGATGGATACGGGTTAGGGGTGTTACATTAGGAGCTTGTGGAGGCATGTTGTCAAGCAAGACAACATTGGCATTGTGTTCAATAGATTCAAGGGTCTTGTTATTATGATTTGGCAATCCCAGGTTTTGTGGAGGTCCGTTTATTGCATTCGTCACATCATTATCGACTTCCAAAATGAGTACAAGAATAAAGATTGGTGGAAACAAATTGTAAGAATGGGTAAAGATATCATATTTAAATTTGTATCTGTAAATATTTCTAGTCTATTTACTAAAAGCGATAATAACATGTTTTATTTGAATACATACGTAGGGTACGAACTAGAACCACATCGATTCAGACATATGTTGGCGAGGTTGGAGACTAAAATGGCGGGGTTTAAGCCTTCTTTCAAATAGTGGTTGGGTAGTATGGAGCCGTGACAATGGGCTCAATGTTTTGACGATGGGTATTAATATGGTTATATGACGACCAACCTTGTTGAGGTCGATAATTTTGTCTTGAGGTGTACGCGTCACTTTCCAATTTCATTAGTTTTTTAGCCACGTATTATAAGTTGGCAACCTTGATGCCATAAAAGGGGTTGAGACAAGCAAAATAGATGGAGGTCGGACATGTGCACATCGAAGATTTTTGGGATGCCATGGAAGAGAATGCTCGTAGACCTAGGTCGATGAATGCAGAACTATATTCTTAGAACTTGGAAAATTTTTGAGTGACAGAGTACATCAACCATCGATCGGGGATCCCACCACGGTCTTACGGAGTTGATCTCGAAAATTGGTGGTATGAGTGCGGAAGGTTCCAAACACTACGGTACCCATGTGTGTATGTGGTTGCAGCGTGTGTAACATTCAATTTGAATGTCAAACAATATATTGACGATGCATACACGCTTGAATGTACGTTCAGTATGTGGGGTAACGAGTTCTCCGTATTAAGGGTTGTATCTACGTGGGAAATGAAATCACCTGTATTCGAGATGTTGCCAGATAAGTCACTACGTAAGAAAGTCAGAGATCGACCGAAAACGAATCGAATTTGAAATGACATGGATATTAGAGAAGAGGTCGATACAAAGCGTTGCACCATATACAGAACAGTTAGCCATAATCTGAGCAAGTGTCCCCATAGAAACGTCTATACTGGCCAATCTTCACGATCTGGAGGAAATTAAATGTTGTATCCGATGTTTATATTTTATGATCTTATAGAAATGAAATTTGTATTATTTTTTTCAATACATATTGTGTTTAATTTTCACAATATAAGTTTTTATTGTTAAGTTTTGATTTAAAATTAACTTGTACATTTTTTTAATTTTCACAATATAAAAATGAATAATACATAAGTTGTGAAATTATAAACGAGTTGAAAAATATGACATACACTTTAAATTTACAAGTATTAAAATTCAAAAGAACCGAGAGTGATATTATCATTCGGGGTATAACGATTTACAGGGCCTCCGTTGAAGGGGTGGAAGTTGAGGTGTACTGTACACATTAGGAGGATCTAGAGCTGGATCAAACGTTGCTTGAGGTGGAGTGGAGTAAATGGTATCACCAAACATATCAAATGTTAAGTCCGGTGAAATGTCAATGTCCGATTGATATGCATTGCTCTAAGGCCCTTACCCAAAGCCCTAAACCATTGGTCCAACAAAGTGCGTGTGTTCAAAGTTTGATCCTCCGACACGAGGATCTGCTATAGGTTGATGCTCTGAGTTGGCTTCCGTCATAAGTTGACTTCCACGTTTGTAGTCATATTCGGAAACCATCATAAGTTGCCCGTCATATAAATAAACGTGCCATCGAGCCATGTACCACAACATGTATTCAATCGAGGGACTAAAGTCATTCATATAAGAGTGCATCTCAGGTTGCTTATTGTATTGGTCATTCCATAGTGCTATATACTATTGATGTTCCATGGCCCAATCCACTCCGTCTTTTCATCTTATAGTCTTACTGTGGACATTAGCAAATTGTTGTGGATCGACCGACACATTTTGTGTGAACCCAAATTGTCGCATAACCCGATTGGCGTCTTAGCACTCAATGGTTGAGAAGGTGAGCAGTGGTGCGTTAATGCGCCACACATGAGCTTCAGCGTGAATCCATTATGGAATAAGGGTCGCAACGATTGGTGCGAAATAAAGGATCCATACGAACTGCACAGTATAAATGAATTGGTCATGTCACACGTGCAAGGGAATAAGTTAAATCAATGTTACTTAATTAAATATATATATTACTTTCTCTCTGGTGTGCGGCTCTATCATCTGGCCATAAAAAATTAATGTACTGCTCGTGCCAATTCTTAGAGACGTGTCCCATTTGTAATCGAAACAAACACATTAGCACTTAAACTTCAGAAAATATTATCCACACTTATGAGTCGTTAAATGTTAAAGTATAATTTTGTCTTTACCTATTTACAAGTGGTCACCTATATGGTTGGTGTCTAACAACCGCCAAAAACAACATCCTATACAAAGCCCAAGATTGTCGCAGTCCCAAACAACCAACCATGCTACTTGCCCCATGTTTTGATGCTCGACAAAGCTCACGGTACAATATGACCAACACTATTGATCCCCAATTGTAAGTATCGGCACAATTGAAATCCTCCAATAGAGACAAGTATTTCAAGTGGACTCTATTAAACGTGTTATTTGGCATAAGTACCCCCCCAATTATTTGCTCCCATGAAATGCTTAAACTCATTAATTTCTTACAAAGAAACCAAACTTAGTGTAGAAATATTCATAAGAAGGCTAAGCAAAATAAGATAAGAAGGCTATGCACATGACCAAGTAAGCAAATAACATAAGAAGGTTATGCACATTTTCTAAATGGCCTCACCTCCATCGGTTGCTTCCTGCACTATCCAAACAAATCTCTCACAACACATTTTCTAAGAATCTAACTAAGCAAATAACATAAGAAGGCTATGCACATTTTCTAAATGGTCTCCCCTTCATCGGTTACTTCTTACTCTATCCAAACAAATCACTCACAACACATTTTTTAGGAATCTAGCTAAGCAAATAACATAAGGATATGCACATGACCAAGTAAGAGATAATGATCAGCACTAAGCTTGCTTTGCAGATAAGACATCCGTCTTGTTTAAATTATTAACTCATTCATGTATGGAAATAACAAATTAGCCTATAAATGTTAGTTGCATACTTACAGTAGAAATATTCATACCAAACAAAAGGAATATGGGATTCCACCATCTCCACACAATTTTTAAGAATCAAATTGGTTTATCAAGCATATATTCTCACTTGACAAGCACAAGAAACCAAGTTTCATGTAGTAAAACTCTACCAAAATTCATAATTGTATTGCTGCTTTGGATTTGAATGAATAAATAAGATTAATGCACATAGATCATACCTATTAAGGTTCTATCTAATCGTACCAAGACATAATCATCAAAGCATTCACTTCAACATAAAAAAAATGAACTAAAATAACTTCATTAAAAGAGAAAAAAATCATTCATAAATAGACGAGCAAATTCAATGATAAAATAGAACAATCCAAAAAGTGTGAAGATTATAAGAAGTACACATTAATACGTCACTGAGAAACGAAAAACAAGAAGAAACTGACCTCAATAGCGACGTCGACATCGTCATCGACGTCAGCATCACTTGTCTCTAGAAGCGTATTCTTGTGGTTGTCGTCGCTCAAGCTTACGATCAAGAAGATTGGTGTTGGCTCCACAAAGTTTTTTAAATTCCTTTCATTTTTTCAATAATTATGGTATTTCCCTTGTATTTATACAGGTGACATCATTCTACATGACTCCACCAAAAAATTAATTTTTTAAATGGATTTTTGACGTGGCATGTTGGTGGTGCCATATTATTTGACTCTACCAATTTTCACTATAGATTTTAGGTAATTTATGTATTTAATAAAAAATGGGACATTTACGTAATTAATCAAAATTTTAGATTATTTGCATAAAAAACCCTTGAAAAGGAGAACAAAAAAATAATGTTGTCATCACGGGCTGATGATTGACAAAGAAAATTATGCATGGAAACTAGTCAACTTGGAACAGGTTTTGTAGATCTGGTGAACAAAAAAAAAAGCATACCATGTTGATACCAATGCAAGAAGATAGAGAAAGACCAAAGTCAGGCCCGATTTCCAGGTGTTAGAAATTATGAAACAAGTTGGTATCATATCAAACCAAGCCATGGTCAAATAAAACCAGACTGAGAATGGCGAAATCAATCTACAGGGCTCGATTTTAGGCCTTGGAAATCACCAAGCACGCCTAACATTAATTGGGTCAAGTCTAACCAACCTTTTTCAAGCCTCTGGAAAGCAGACTTGTTCACTCCGATTCCCACACCCATAAACCCTTTAAAAGACCCTTAAACTAAAACTTTATCCATAGTAAAAAAAATTTGTCAACTTTTTTTTTCCCTTCCTCAAGTTTTGTTTCTCATCCTTATCAATGTTTTTACAAGGTAATTTTTTTAATTATTAAATTAAAATAAAGTTTAATTTAAGAATAATATAATTATTATTCTATTTGGTTATATTAGGAATTGAAACAAAATTTGAAATTTTTTATTCAATTTTTAATATTGAAATGTAAATATTTAAAATTTCTAATTTTAATACAATTTTGCAGATAAAAAAATGACATCATCGTCATATATTTCTTAAACGGTAAAATATTTTTTTATAACATTATGACTTTGTTAATAATAATAATTTAGGTGGTCGTTAATAATTAAGTTTTTTATATTTTCAAACTTTTCGCAGGCCTACGATCGTGTTTTTAAAATAAGGATGCACAAAAAATGGGATCATTTAGATGGTCGTTTGCATATTTACTTAGATGAAGTCGGATTTGGTCTTATATTTAGGATCGAGAGTTTTAATCTAAATTAGGAATTGAAATCTGCTTTGGTGGACAATGGAGACCTGAGACAAATACCTTCCACTCGCCATTCGAGAAGTGCACAATCACATTGGAAGAAGTTGCATTCCAATTAGGGCTTCTCATAGATGGCTTCACAATCAACTGTGTAAGTGCTATCAATATTATTAAAACTTGCGACTAGTTGCTTGACAAAATACTAAAGAAAGGATATATGGGTGGAGTCGAAGTGAAAATAAGATTGTTGAGGAAAAATTTTGAGTTTGTTTGACAAGAGTCAACAACAAATGATCTTATGTGTCATGCAAGAGCCTAGATGTTTCATTTGTTAGGAGAAATGTTGATGGCTAAGAAATCTGACAGTAGGGTACACTTGATGTACTTAGAATTACTTAAGGATTTTCAACTGGCTACACATTACAATTGGGGGTTGTTGTCTTTACATTCTTGTATCAAGAAATGTGTCGAGCAATGATTCAAAAGCCACAAGATATTGGAGGATGACTACTTTTTCTTTAATCGTGGGCTTGGTATAAAATTCTTTGGTTAATAGGTAAACAAAAATTCTTTTATATTGCTTGAATTATAACACCCCTAATTCGACAAGTTAATCGACGAACGATGATGTTACCAAAAAAAAAATAGTTATATATTCTCAAAAACAAAGGTTTCAATAGTTAAGTCATTCAAAACATATTAATGAACTAGTCTTAAAATGTCGATTGGTGAATTATAGTTTTTATGGCATACGCCCATGGCAAAATAAGAGTATGCCAAAAACATACATGAAATAAAAGTTGAATATTTAGCGAAGTTCCATCATTTAGTTTATACAAAATATTTTATGAAGGTAATCCCAAATTCACTTTATACAATGTTTAAACAAAAGAGACTAAAACCATGGACCATTTTGATATACACATGTTACAAACTATACAATGAATGTCTCATAATCGAGTCCGCAGTTTGGCTGAATCCTTTACAAGAGTCTGCAATGCTCTACAAATACCTGAAATGATAGAAGGAAATTAGGTAAGTTCAAAAACAACTCAGTGAGTTCAAAGAATAATCAACAACCTTTCAGAAAAGGTTTTACGGAAAAGAAATCAAAACGAAACAATTAAAACATTTGACGTTACCATGCATCTTACTCGTGGATTCAAATTACAATTATGTATAACCGTTGGTAGATACATATCACAATAAATTATTGTTCAATGGCGGATATTGTCCGCTTATAAGTACAAGTCATTCGCGAGTATAGGTCACCATTAACTTCAATTTACATGTGAATATTAGTTATATCCAATTACAATTCACATGTAATTTCAAATCATAACCAAAGATAATTCACATGTGAATACTTATCACAACATATTACCTTTTATGTGCAAAACTTTACGTAATGCATACATACTTTGCATGGACAGTTCATGGCGCTGGAAAAAAATGACTTGAAAACAGTTTTATTGCATAGATACAAATTAAGATTTTGAAATTCGACTAGGTTTGTGATATTTATAGCAATAAACTCAACTGAACTCATACATGTGTTTTTGGCTTAGTGACTTTTGTTGTTCTTGACTTTCAACCAAACAATCTTCTTTGCTATTCTCGTACCATAAAATGTTTCAAGTGTGGGCTCGAACTAATTGAATCGAAACACAGAACTAGAAAAAGTTTTCTCTCCTTTATTTAGGGTGGAAATGGAAAATCTCTCTTTTTTAATAGAAATCAGTAGAATTGTTATTCTGAAAAATATATTTAATAGTTGAGAATAAATTCTTTCTATTTTTCGACAGAGTAACAATCTCTCAAAGTTGTCTTTTATACCTTACCAATGCCATCTATTTATAAGAAGAGAAGGTAAAACCCTTGTAAAGTTGTAGTGGTTTATTTTAAATAGAAAAACTACTCCCTACTTAGAGGAGTAGGGTGGACGACACACCCTAGTATTGTTACTAAAGTTGTCACCCCTTTCATGTTATATGAGGGGTTTTGGGTCTCTTTCACTTTGAGTCTAATTACAAGTCCTTCCTATGCCTTTTGACTTAGTACCCTATAATGCGATCCAACCCGATTCAGTTTTTCTATTTTCCAAAATAAACTCTAATATTATATATTAAATAATTTTATCATCTCTATTTTACCCTTAGTAAATTTTGACAATTTTACCCTTGGGAAAATTTTAAGAAAAATATGTTTAGTATTTCACAACTCAACATGTTCACTATGATCGAATAGTTTATTTTCATTTTCGGGCTTCAAAATAGCTAAAAAAACATAACTCATTCGTTTAATCATGTAACAACCCGATTTTCAATGGTGTCGAAAACAATGGTTTCGAGACCACAACTCTAACGAGTCGAGTCGTAAAATTATTCATTTTAAATATTTTTGGTGATATATGCATCATATGAATTATGATTCAAAATATCATTAATTAGATAGTTAATTGAATAGAAAGGACTAAATTATAAAAAAAAAAAAAGAGATAAAGATATAATTGTTAAATTAGGACTTAATAAGTAAATTAACCAAGGAATATAAGTTAGTGGATTGGTATGGGTTAAATTAAGAGTAAATATATTTAATAAAGGTTAAAAATGTTTAATTAAAGCTTAATGATGAAAGTCTCAATAATTACAAAATTACCATATATATATATATATATGAAATTAAAAGAAAGAAATTGAGAATTTCATCCCATTTTCTTTCTTCTTTCTTCTTCACACGGCACTAAGGGGAAAAATTAGGGTTTTCATTTGCAATCTTTGAGCTTTGATTTGGGTAAGCAAACATTGATCGTTTTTAGTAATTTTTATGTTTTTTAATCCGTATCAGCTTAATCTAGCTTATGCAATGACTAATTTGTCAATCTGTCAAATGTTAGAAAACTTGCCATTATTGAAATTGCTTGTTCTTGAAAGCTTTTGATATATTTGAGTGTTTGATACTTGAGTTAAATCTTTTTGTAAAGTGATTTTTGATAAAATTAGGATTTAAGGACTAAAGTGTGAAATGGTGAAATTACATGTATTGTTGTGAAAATAAATGCGTGAATGGGTTGAATAGATACTTAAGAGAATTCAGTTATGGTTAGTTGTGTGTGAGAATGATTATTTTGCATGTTTTGTGTTGAAAGGACCAGATTGAATAAAAAGAAATTATTAGAGGTAAAATCATAATTTTACCAAAAGAACTATATTGTGTTAAATGAATTGGTGGTGTGATTTAATGTAAGAAATGGAATGATTTGTGAATGTAGACTACGATCGTGCCACGGATCGAGGAAAAGGAAAATTAACGAAGTAGTCCCTGAAATCCATTCACAACCGCAATCCAGTCCGGTAAGTTCATATGGTTAAATTCTAACTTAAATTGCTTATTCTTGTAATATGACTATTGCAGTAAGATGAAATGATAATCGAAATTGTGGAAGATGAGTGGAAATGAAATACGGAAGATAAACGGGTTCAAGCTATAAACAAAAGAGTCCAATGACTAAGTGTCATCGTGAGTAAATGAATCCTTTATGGATTAAAGGTCCGATGACTAAGTGTCATCATGAGTAAATGAATCCATGACGAATTTAAGGTCCGATGACTCAGTGTCATCGTAAGTATATGAATTCCTATACGGAACAAATGGGTCCGATGACTATTTATCATCGTGAGTATTAAATGAAATGAGTTCCAATTCGGAACAAGGGTTCGATGACTTTGTGTCATTGTGAGTCACAAATGCGAATGAAACCTACCCCAGATGTAAACAATGTTTCATTTGGTTAATTAGATTTTTACAACTTTTGAAGTTCGTTAAATTTATTTAACTTTATGTACTTACTAAGCCTTAAAGTGCTTACCTGTGTATTTGCATTTGTTTTGTAAATTCATTTTTTTTGCTGTTCGGGGATCGGATCATCTTGAAGCATCACACTATCCCGGAGTTGTTCGGTAGACTTTTACATCACTCGGTTAACATGGCATGTACTAAGATGAAGTTGTCTTTTGCACTACTTGTATGAGATTATGTAATTCCTTAATATAAATTTTAGATGAATGTTGACCATAATCTTGTATGCTAGTTCAATGAGATATACATATCTTGTGAGGTGTATGAGATGTCTTAAAAGTATGTGCAATGTATTAGTATGTTGTATTTTGAAGTTATGAAATGATGAATGGTTGATAAACTAGAGTTTAAGCATGATTCACTGAATTTTGCATACTTGTTTCGATAGAGTTCATGTATGTTTCGGTAGAAGTGCAGGGTAGGAGAGAAGTTGTACACTGACTTGGATTGTATTGGTAGTTGAAATGCAAGTATCGATAGTTCACGTTACCGATGTATCAGTAGTATGTAAGCTTGTATCGGTAGAAGTTGCAAAGTGTGGATTTTTGCTCTTTGGAGTTTTTTGTATTGGTAGTTGCATGACTTGTATTGGTAGAAATTATACTTGTATCGATAGAATTAGTAAAGGTATCGGTAGAAATCTGCACAGTTCTAAATTGTTCATTGAATTGATTACTATCGATACTTGACCATCAAGTATCGATAGAAGTCCCCTAAAATGTTAAAAATACCATTTTTATCCTTGATAAAATTGTGTTATGTTTAGATATTGTTTTAAATTATGGGAATTGATAGTTGTCTTGAATAAAGATGCAAATGGTCGGGTATTTGTAAAAGATGAACGATATAAAATGAATAGCAAACACCGAAATCCTAATTGATGACGGTGTATGGGATTTGGGTGTTACAGATCATTTTTAAGTAATCCATATGTAATTGCAAATGAATCATTTCCATTTCCATTTCTATTTTGGAAACTTACAGTAATTTCCAAATGATTTCATTTTTCCATTTCGGAAAAAACCATAATAATTTATGAATGTTCCTCAATTTTTTCCTATTCATTTCGTTCATTTTTATTCAAGACATGCAATTCATTTATTGTTTCAATAAGTTAGCGGAGGGACCGATTGGACATATATAATTAGGTTTCAAATGATTTATAATTAAGTATAAACTTTTCGTCTATTAATTATAAACTCATTTAGTCACGAAGTCATTCCACTATAATATCGTGACCGAGCTCTCTCTAACGACATACCATTACGAAAGCAACTACTCAGTACTCGTCCAATGACATTGTCATAAGTGTTTTGCCCTCATAGGATATCCTTGATCTCTTTGAGATAATATATGTTCTCCCAATATGATCCTATTTTATCTCATGACAACCATTACATATTCCTTCATGAAAAGTCAATTACTATCGAATAGTAAAGTCATTCATCACAAAGACGAAAGACCCATGGCCATATTTACTTTTCATAAACCATGTAATTCCAATGAAAGATATCATTTCCTCATGTCTCGAGCCATGAATTCTATTATTGTGAATGACATTAAGTATTGCAAAAGTCGTACACCCAACACACCAACTTTTGGTTCCTTATCTATTCGAACTCGAGCTTTTACTTATATCAAATTATACAAGTCACACATACATAGTTCGCCATCCACTCATGATTTAGGTATGTCACACTATGAACATCACACGCGAATAAATCTATAAACGGATTCAGGATCTATTCTACTTGGGTCCAGTCCGATGTACTGTCAGTTCAGTCAGTCACATCTATTTCGATGTATTGCAATCTAGTCAGTCACATCTATGTTTCTATCTTCTGGGAGTCATCCATTATGATGCCCAAGACATGGCATCTCTCCAATTGGATTTGATAGACGACATATTAGTCTTTCAATCGGTTTGCTCATTTTCGATTAAAATAATGATATGTTTAAGTTCGTCTACTAATACAAGCTATCTTTTTGTATTATGAAATGACCACGTAATACAACTAAATATTAATTAAACAATAGACAACTAGTGAGCAACATTTGCTTCCATTTTGCTTTGAATGCAAAAATCATGTGAGGACAATATACAAAGTATTAATGTAATTCATGAATAGTTTTATTAACTAATCTATTCGAAAATTTACAAGAATACATAGACAAAAATACTACACTTAGGACACCAGATCCAAGACATGGACCGTTCCTTGTGCTAGCTTCTGATCCCTTTAACGCTTCGAAGAGCTACAGTTCCATTTTCATGTTATTGCTCTATAAAGTCAGTATTCCATTTGTCCAATCGAACCTCCGCAAATCCTCCTTGTTAATTCGAATACTTATGTGTTTCCTCGCAAGGTCGGGGTCATTCACAATTCTCGGTTTGCATTTAAATGTCCTACCAAAGACAAATCACATATCATTTCATATTCTCCATACATTTCTCCCATCACATTCATATTTCACAATTACCTTCATTTCCCCCTTTCCACCATTTCGAATACGGAGCTTGTGCACGAAGGAAAGAGTATCCATTTTTAATCGTTTGTGCACATTCAACTACTATCTTTCTAATTTGTTAACACACTCATGCACAACTAACTTCTAAAAATAAACTAACTTACCTAAAAGACTACATTAGATCATAAGTGAAAAGAACTCACCAGAGATTACTAGGAAAAAACTTTGTCTACTTTATGGGTTCTTTCCTTTTCGCACTACAGCTGTCTTCCATTTCTTTAGCTAAATACAACCAAACATTTCTATTAAATACAGAAACAACCGAAACTTTAACGTAGGAATAAGAATCGGTAACATGCAATCATTTAACCATAAGGAAGTTTCCTTCCCTCTAAAACTTCTAGTGAAAACCTATAAACAATTCCAACAACCCTTTCATGTCTTTGTATTGAACTAAAGAATGACTCAAAAATTACCCACAATTGGTTTGAAAAGGTTAGTTGCTAATCAAGTTGTAATATTTGGTTCCTCCTTCAAGCAGCGAAGAGCACTCTAGGTTTCTTCGGAGATAACAAGGATGGACAGAGAAAAGGAAGAATAAAGTCTTTTCTCTATTATTTTTTTCTATTTATATAAAATTTAGGCCATAATCCCACTCTAAGCAAGATCCCTAATCACATTACATGTACACATGATTCCACTAATTAGACACAACCATCAAGGCTCTCCAGGTGTCATGCACAATGATATGTTTCCCTTCTTAAGACATGACACACATCTATTACGTGTCCTACCTACTACGGGTTCTAAAACGAACGAACAAATTCGCAACAATTAAACTTGATGTTGGCGAGTTCGCAAACAGAAGAGCTCACCAAATGCGGAATAGGTCCGCAAGATGACGGAATATGGCGAAATAGACCACAAGGGAATGCACCAAAATAAAATTAATCAAATCTTGAGAATTTAACTAGCTCACACCTCCGATCCCACTTGGTTAACCATCCAAAAGGCAAATTAAAAAATTTGGGGCGTGACACGAATTATTATTATTTTCCATTAACCATGTTAAAATGTTTTCAACAGATGGGGGAGATTAGAAACAAGTCCAACTGAGCCTACCCATTTTTAGACAATTGATAGATTCTTCTACTGGATTCGAGACAATTAAAGAAGCTATATGTTAACTTTGGTTTATGAAAAGTAGAACAAAATTTGAACCAAATACCAAAATTTTCAACATCTTCCGTTAGAAAATTGGTATGCGTTTGAAATATTGTTATTTGGTTAGAAAGTTGGGATACAATGGTCCTCACACTCGCAAATGGAAAAGAAAAATTTTGGAATGCTAAAATGTCTAACATCTTCCATTAGAAATTTTCGCATTCGTTAGAATATTTTAGTGTTTGCTAGGCATTTGATTAGATAAATAAATATAGAAAATATATAAAAATAAGAACATTATGGAAATTAAATTAAGCAAAATTTCGGTATCCATTAGAAATTTTTGTGTTCAAATAGAAATATTGGTATCTCGGGTGTTGATCGGTGTGGATCAAGTGTTGATCGGCTGTCGATTGATTAAAAAATCATTAAAAATTATTTTAAATAAAAATAATAGTAAAAATATATTTATAAAATTTTAAAATATAAAAAAGATTTAGTAAAATTTCTTTAAAAATTGTAAAAAAAATTTATTAATTTTTTTTTAAAATGAAAAAGAGCGGAATATTGTTAAAATTTATTAATTTTTTTTCATTTTAGATATTTTAAATAAATTTAATGATTTTTCACCTGGTCAAAAAGGGTCAACGCCTGAAATACCACTATTTATTCCTTAATTTGATATATAAAAACAAACAATAAAAACAAGTAAGCAAGAGAAAGAAAGCACCTCATAAAACCACAATACGACGCACCTCTCACCCTTAACACCAATTCAACAGAAGCTACCAATGATTAGGCCGCTCTTGGTGTGCTCCTTGGACGCGTGTCAATGATAAACATTAGGATTATAAATTGATTAAGTTGAATATCAATAATTAATTAAAAGTTTTTTTATTTATTTCAAATTTAATTTTATCAACATTAATTATAAAATTTAGACCTTTGACCCTTCACATCTTTTTTATACAAAAAAACTTGACTGTCACCTTTGGCCTACCCAATCTAGAAAATCATATTATCTAACACGTAAACCCAATAGCGTCTAGAATCCGTTAAGTATGAACGAATTCATTTTGGGTTAATATGTAGTTCACTTTGAATTTGTTTAAAAATATTTAGTTAGTATTTTAAATTTTTTTGGATCTAATTAGTATTTAAATTTCTATTTCGTCATCAAGAGGTCAGTACCTCCGCACTAATATCGGTATTATGTGTTGATAAGATATTGATAATCAATTCGATAGTGACACGTGATATTTTGTGTTGATGTGATATAATGTGTAAGAATATGAAGATTCACAAGTATAACGAAAAGTCTAAAAATCGCTACAACGTGAAGGTCGGTCATAACTTGAGCAAGTAATGGTTGTTAAGCAATCAATATGTTTAAAAAAATACAAGAATTGTCTCAAAGGTCGCCACTCCAGATAAAGCCTGAACGTCAAAATCAAATAGAGAGTAATGTGTTTGTTTCTTTTCAGTTAAAACCTCAACAATTTGAGGTTTAGTTAAATGTATTTATATTTGTACATGCTGATAAGAAAACTCACAAAATTTTTTGAACTTACAGGATTTTGATCCATGGATGCAAGATTAATTAGAAATTTGAGGAGTTTAAGGAGGGACCAAGCTAGACGTTGTTAACCCAAGATTAATTAGAAAATAGTTAAGTTTAACATTGGTGGATAGATCCAAATAGGATACAGTTGTGACATTTTATACTCGGATTCGATCATTGGATTGGGTAAAAGTGTTACGTTTTGAGTGTTGATTCGTCGTCGATCGGTTAAAAAATATAAAAAAATAATAATAAAAGATATTTATAGAATTTTAAAATTTATTTTAAAATATATAATTATATAAAATTCTTTAAAAATTGTAAGAAATTATTAAAACTTGTAAAAATAAATTTATAAAACGAAAAAGAGCAGAATATTGTTCAAACTTTTCTAAAAAATTTTATTATAATTTTTACCAATTTTAATATCTTTAAATGAATTTTAAAATTCTCTAAATAATTTTTTTATATTTTTGCAAGTTTTTTTTTTCATTTTAGATATTTTAAATAATTTTAATGATTTTTCACGTGGTCAACATGGGTCAACGCCTGAAATACCAATATTTATCCCTTAATTATATATATAAAAAAAAATCACTTTATTCGGAAATAGAAGAGTATGACAAAAATCAAACAGTAAAAACAAAAAGGAAGAGGAAGAAAACAGCTCGTAAAACCGCAATACCCTTAGACCAATTCAACAGAAGCTACCAATTTTAACTTAAAACTACAATGATTCACTCCTTAATCACCATGTGCTTTTATAAACTGATTAGGATTATAAACTGATTACAGTTCAAATTAAGTTAGATATTAATGATTAATTAATAATTTCAAATTGAAATTTAGCAACATTAATTACAAAATTTAGACCATTGAGCCCTCAATCCTTTTTATATAAAAAAATCTTGACTTCACCTTGGGTCTAGAAAACCATATCATATCAGACGTAAACACTGATGAAACCCAATAGCGTCTAGAAACCCTATCAACTCATTTATTTTGGGTTAATATGTAGTTTTTGTTTCAATTTCTCCAAAACTATTTAATTAGTATTTTAAAATTTTTTGGACTTAATTGGTACCTAGATTTGTATTGTGTCGTTCAGAAATTGGTATCTTCGTACTAACATTATTATTCTCTGCTAATATGACACTTATAGTCAATACGATAATAACACATGATAGCCTCTCAATATGTCACATTATAAACATAAATTAAAAATGTTTAAAAATATATAAATTAATAATATATATATTTTTCACATAAAAATGAACTGAACAAATGGTTGCCTATATGCATTTGAATCTGAACACCTATTTATCCAGATTCATTACAGATGTATTTTTTAACAAGTTTATATATTTTTAATTTGTTTATAAAATATTAATTTTTAGGTTATTATTTTAAATATATATAAAATATAAATTTATGAAAATATAAAAAATTATATAACTAATAATATATAAAAAAATTCTTATAGTATTTTCAAAAATATAAAATTTATAATATATAATATATAAATTAATAACAAATTATAAAATTATAACAAATATAAATATATAAAAGAAATAAAAAGCATTTCTATAATGAATTTGGACAAATAATTGTCCAGATGCATTTCTATCTACATTCATTCTAGATGTAAATTTTTTTATATTTTCATTATGAATATAAAAATATAAATAACTTGGTATTTTATAGATAAAAAGAAACATACAAACTTACTAAAAAATTACATTTGGAATTAATCTAGATAAATTGGTGTCCAAGTTTAAATATATTTGGATAACCATTTGTTCATATTATTTTTTATGTGAAAAAATTCTATTTTTTTATTAATTTGCATATTTTTAAAGTTTTTTAATTTATTTCTGCCATATGATATATTGAGAGGCTATCACATGTCATCATTATATTGGTTATTAGTGCCACATTAGTATAAACTAACAATGTTAATAGGGAGATACCAATTTGGGTGACAAAATACAAGTTCGGATACTAATTAGGTTCAAAAAAAAATTCAAGTACCAATTAAGTTTTTTTGGACAAATTCACGAGAAAAACTATATATTAACCCATTTATCTTTCACTCATTATGTGAAGTGAAAAATATATTATTATGTAAAAATTATAATAAAAAATATGCAAAAAAATTAATAGAATTTTAGTTAAAATGGTGAAGTTGAGATTTTGAAGTTTTTTTAATACAATATTTATGTTTAATACCTATAATTCTTCTCCACCTTTAGAGTAGAGGAAAAATAGGCTTAAACTTGTTTAAATTCACAACCTTTAATTTGTTACAATAATAACTATGACAATTGAGCAAAGATTAAATTTTATTTTTAAGATTTATTTCGAGATTAAATTGGTTTTATATAAATTTGTAATATATATATATATATATATATATATATATAAAAGAAAACAAAAACATGATGGGACTAAGTGAATAAAGGAATTAAATATTAAAGGACAGGAAGAGTAGGTGTAACAGGGAGAAAGTAATTAAAAATTCCATGATAGGAAATAAATGAGTAAGATAGACGGACGCCGTGTGACTGGCGCCGCCCCCTCAGCCTACGCACGTTCATTCCCCTTTCTCACTACAGAATCTACCAATTGAAAATCCAGTGTCCCACACGTTATCATACCTTTCTTCCTAATCAATGTCTAAATTCCAGGTTTTTGTCTCATTAACGATCCCTTCACCATCCTCTTTCTTCTATAAATACTCTGTTCTTCTCTTCCCAAAATCATTGCGAGATACATTAACGTCCAAAAACAAAAAACAAGCAACCAACCATGCAAGCTACTACTTCTTGTCTTTGTGCTTCAGCTCCTCCACCACAACACCGGTTCTCCGGCGACCTAATAGGTGGGAGAAAGGGTTTGGGTCTGGGAAGAGCAAGGAGGGTAAATGTCAAAGTAATGGCTTCAAAAAGATCATCAGGGCCATATAGTCACAATTTCGACGGGAAGCTAGTGGATGAGAGCATGATAGTGTTGAGAAAGCGGATTCAGGAGATGCAGAGGGTGGAGAAGAGTTATGAGCCTCCCCAGCATTGGATGGAGTGGGAGAAACAATACAAGAAAGAAAATTACGACCTGGATGTTTGCCAAGCTGTGGGGAGTTTGCAATCCAAGCTCATGGAAACCAGGCCTGCCGTTGCCTTGGGGATGGCTCTTCTTCTTCTCTTTACCTTACCAACTTCAATCGCCGCACTTCTCTTTCATTTTATGCCTACTTCCCTATGATCATATGTATCTAAATTTCTTACTTCTAATTCAAAATGTTACAGTCTTCATACTCTTCTTACGCTGATTTATATTATAATTAATAGAGTTTTAAGATATTGAGCACTCCTTCATTATTCCATTTTAAATTTTATTTTGCATAATTTATATATGTGGGTTTCCAATCCTATATAATTGTCATTGATGAGTTTTGCTGAATTATATATATATATATATATATATATATATATATATATATATATATATATATTGGCAAATAAAAACACGCATTAAGCGATTAGAAAAACAAGAGTCTATAATATCTTTTCTGAATTAATTATCGTACAGTTAAGTTCAAAAAACACATGTAGACAGGTAAATTTTATACAATCTTGTTTGATCATGAAATCCGTAATTGCATTATGATTTCTAGAAATATGATAGATACGAATTTTTCAATTACTTTGTAACAGTTTATGGATGGCTCATATTTCCATAAAAGGATTATCAATAAGTTTGCCAATCGAAATTAATTCCACTAAAAGAGCATTATCAGATTCAAGCTTAACTTGTCAGTAGCCATTTTCCCAAACCAGACGTAACCCTTCAAGCATAGACCTCGCTTCTATCCCGAAAACTTCATCTCTCCCAAATCTCATTGAATAGCCACACAACCGATTACCATATTTATCTCTAATGACTCCTCTAATTACAGCCGAGTAAGAACTAAAAGAAATTGCACCACCTGTATTGAGTTTAACCCATCCACACAACTAACCATTTCATATCAGACACCATATGTCCCGTGTGAAACATTGTCTTTAAGGGTGGTGATTTTTATTGTGGATTTTATTTTATTGAAATGCACCGGTGGTTTTAGTTTTTGATTTTTAATTTCTAATTATATTTTAATCTATGTGAGAAATTTACTACCAGAAGAATATAGCCAAATTTATTTTATTGATATCCTTGATGGCAAAGTTGCAGCTGGCCGTTATGATTTGTTTATTCGTAAGACGTGAGTGTGACCGACAAATTATTTGATAGACCAAATGACCTGAATCCTTGGAAGTTGGGCCGGAGTCGGTGGTGCTGCGGCTGCCATCCTACTATTTTTTTATTACTCAACCATCTCTATGGTTTACTTGGGCATGTCGGCGTACATTTATATATTCTTACGTAGTAATTTAGGCGGCGTTGCCAAAAAAGAAACTACCTAGCAAATGGGTTTAAAAAGAAAGAAATCCGTTTTCAGTTTTGAAGCCCAAAGCTTAAATACTCAAACATAAAGCCCAAGAATCAAACCCATGTGAGGAAGCCCAATGCTTCTGCCTTCCTCTCCTTTTTCATTTACATGTTTGGATGAAGAAAGTAAAGGGTTCACTTTCCCTCATTTTCTTTAAAATTTTTTAAGGCTTAATTCACAATTTAAATTTTAAAATATATTTATTTTTTTTCGGCTCAAATAATGTATCCACTTGCCAATTCTATTTTATACTTGCTTAAGACTTAATTCTCATGATGATAGATTATTCTTGCTTACAAAAAAAATAGATAAATGTCAACTCAAATCAATCATATTTTTGTGTTATATCTGCCTAAAATGATTATTGAATGACTAATCAAAGACAAATAATCACATAATTATTTAAGAAAATATATAATATATTATTAATAATATGTTTTTAATAAAGCAATAATATTTTTTTAATGAAAATATAAATTATTGACTGATTAATAAAATAATATTCGATCATTCCAAGAAGACATTTGGACTCAATAAGGAGAAAACAAAAAAAAATTATAGATTTTATAATTTTTATAATTTTCAGGGTTTCTATTGATTTAATTATTTCATATATATATATATATATATATATATATATATAAAGAGTTTATAAACTTATTTTCACTTTTAAACTTTTCAAAATTTTTAAACAATTTTTAATAATTATTATTAATTTCAACTAATTTATTTTTATTTATCATTTTTATTTTTTTCTAGTTTTATATATTTTCTAAATATTTATTTATTTATTTCCTTTTTTAATTTTTATTTACATTTGATAAAAGAAAATATTTATTTTTAACAAAAAGATGTCACCTAATGCTTTGTGATTGGTCACTACCTTTTTTTAAACGTTTGTTAGAAAATGAATTTAAAAAAATATAATGAAGGCATACTTAAATACCTAATTGGAAAGCAGTGTACTTTAAATATCAAATTAAACCAAAAAAATGAGGTACCAAAATAAAAAATTAATATACTTCAAGAGTTAAATTGTGAATTAAATTTTTTTAATACCCAATTTTAAGAAAGCGAGTAAAAAATTTTGGATTATGTAAAAAAAAAATCAATTTTTTCCTTCAAAGATTGTACCATTAACAATTTATTTTTAAATTTGTAAAAAAAAAAAAAAAAAAAAAAAAACTTTTTTTAAGGTATCAAAAGTTTTATTCAGTAAACTAAGATATCAATTTTTAATTTTTTAGATGATTAAGAACATTGTTGAGGAAAGTTTTGAAGTGATCTGTTAAGTATCATCCAGTAATAGTCATTTTCATCGTCCCTGTAACAATCAATTAACTTGTCATATTTGGAGTTGACAATATATTAAAACAAAATTTTAGACTTCGAATTATGTTGATGTTTTGGATGTACTCGACTTTAAAAACCAATCCAATTGAAACAGTTATTTTTGAAGATTGGATTAGTTCGGATCAAATACTTAAATCCCTTGAATTGTGAAAAATTGACTGGGTTTACATTAAAGATCTAGTCTGAGAGTGGGGGGAAATAATAAGTTAGGCAAGCACAAGAGTGGTCCATAGTAAAGCTGATAGTAGGTCGGATAGGATTTCAACAAAATTTTAAGTTCATTCTCTAAGTCCAGGCTCAATCTAAAAAATAGAGTTAATTTTTTTCCAAACCCAACCCGAATTATAGAAGTCAAACTTAAACTCGACTCGACCTGACTCATATTAATTTTTTTGGATTATTTTATTATATACAACAAATTTAATATATATATATATATATTAAATACACTTAAAAATATTTACACTTAAAAACATTAAAAAAAACATTAAAAAATAAACAAATTTAAAATACATTAAAAATTCTTTAAAGTAAGATAGTTGCAAATAAAATAATAGAAAGATAGTTGCAAATAAAATAATAGAAAAATTAACAATAAAACATAAGTTTTACAATATTCAAATAATATTAAAAACAACAGCGAAATAATAATAAAAACGCATAAAAAAATAACATCAAAATAACAAAAATAATAACCAAAACAACAGTAAAAATAACAGCAAAACAACAAAAACAACAACAATAATAACAGTAAAAACAACATCAAAACAACAAAAAAACAATCAGAAACAGCAATATATTTTTTATTAAAAATGATTAATTTATTCGGGTCAAGCCGGGTCTAACCCGAATTTAAAAACTCTTACTTGAGATCCGACCCATTTAGAAAACGAGCCTCATTTTTTGTCCAAACCTATTTTTCGAACCTATATTTTTATTTAAACCTTTTAATTTTTCGGACAGAACTTCAAATCTGATCGAATGATCCAACTCATAATCAAATCTATTCCATAGTAAAGAAAATAAAATCCCCTAAATTATTTTTTATTACAATACATTTTCTAGGGTAGAAGGTGGCATTCCTAAAGAAAAGATATATAGCAGACATTTTGTCATTCTATGGTTGAATTTCCTTCTGCCAGGAAAGCCGTCAAAGGAAAGTGTGAACAAATTTCTAAAGCTACTTATAGAATGGTTTTCCTAATACTTCGTATAATTCAAGATAATAATTCCGTAAATAAATTTAAAACTATACATATTTGAAAAAAAATTCAAAACAAAATAATAAATAAATAAGATAATTCAATATAATAAATTTGAACCATTAATTAAGTCAAAAAATTATTATTTTATAAAGTTTTTAAGAATTTAAATTTTTTATATATTTTTCAGAATTTTTTAAAAAATATAAATTTTAAAATTTTTATAAATATTTTAAATTTATTTTGAATTTTTAAATTTATTGAAAGAGTCCAATTTACTTATTTTCAAAGTTGACAAAGTGCAAAAAGATATTTACATCAATTTATTATTCAAAATATTCAAGTTATACATTGTGAAATTCAACTCGACTCGAATTCAAAATTCAAATCGAGTTATTTAAATTGATTTGAATAATTCGAATAATTTGATTAAATTAACTCGAAATTCGAAATTTCTTCGATTTTTTCAAATTAAATTGATTTTTACTCACCTTACTCAAAAACGAACTGTGAAAAGATGGGTGAAAGCTTTCCTCAAACAAATGCAAATGCAAGAAGACAGTGATGGTGCAGAATAACTCTTTACCATCTACTACAATATCCTATATCAAGGAATTGCCAACCATTTTACAGAAACAGACAAAAACATAGTGGGCAGAAGAGATATTTCTCAACTATTTTAGGCCTATAGCATTGGAGTTGATAGAATTTCGAGAAGGGATGAAAGCTGGATTCTGAATTACAAACAAAACTTTCCCCCACCCATAGCTTGCTGTACTATGGAGTATGGAGTATATGGTTCCAAAGGAACAAACCTTCTTTAAAGAAGACCAACCTGTGAGAAAGTTTATCCCAATCAGACCTCTATTCCTAGGCAGAATGTTCTGCCTTCTGCTACTCTCAGCCTCCACGACTACTCAATTTCAAGCTTTGGTCTGCCGGCAAAAACTCAATATCACCGAGTTTATTAGCCAACATGAAACAGATAGTAATATGAAGACTTGGTCAAACCTATAACACTTCCATCAAAACAACAAACATCCAAAGAATAATTAAAATTTAATTATATATTATCATAATAGTTGGCATACATCCTAAGTCCTCCACTCATTTCAATTGCCTAAAACAGCAAAACTTGAGAAAGCCAACCTTTCTCATTATCATCATCATCATCGTATATATAAAACAAAAAAGAGTTAGTCATTTTTTTCCCAGTTTCTACTTCTTCTTGATGGTGATCCCAAACTCACCTGCAACAATAACAGTAGTAGCCATATCAAGAAACATGCCATGTTCAACGACACCAGCAATCCTCAGAATAGCATCGCTTGCCACCTGCAAATCCCCAATGCCTTTCTTCAAATACAAATCCACAATATAGTTTCCATTATCTGTTACAAAGGGTTTCCCTTTACAATCATTCCTCAGCTTGGCCACACAACCCGAATCTTCGAACAGGTTTTGGAGTTTATTAGCTGTGAATTTCCAGCAGAAGGGGACAACTTCAACAGGCATGGCTAAGCCACTCCCTCCCAAATGCTTAACCAATTTGGATTCATCCACAATACAAATAAATTTCTTACAAGCCCCTTCCACCATTTTCTCTCTTAACAGGGACCCACCTCTGCCTTTGACGAGATTAAGATGTGGGTCCACTTCATCGGCGCCGTCGATTGCTAAATCGATGGCGGAATGGTTGTCGAGATCCGAGAGCGGGATGCCTAAGGAAACAGCCTGTTCTTCCGTTTTCTTGGAGGTGGGAATTCCTACGATGTTTTTGAGCTTGCCCAGGCGAAGCAACTCGCCGATGCGATCCACGGCGTGTTTGGCTGTGGAACCTGTGCCTAAACCCAGAACCATTCCTGATTCAACGAACTCAACGGCTTTGTATGCAGCAATTTTTTTCAATTCGTCTTGGGTTAGGATGACCGGTGGAGATAAAGATGGAGGCCTAGACAAAACCTCCACATAAGAAGCTTTTTCAGACCAAGCAATTGCCATTGTTTTCTTTTGTGTGGTTAATGGGGTACTAAATAATAAGAAAAACAGATTAAAAATGATGAAAACAGAAATCAAAAGATTAGCATTGTAAAATACAATGGAAAAGAAAAAAGAAAGTGGGATTTTCTTCTCTCCTGTTTGTTATTTCCCTCCAGAAATCAAAATATGAGAATGGGAAAGAAAAAAGTGAAGAATTTGGTTAGGCCAGGAGAGGAGGCAGGTTTGGTTCTGTGGAGAACAGGATGAGATCTGTTAGGTACTTATAAGGGCGAAATGAATGAGAAAGGGCATCCACACCTCAAGTCAAGACCCACGCGACATCATTCATTATTAAAACATTTTACGAAAATAAAAATAAAATGGATGGTGGTGCTCTTGTCTGATTTTTTTACTTTTCACTTTGATGACCACATATTATTGGATGCTTATCTTCTATATCTTTCTTTTTTTTTTTCAATTTTGATGTTTTTCTAACTCAAAACAAATAAAATGATTACACACTCCTAATTCAATCTAAAGTCATATTAAAAGCTATCTTAGTAATATAATCAATTTTAAAGTTTATTTCGCGAAAAATATATTCGAGTTTTGTATAACAAAAATTTTGTTGAATGCGCTAAATAAATACTGAAAATGATTTCTCGGAGAAAATGGCTACACACTGACTATATTTTTTTGTATTATGGGTAAGTTTAATTAATTGAAATAACTTTTTTTTTTTTTTTTTTTTCTAAAGTCAAGGGTGTTGTTTGATCAAGAAAATGGTTGGGAAGTGGGAACTTGCTTTTTAATACGATTCTCCGCACATTCTCAACCATTGGATGAAATTTGGACGGTCTGTATTGTTTCCCTGTTTGTCCTCATCCCCAACAGCTTTGTCGTTGTTTTTTATTCCAACATATCACCTAGTCCAGGTAATATTTAAGTTAAAAACATAAATAAAAGTGTAAAATTGTTTTGTATTTAGGTAAATAGAAAAAACAAATTTTTAGGTAAATAAAAGTGTAAAAAAGGTTTCGTACGCATTATACGAATTTTTTTATCATAATTCCAAACATAGTACCGTATAATAATCTCGAATATATAAACTAATATAGAATAAATTTTATAGGTAAATAAATAATTATTTTAAAAATATTTGTAAAATATAATTATTTTAATTTCCGAACTTCTCAATCCTCAAGTTTTTTACCCAAATATTACCAAAAAAATTATTAATGACCAAAATGGTACCCCAAATTATTATTTACCAAAATGGTATGTTTAGTTAAGTAGACAGACTCTATGTGACGGTACTAAGGGGTATTTTTGACACGTGTTTTTTTAATTTTTTTATTATTTTTATATATTTAAAAATAAAAAATATTATTTTATTAGTGAAGGGACTTAAAGTGGCGGTACTCAGGGTTTTTTTTTACAGAAAAAATACGAGAAAAAAATACCTGACACCCAGTGGAGGAACACGAAGTGGCGGCACCAATGGAGGGTTTTTAAGTGACGGCACTAAGGGGTGTTTTGTCACTTGGCAGCACCCCATTGTGCCGTATGTGTGTGTTTATTTTATTTTATTTGTGAAAATTAATTTGAGTGATTGGAAATTTTTAGGGTTTATGATAAAAATTAAATGAAATAAATTTTTTGTTATAAAATAGGAAAGAAGGGAGCAAATAAACGGGAAAGAAAGAAAGAAAAGAAAGAAAAGAAGGAGAGGAAAGAAAGAAGAATGAAAGAAAAGTAATGTGTTTATTTTTAAATTTATTTCAGTATGATATCTTTTTAAAATCGTATTTTATTTATTAAAATTTAATTTAATTTTTAACAGATTTATTGAAGATGGATAATCAATTTTTTGTATGCATTTATTTTGATGGAGTAATTTTGAGAACATCGGTTGGATGTATATTTGATTGTCGGGAACAAATAGGAATGAGATTTCGTCGAAATATCTCGGTTAATGATATGAAAGCAAGGATTAGTGCAAAAAATTTTATACGTTGTGGGAGAAGGATCTCGAAACTTTTCTACAAGTTTCCAGTTTGATAGATCCCATCAAATTCACCGAGATGGAACTTGTAGACGATGAAGACGTGGAGACAATGATCGCTCTTTATTGTTCGAATTAAAGTGACCCAAATGCACCGGTTCAATTGTTTGCTGAGTTAGTTGATGTGAAACTTGTACAAAATGAAGATCCAACTCCATTAGAAAATGAAGATTTAACTTCGTGTATGGTGGTTCCAGTATCGTGCATTGAAAGTCAATCAATCGTACGTGGGCTAGACATCGATCTTAATGCTGCTGCGCCCGAGAATGATGCAGATCAAGATGGTGGATATGATAGTAGTATTCCTTCTGATAATGAAGTCGATATTGATAGTGATCCGGATGTGGATGAGGTCCCAGATGATATTGACGATGAAGGGGCGAATGACGATGAAAATCCAGTCGAAAATTCAGTTGCACATATTATGACGCACAATAATCCTCCTGGGGCACACATGTCGCTTATAAACCCCGATGCGACACATGTCGAGTTCGTAGAATACCCTGAAATAGTACCTGCTCACCGATTGGCCGTAGCAGCAGATTGTGAAGAGTTGTTTGTGGGCTAAAAATTTGAATCCAAAGAAGAGTGCATATTTGTTATTAAGCGATATAGCATGAATGTGTCGATAGACTACAAAGTCGCAGTGTCTAAACCGACATTGTATATTGGGGAGTGTTGGAAGTCGACGGAAGGTTGCAAGTGGCGAGTGCGAGCTGCATTTATCCAGAAGTCGCAGATGTGGGAGATAAGAAAAATTTATGGCCTCACACATGCAGTTCAACACGTTTGTCAAAAGATCACCAGAAACTTGATTCCAGAATCATCTGCACACATATCATGCCAATGGTTAAGGACGACCCGACCATTAAGGTTTCTACATTGATTTTGGACATGCAATCACGATTTCATTATCGGGTTTCATATCGAAAAGCATGGATTGCGAAACAGATGGCAATGGAACAATTGTTCAGTAATTGAGATGCATCATACAATGAGCTGTAAGGATGGATAGCCGCAATGCGACAGTACGTGCCGGGGACTACGATTGAGTTGGTGACACAACCTTATTATTGTTTAGATAACAAAATACAACCGGGAAGAAGAATTTTTCAGTATATATTTTGGACGTTTGATCCCTGCGTTCGAGCATTTCCTCACTGCAAGCCATTTGTCCAGGTAGATAGGACGTGACTATACGGGAAATATACGCAGATCCTACTAATTACGGTGGCTCAATACGGGAATCAAAACGTGCTCCTAATAGCATTCGCTATTGTGGACAAAAAAGACAT